>LKNJ01000514.1:62270-156926 GCA_002120245.1 Maccullochella peelii
CCCCCCCCCCCCCCCACACACACACACACACACACACACACACCACTATATAAGTGTTTACCTGAGTTTATTGACTAATCTTCTTTTTGTAGCATTTCATTTACCACCACTCTGTGTACCCAGTAACTGGACAAACAAGGCTTCTTGGTTCCACTTGGTTATTTCAGACCAGTATGGATCTGTGCACCTGTGTGTGTGTGTGTGCATCTGTGTTTATTTCTGTCTTTTTCTCCTCTCCTCTCCTCTCCTCTCCTGTGCTCTCCATTCCTCTCCTCTCAGCCTCAGGCCTCAGTCTGTCTGAGAGGACAGAAAAATACCTCTAGGTGTTTTTATCATCGCCACTCAGCTATGAATCCGTGTCCGTGTATGAAATGGGTTATGCCGTCTCTCCCCGAGCCTTAGCTTAGCCGCCGTTGTGTAATGAATTAACAGCATTGCATGTTATGACTGTGTGTGCAAGCAGGTCATGGTGGATCGATAGTATCTGAGTGAGAAAAAAAAAGCAAAATCTCTCATCTTTGTCTCCGTCTCACAGCTGTATCTGTCTTTTTCTTTTCATTATCTGTGCATGTCTCTCTGCTGCCCACCCCACCCCACCCCCATCCTCACCCCATTTTCTCTCTCTCTCGTTTTTCCTTTTATACCCAGAAGCAGTGAGTGACTTGAAGCGCAGAGGGTGAAAACAGAAATTAACCACAGAGAGTCAGAGAGTGACAGAGGCAGAGAGGAGAGGGAAATGGAGGGATAGACCATGTAAAAGAGATGGGAGAAAGAGATTGTCTCTAATATCGATCTGGTAATCCTCGTTGTGCTCTCTGGCGATTCTAATCTTCCTCCTACACGAGATGAGGAGACGCAGGGAAAGGGCGAGAGAGAAAAGGAGTACACGGAGGGAGGGAGGGAGTGGTGAAGTGAGGGCGGGGTGATGAGAGAGGAGGAGGAGCAGTGCCATCCAGTGGTGCAGAGAAATGCTGCAGCACTGAGGGTTTGTCTTAACATCTGCTAATGTGCGCTCGTCTGTGTGTTAACAAAAATAGCTGCTCATTCATAACGACATGAACCAAATGCACAACGTGTCAGCTCCTTTCAGACCTCGGTCTTTGGCACAGAGGACGCAGAGCTAAAAGCAGTGAACATATGGTCCCCGTGACACACTCTGACCTTGAGTGTGGTATTTTGGGAGTGTGGTACACCCACATACACATTTAGATACCTGTGACACAAACTTGCACAAAACATAGATTTCCTCCTTCCTTTAAAATATTGTGCAAATATGATTATTCTTTATTTTGATAAGAAAAAATAAAATTGTAGAAATAACAAATAATAAATAATAATATAACACACTACAGTATACAATATGGCCAAAAGTATTTTTATACACCTTTGGTCTGGGGCTGTTTCTTATGTTTTGGGCTAGGCCAGAGGAACTTAAAGCTGCTACAATCACTATTTTTATATTAACAATGGATCACATGACTATGTGTATGTGAAAGGGGGTTGCTCGTAGTGATGAATTATCTCCCAGCTCTGCAGTTCCCCTCAGCTCTACGCAGCGTTTTGGTGTCTTTTAGCTCATTGTTTTGGTTTTATGGCCCATACTTACCTGTTTTGGTTCAGTCTTTTGGCTCTCATCATTCCCATTTGCAGCTGTTTTCAGCAGAGAGCTGAAACCCACTGTACACTATCTGCTCAGCACTAAACAGCAGACAGACCATAGACTGTATATAAAGATGGACGACGCATCTCCACGTCCTCCTACTGTACACAAATTTATTGAAAATTGATTGTGATTGGTCAAGCAGACTTTTCAAAATCCTATTTTTGTTACTGTTCAGTCACCATAGTGTGGATAGGAGAAAAGAGGAGTGGATAAAAATGTTGATATTTTCAACTGGAGTCACCTCCAGTTATTACTGTGCGCTCACAGGAGTGAGCTTAACGTTTTTTTTGCCCTTTTCCTCTCAGTCTACATACAGGTTGTCCTAACTTGTTGGTAGAGGTTGTCAGGGTTGTATGCACACCTGAAAGAAAGTACTTCCACTTCCTCTGCATGTTTTTTTAATTAAAAACAAAATCTATATCTTTATTTACACTATTTCTCTTAAATATTATATATTCTCTTAAAAAGCCACTTCAAAAACATCAATCAAAAATAAGGCAGTAAAGGAACAAAGTTGCTTGTTGCAACATTATCTATCATTTCTATCTATTAATGAGTGAAAATCCCTGCGGCCAGGTTCCAAAATCTTGTGGAAAGCCTTACTGGAAGGGTGGAGGCTGTTATAGCAACACATACAGTATACATGAATGTTGAAATGTTCAGGTGTCCACATACTTTTGGCCACAGATTGTATCAGCATAGCCTAAGATAAGAACTTTATTCATCCCGATGGAAGTTGTTGTGCAGCAGTTGCAGTAAAAAGTAGGAAAGAGTGCAAATAACAAGAGTGCAAAAAAAAAAAAATATGAATAAAGAAAAAATCCAAAGTATACACAATGCCAAAAATATAAACAAGTAACGGTAAGGTTGCATACAATGTACACAGCTCTCTCTCACTCATACAGAAACACATTTTCTGCCTGCCTCTTTATCTCTCCTACTTTCCCTCCGGCTACATTGTGATGACCTCAAGAGCCATTTATTAACATGGATTAGATGTCAACAGGAACAAAACCTGGCAGAAAACCAACGGCAACACCCCTCTCTCTTTCTTCCTCTGAACCAATACACCAACAGAAGCCTGACACAGAGATTAAGATAAAAGGAAAGACAGAAAGACAGAGACAAAAAACAGAGAAATCCTTCAGAAGGCCCTGGGTTTGATTACCTCTCTGTGTTCGAGATGAGCCATCAATAACAGTAGCTGCTGGACTTTAACAGCACAGACACTGCTCCTCTGATTGGGAGATCAGTGGAGAGTAAAAGGAAAAAGAGAAGCACAGGTAACTCAGGGACAGAGTTACCTGTGCTTCTCTTTTTGCTTCTCTTGTCTAGTAATATAGATTCTCTACTCACACCAAAATATCCAAAAACGTGATTTCCCGGACTTCTACACCTGCACCTTATCTGGTTAAGTTCACCGTCTTTGTTTGACTGCCTGTTTCTGGATTAAAGATATTGGACTTAACCTAACTGTCTTGAGTCGTGCCGGTGGGTTTCTGCCTGTTCTGTGCCAACCCCCATTACAATCTGGATTATTATTAAGATTTTCTGTAGAAGTCTGGTTACATGCAAAAAGACACTGCAAACCAGTGATGTCAAGTTAGGATATGAGAACCAGTTTGGTTTAACAAGTGGGATCATGACCAGCATCACATCTTTAGGAAATCATTAACTCACCCTGAAAAGGTTTCCTCTCTTGAAAAGGCATAAAACATCTACACAGACACGTGCTGAAGAAGGAAAGTGACTGTGATCTGAGTTTTTGAAAGGTAGGCTGAGTTGTCGAGCTGATCACAACCGTCGACTTCGGTCTGGTTTGTAACTGAGGACTGGTTGAAGGATGAGGTCACTTCTGCTCCTATAAGGTCACTCATTTTTCTGGCTGATCTAACAGAAGTGAACAGCCTGACTATGACGGTCTGACACACATTACTGCTGACGTGGCATCAATCTTGACAATCTGGCGTGCCACTCATGAACAAGACCCCGAGATACTTGAACTCCTTCTCTTGGGGCAGCGACACACTCCTAACCCAGTGTGGGCAGTTCACCGTTTTCCGGCAGAGAACGAAGGCCTCAGATATTTAGAGGTGCACACTGGAGGTCACGGTCTGGTGAAGCCCACAGAACCACATCTCCCACATAAAGCAGGGATTCAATCCTGAGGCGACCACCCTTGACATCTCAGATTTTGTCCATGAAAATCACAAATAGAATCAACGACAAGGTACAAGTGCTCGACTTTCTCAGCCAAGAATGAGGACACACTTCTCACACTTGAACTCATAGCAAAGTTCCAGATTACAAGGTTTAGGATTTGATTGTAAGGATATTCAGAAGTGGGTTAGGGTTAGGGGTTACTTATTAAGTACTTATTTGGCTTTGAGCTATAATGGAAATGTAAGACGTGAACAAGGTAAGGTTCGCAAGTTGATGCATACACAGGACTTTCACTCAGGAGACCGCTGTTTGTGTCCCATGTGAGACCAGAAGTCAACACTGACTTATTTTAACTTACGTACATAACTTAACTTCAAACATAACTATTTTAACTCAAACAAAGATCTTTTCCTAAACCTACCCAAACTGCGACACTTTCACAACGTTAACCACGTGTTTATTATTGTTACCATAACGACGAAGGTCCGGTACACCTATATATGTCGTTTTGGGAGTCATTGGCAAACAACCTATTCTGTCGTTTGGGTAGGAGGACTTGTTGGTCCGTTGCTTGCTAGTGTAAAATTAGATTTATTTTTGTGAAGATTTATTTTGTAGATGACCTGATTTTTCTCAGGTTTATTGAGAGAATTATATATATATTGTATTATGTTCCTTAATTTAGATAGGGAACTACATAATATGGTGCACATGCCTGTAATGTTAGTGATGGTTAAGATTGGCAGAGTGAAATAATGTAAAGTGTTGTTGTTGGTGTTCAGTTGTTCGACTGTTGAAGCGGACATTAAAGTGGACCAAGTTACTGCAGATGAAGGTGTCCCCATGCTCTTGCTTTACCCACATCCTGAAAGCAGCCTACTTTTAATTCAGTAACTATCAAGTTAAGTTAGTTAACGCTTAGCGTAACCAGCTTACAGGTAACGTGTACCGTTAGTAAATTGACTGTTTGGGGCAAATAAACACAAACGGTCCAACGGTCACATTTGCACAAATGACGTGAGGCGAAAATCTGCTTCGCTCTCTGTCAACACCTTGAGAATAGCAGGGACTATGGAAAAACCTGAGTTACACATATCACATTACAGGAAAGGAGCAAATAAAAATAAAACAACCAGTTAAGTTAGCAAGTATTCCAGTATTGATTTTGGTGCCTTTGTTTGCCAGGACACTGAAGTTGTGTCATTACAGGGTTTTCCACCCAGATGTTCTGAGTTTTCCACTCAGAACATCTGGAATTTCCCCAATAGTAACTGTGATTGTTTACAGACTCTGCAGTACATTGGGCGGATGCTTGTTCTGCTTTTAAGTTTCACTGTCAAATGAGTAGATAAGGAATACTCTCTGGGCGTTAGTCATGGACGTCAAATACTGACTTCTTGAGTGCAAATGCCACTAGTGCAATTTTTTAGAGTTTAAAGTCTTTATAATGTTCCAATTATGTTATTTTTACATTTCATTAAAACATTTTTATCAAGTTTTAGCATCTTCTCCACAGTGCCAGGAATATATTCTTAAGATATTTATTTGTTCTTTCTTTTTGTGCTTAAAATGTTAAGGGGCCGAACCAGGGAACCCACGGGCAGACCCAGAGACAAGACTGGAAGTAGGAACAAGTGATATTTATTCCTCAGGCTGATCTTTTCAGGGACTGGGGTAGGCAGCTGAGGTCCGAAAGGGAGCTGGTCTGGTGGCAAGGACGCGGAGACGGGGACCTGGGGCTGGGGAAGCAAGCAATCCGGATGAGTAGAATGAGCAGGTGAATTCAGGACCAGAAGACAGGGGCCGGAACCAGAGAAGACGAAACAGCATGCAGAGGGGAAACAATGTTAAACAAACAGGTCAAGCAAGATTTAGCGCATAAATCAGGATAGCTGGCTGGAAACGTAGACTGACGAGCAGTGACAACGATCTGGAAGTGTGGATATGGTTGAGCTGAGTATTAGTAGAGATCTCGATGACGGGAGTGGTTGCAGCTGGTGGCACTCTGCTCTGGCTCCAGCACACCTGTCTTCCCTCATGCAATCATCGCACTACACACACACACACACACACACACACACACACCGAAAAGAGAGAGAGTTACTGAGTGCCTGCAGGATTGGAGGGACCGGGTTGCTCATCAGGGGGCGGAACCAGCGATCCCACCGGGGCCGATGTAACATAAAATTAACAAATTTGAAGACACTGACTCTAAAGATATGAGAATCTACATTAATAAACATTTTATATAAGCACTTATTGCCCTGGCAAAGCTGTTGTTTATTTTTAAAATGAAATTGTCTGATAAAATCAATCAAATCAATCAATCAATGGCTAATTTGTGTGTAATTGTAGAAAAACTCAGGTCCACAAAAACGACACATTCCCAGAAACAATAAAGCAACGATATGAACTCAGCTTCTATAAATCCCTGAATAATAATGATAAACCTTCTGACACTGTGGGTGTGTAAGCAAAACTTGCCTGTGTCACTGTCAGACACGCCCTGCGCTGGCTCTTTAAAAGTGACCTGTTTCCCAACAAGATTTATTTCAACAGGCTGATCTGACAGGAGTCCAACTGAGCTGTGAGGCCTCCTCTCCATCATGTTGACGATAATGCAGGTAGGAGCTCAACCAGAGTCAATGCAAGCTGCAACATTTAAACCAAATCATTTTATTTCATAGTGACAAACACTACTGCTCCTATTTTTTTATTCTGTCAGGACGTAGGCTTTAACTTGCTCCTAGTAATTTTCATAATGTCTAATATTTTGAATTTAGGGTGAAAACAAAAAAAATGACAAAATAGTTGTCTGATCGAATGATTTATTCTTATCATGTGCTGTGTCAAGTAGATTTGAGACCCCAGAACATTGCCTCCAATAAGCAACATAAACAGAATCCCAATGAACACCATGGACTGTTTGATAAAGAAACAATGATTGCTTTTTAGTACATTCTATAATTGTAATCAGTAACCTGTCTGCTTAAAAATGAAGCATTAAGAAGTTTAACTGTGATCATTCTGATGATCTGGGTGTGGGTGTGGGTGTGAAAAGAAGAAGTGCAGATGGACACTGTGAAGCAATAACCTGTCAGGCCAAATCAGGTCAAAGTTGAGCAATGACCAAAGTGCCTAGAGTTTGAAAAGATGCAGTGTTTTGGGAATGTGTGTGTGTGATTTAAGCGCACACACCGAGCGTTGGTGTGTCAAATGAGGTAATGGCTCAAGTTAAGATAAAAAACAGAGTTCAGACAGGCTAGGCGAGTTTCCTCGACACCAGCTTAAATAGTCTTTAGAAATTCTAATAGGGCAAGATCCCATAGAACTATAGACTCTGAGCCTTTAAACGGAGAGCTGGTCCAAGTGAGTTCTGTACAGGGCTTCTATCCTGGCGATCTAACAGCTGATAATTAATACTGTATTATATAATTAATGATTAGCATTAGTGTTAGTAATCTCATTATTATTATTATTACTAGTTGTACTAGAAGCAGCACTGTCTATGGGAGCAGCTACATACTGTATAGTCAAACTACAGCAAACATAATCAATTCAGCAATATGAGAGCAGATCTCACAAATCCTTAAAATCTACTAACCTTGTTCACTGAAGCAAATGTATGTCTTTGACAGTTTTTTTTCTTTAAATAAACTATGGAGTGAATATAGTCTCAATAAGATTTGTAAATGTGTATTACATGATTTGTAACTGAAAACCAAGATTTGTAATTCAAGAACAAGATTTGTAATAAAAAAACATGATTTGTAATAAATATGTTTATTTTACTTACAGATTTTTAACTTCAGCTTCACAGATCTGATCCTTTTCGCTCAACTTTAAATACATGGATGGACATTAATAATAATAACAATAATAATAATAATGTATTCATATAGCAGTATTTAAAACACACACTTACAAAGTGCTTCACAATATACACATTCAAATATAAGTATACATACATACATACATACATTACAATGGACCTTTACAAAATGGAGAAGATAACAGCATATATTAACCATAAATTGGAATTATTTGTGTCACACTGGGTTAACTATATAACGCCCCATAGGCCAGACTTCATTTTTGCAAGTGGTAAAGAAAAGATCACTCCCTAATTGTACATATTTTTCACTGTTTTTGTTTTTATTTTTCTCTGTGTTTGTCACAAATGTGTTTGATGCTGAAAAAATATACATATTTTAAAAAGGAAACGTGCTGTAGATATTATTAATCTCTTTCCTTTCACATCCAGGTAACATTATTCGTAGCTCTGCAGATTTTCACGGCCTCCGTTCACTCCAGCTCCCAGTTTTATCTGCCCATTGACTGTGATGATATTCATCGCTATGACAACACCAGCTCCAGTGGGGTGTACACCATCTACCCAGGAGGTCCCACCACACCCCTGCATGTCTACTGTGACATGGACACTGACGGAGGCAGATGGACTGTCAGTACAGCTCATATTTGATCAGATTTTATAATCATAAACATGAACAAACATGTGCCTCATTTAGACCTCGGAAACCTGCTTGTAGAAGCACACAACAGCTGTCCATTAAAAAAAGAAAAATCCTCTGGGTTGAAACTAGGGCTTTGTTGAAATGTGAACTCTTCTTGCCAGCTTTAACTTTATTTTATGTATTTTATTCTATTATTTATTAGGCATATGCATTGAAAGGACTTTCTCTCAGTAAAAGCTTTGAAAGGAGAGTGTTTGCTGTGTCATTTTAATGGTCAGCATTTGGACCTTAAAGACTTACAACTCCTATTTTCTTATGAAGACTCGTGACTTGGACTTGTCCATAATGACTTCAGACAGTTTGTTTACTGGATGTGTAAAAATGCAACTGTTTGCAAACACACCATAACAACTTTGTAAGGTGATACAGTCATATCTCAGATGTTGTGCTTTCAGCTTGTTCTGCTGCCTCCAAGTGGCCAAAAAATTAATTAAAGCAGCTTGAAATTTCTATGTTTGGGAATAGTTACATTTACTTGAGATGTAACCTGGAAACAAGCCAGGTAACAATCACCAGCCCGTTACCTGTTGACAAAAAGATTTTCTGAAATAGATTTTCTTGCTAATTGAATGTATACTGTTACATGTTAGTACATTTTTAACCTCTCTGTCTTCCTCCTATTCTCCCTCTTAGGTATTTCAGAGGAGGATTGATGGGACTGAAAACTTCTTCAGGCCCTGGAGCCACAATAAAACTGGATTTGGGAATGTGGCTGGAGAATATTGGCTTGGTGAGTTCTTGAGGGAAAAATACATTAAAAACATGGGGCCTGTGCTGCTTTCCATCTTGATTTGCTTAGGGGGCACAAAGTATAAGGTGTGATTTTTCTGTTTGGTGAAGGTTGAGAGATAGTCTGAGGGGAAAAGAGGTTAAGAAATGTAGAGTAAATATGTATAGGGCCTTGGTGCGGGAGGTGAAATGAAACAGATCTTTGTGCACCTTTTCAGGCCTGGAAAACATCTTCCTACTGACTGTGAGGAGGGAGAATGAGCTGCGGGTTGACATGGAGGACTGGGAGGGAGGGAAGGCGTCTGCCAAGTACTCCTCCTTCTCAATCAATACCGAAAACGCTGGCTATCCTCTTTACCTGGGCACCTTCACTGGCGGAGCGGCAGGTGAGGATCACTGCATTTAGGTTTGAATGTCAAGGCTTATGGATGAATGTACTGTAAGTAATACAGGATGTTTTTAAATAAAAAAGGTTCATTTAACCCTTTTGGATTTTTTTTAGAATCAAGACAATGGATCTGGGGGGTATAAAAATAAGTTCTTAAATCATTTGTTTTCCAAGTTAAGTTTTGTTGTGTCCTTACAAAGCTGGCTGTAACCATTTGAAAACCATATGTCATGACAGCTCACATTGATTTCTGTGAAGCCAGTGAAAATGTGGCTCTCCAGAGATAAATAAAAGTGGTGTCAGATTAATGAAAAATGAAGTTTAGCTCTTTCAGTGGAAAAAGAAAGTGTTTTCCAAAAATAATGTGTAGCCCATTTATTTGGAGAAATGTTGTTGAGGATTTATGAAGTCTGTGAAGGTAAGGGAGTGTTCAGCCGGTAAGGGACTTATGTTTATGTTTAACTTTCACAAGGGAATGCTGAAATAAAATGCATATCCAGGATGAGAAAAAGTTACAAGACTCTGCTATTCTCCTCTTTTCTGGCCTCCCACTGCTCCCCTAAGTAAATTAGCACGTCACCTGTGCTGTTCCTACTGAAATTAATAGAAAATGTATATTTTCCTTTTCTTACTCATTTATTGCTTCAAACATACAATCAGTCAGAATATTTTGGGTGATCAGGTCAGAAGGAAATGGTTGCATGCATCTGATCTCTATGTTTATTTGTTTATTTATGTTTTATTTGAAAAGGGACAATGTATATTAATCAACATTCAAACAAATGCAAATGCACCCGAGTTAGCTGAAGGGCTAGCTTTCATTGGCAGTCCCTCTGCCTGGTGTTGTTAGGCCTCCTCAATTTAAAAATAATACAATATGTACAATAGTTAAAAAAAACATACTACATTGCGATTAAAAGCATATACAATACAGTTAAACAACATAAACAAACAAAATCCAAATAGCAGATGATACAGGTACTGTATAATTTGAAGGTGGGTTAAAATAGCATCAGTGTTGACATTGTTGGTTCTCAGTGAGCCATTTCTTAACATTACAGTTACATGAATAAAATGACGGGGACTCTCTAATTGGTTCTGGATCTGTATTCCATTGATGTGATGCTCTGAGGCAAAAGACAGCTGGGCTAAATGCAGTTTGTTCTCGCTAAAGCGCTTTCTGCTTTTATCATCCTCTATAAAGCACACACATGTTCTGTGCTTAAGTCCACATTCAGATACTTATCAAAGGTAACTTAAATCATCCACTGGCAAAATGATAATACAGTAGCAGATCAACTGTAAACTCAGCCAACATTGTTTATGTCTTTATTTCTAGGGGACAGTTTGTCAACTCAAAACAAGATGAAGTTCACCACATTTGACAAAGACCAGGACCTGTGGGATAAAAACTGCGCTCGGCATTATCTAGGTGGATTCTGGTACAACGCCTGCCACATGGCTAACCCCACCGGCATGTACGCACCCCATGGTGCCATCGGATTTGAAAACGTCCACGTCATTTGGCAGACGTGGAAGGGCTGGAACTACTCCCTCAAGACTATTGCCATGAAGGTCAGATCAGTCGCTAAGTGTACATGCACACATTAACCTGATTAGCTGCAGATTAACTAGATTGTGGTAATACTTCCACCTCCATGAGGTGAGGTGAGTTGGGATGTGGGCCAGCATGATCTTTTGTTCCTATTGAATTCAATACCAACAATATGTGTAGAAAAATGACTATGAAATGTCAGCTTTCCTCATTCATTTATTCTTTAAAAAATACAATCAGTCAGAACATTCTTGTTCTTGTTACCTGATGTTAATTTCTACTGTTTATTAAGTCTCTTATTTTCTTATGTTGCATTTTGTAAAGTACTTTGTTGTCGTTGGTTTTGATAAGTCTTAGATAAATAAACTTTATTACTGCATTATTACATTCTGGAAGAAGAAAAGTGGATTTGTTGATTGTGCCATTGCAAAGATTTAGAAAATGAGTTTAATTTTGTTTTCTATTGTCATCTACTATGATCCACGCGATATATTGTTGAGCAAAGACAAGACAAGAGTCAGCAGCCATGCTAGCGGCTCTGTGAGGGTGTACTTAGGCACAGCTGTGCTTTGTGCTAAATGCTAACGTCAACATGCTAACATGCTCACGCTGACGATGCCAACATGCTGATATTTAGCAGGTATAATGTTCATCATGTTCACCATCTTAGTTTAGTGTGTTAGCGTGCTAACAACTGCTCATTAGCACTAAACACAATATACAACTGAAGCTGCTGTGAATGTCATTACCTTTAAAGGCGTAAAGTATTGAACAAATTAAAATTCTGACCTGATGATGGCGCTAGATGAAAAGATAAGGGATCACCAAAATAATTAGGGTTCAATGTTTGGGAACCATGAGTGTACACATTTGGTGCCAATCCATCATAGATGCTGAGATATCCTTTATCAGGAAAAACCATAGACTTGTAGCATTTCTTTCTTTCTTTTTTTGCATATAAACACAGGGCACTGTATATAATGCTAAGACTGGTCATTTGTCTTTAGGTTTTGTTTATGTGTTACCAAAAGATCTCGTTGTAATGTTTTATGACTAAACTAGTAGTTGTACACGCAGTATTAATAGTATTAATGTGTTCTCAGAAAAGACAACTACTGTACAACTAAAACGTTTTGTGACATACTTGTATTGATCATTAGTTTATAATACTGTAGCAGGTTGCTATGGCCTGCTGTATAAAAAGCCATTGGCAGAGTGATAGCATACTATAGAGCCCCGAAACAGACAAAATGTGTGCTAAAATGTTATCAGACAAGTAAAAAAATATAACTGGATACATCAATTGTTTGATGGTAATGGAAAAAATAAAAAGTATTTTTGCTTTTTTTTTTTTTTTTTTTTTTTTAACCGTTTGGAGGTTTAAGGAAAAGTTTATGCAACTTTATGTTTCCTTTTAGATGTTTTGTTTTTTGTTTTTTACTTGTCTGATAACTTTTTACAACTTTTTTTTTTTTTTTTAACCGTTTGGAGGTTTAAGGAAAAGTTTATGCAACTTTATGTTTCCTTTTAGATGTTTTGTTTTTTGTTTTTTACTTGTCTGATAACTTTTTACAACATTTTGTCAGTTTCGGGACTCCGTAACACCTGCATGTATAAACTATCCAAATAAATAGGCCTTCAAGTTGTCCTCTTCCCCTCTTTCACGTGCACCACCTGCTTCAGAAATCATCAGAACAGGAGGTTCAAATGTTGAATGCACTTTGACATTAAAACTTTAAAAAGACTGACCCGCGCATTTGTCAGGTGTACAGATAATAACAGACAGGCTGCACGTTAACTGAACACACGGTGTCGCCCTTGTGCTGCCTCTGTGGGACAGACAGACAGGTGTGTCTCAACAGGTAGGCTGACGTCATCTCACACGTGCAAAGAGAAGTCACAGCATGGAGGGGTGTGGTGCTGGGTGAAGAAGAGGACATACTATTGGGACAAAGATATTAGGCTACTATAGTATTCCTAATAGGTTTAGTTTTTATTAAGTTGTTCATATAGTTTTTGAAACCAGTAAAACGTGACAGCAGTAAAAACAACATAACAGAACAAAAAGTGACACGAACATACATTTTAATTTCCAATTCCATGTTTAAACAATTAGGTTGTTGGTTCAGTTAATGTAATGTAAACGCACGCTTGCCTTTGCTTGAACTGTTTAACATGAACCAAAATGAAAAATGTTATCAGTCATATATTATACTGATGTTTGTTTTCCATATTTTATATTTTCATACAAAATAATGCGTTGATTTTTCACTTTTCACTTTACAAAAAGAGCAATGACATATGTCATCTCTGGTAAAAAGGTACATTTCATTTCTTCTTTTTTATTCTGGAGTACAATTCCTCAAAAATAGGCCTATACCAGTTGTAAGAGTCCTTGAGTAAATTTACTTAAGTTACTTTCCACCACTGGGGGCCACCAAAGTTAGGATTCACCCTGTTGGGAACATGAATGAATAAAAAGCAGAGCGCACAAATCACCGCCCTGTAAATTATTTTACAGCGGGATGATTTACTCAGGACTGGTCCAATATAGGCTAGTTAATGATTTATTTTGGTTTATTTTCTCAGTTGCAATGTTATAACTGAAGTGTATTCGTGCTTTACTGTCAGACCATATATTATGTGTTTATTTAAAGGCTCCGGCTTCGGGAAGCGTTAATGATGAAAATAACCTCAAGCTGCTTCTTTAAGATAAAACAAACAGAGACGCCGCTGGTAGGTTTTCTCACCCGGTCCCCCCCTCCTCTCTCTCTCTCTCTCTCTCTCTCTCTCTGTCTCTCTGTGGGACCCAAACTTGTTTCGGGGGGGAAAAAAAGCGCCTGAACATAATTTTTTTCTCTCGCTGGCTGGAAGAAACAAGGACAGCCGCGTCCGTGCCAAGGAGAAGGCGTAGACTTCCTCCAAACATTTCCTCCGCCATCTCCGCTTTCGAGACTCAAAAAGTTGTGTGGGATCTTTGTAACGAGAGGACTTCTTTTTCTTCTTTTCTTTCTTCCACCAGCTGGTTGTTTCTTTCTCTGCCATATACAAACAACAGAACGTTTGCAGACATGGACTGGGGAACAGATC
Source organism: Maccullochella peelii (assembly GCA_002120245.1). Taxonomy (NCBI): domain Eukaryota; kingdom Metazoa; phylum Chordata; class Actinopteri; order Centrarchiformes; family Percichthyidae; genus Maccullochella; species Maccullochella peelii. Next base: position 76,394 of record LKNJ01000514.1, read on the forward strand.
TTTGGGTAAGTCTGACAGCTGACACCCTGAAGCAGAAATAAAAATACCTTTAACATCCTTTAAAACTAGGCTGTCCTGCTATTGTTTTCGACGACACAATATGTGCACGGGACTCCTGTTATGCCACGGTAGGGCCCGGGTTAAATAATGTTGAGACAACTGCAGGAGCCTTTCTGTAAAGCCTGCAGTCACAGGATTTCGCAACTCCTGCTGCATACCTTAGCATAAGCAGAGGGGAAAGAAGAGAGGTTTATTACTCTTTCTGGCCACCTTATCTACACACTGTAGGCTAAAGGTGTGCTCCGCCACCCCCTTTTTCTGTGTCTCACTCCACCTTCCATGCATGCTTGGACCTGAGCTTTGCTTTGTGACAACACTTCTCAGGAAAGTGGAGGCTGTCCTCTCATTTATGTTGTGTGCTGGTCAGTGTCTCTCTCAGCTGTGAATCACAGTGACAGTCATCATGTCAGACAACCTCCTCATTACACACACACACACACACACACACACACACACAACTCAACTGGAGTGGCCACTGATCCAGGGCTGCAAGTAACAATGAGTTTCATTTTGATTAGTGACCCTATTTCTTAATCAATCAATCGTTTGGTCTGTGAGAAATTAATACAAAATTAGACTTGCTTGTTTTTGTCCGACCAGCAGTCCAAAACCCCAAGACATCCTGTTTACTACCTCATACGACACAGAGAGGCAGGAAATCCTCACATTTGAGAAGCTGAAACAAGAGAATGTTTGGCATTTTGCTGGATAAATGATTAATCAATTGTTAAAATAGTTCCTGATTCATTTTCTGACCATTGACTGATCAGTAATAGACCAATTATTTCAGCTCTTCACTGATCACAGACAGACTGATGGCTTGGATGTTATGTGCAGTGTGTTTTTTGGCTCAAAACAAAATATCCTTGGACTTGGACTGTTTATGATCGTTGTTGGTTTAATGGCTGGTGATGAAGAGCAAACACGACTAATTTCCCTAAATCCTGCTGTGATTGAGGTCATGAGAGTCTGAGTGCATGCCTCTGAGATTATTCCACAGTTAGACACAGACTGGGTGAGGCTGTGGTGTTTCGTTTGTTGATGAAGAGTTGAAGTTCAAAATCATTCAGCTGCTGCTTGTGGTTTGTTTCAACGGTGGCGTAATCAGAATTAACTGTGGAAAAACCAAAACATCATAGCTAGAGCTGAAACTATCGGTCGATTAATCGATTAGTCAGAAAATAAATTAGTGCTGTAACTAACGATTCTTTTTTGATTAATCGACTAATTGTTTGCTCAGTAGAATGTGAGAAAATAGGAGGGGAAAGGCCCATCACACTCTCCCAAAGCCCAAGGAGATGTCTGAGTCTGAGTATTACTTGTTCTGTCTGACCAAGAGTCCAAAACCTGAAGATATTCAGTTTATTATCACATTGGACAAAGAAAAGCAGCAAATGCTCACATTTGAGAAGCTGGAACCAGTGAATTTTTGGCATTTTTGCTTGATAAATGGCTTAAACTATCACTCCATTTATCAAAAATAGTTGATTTTGTGTCGCTTTACTAATCGATTCATCATTTAATTTCAGCTATATGAGCTATATATTTTTCAATCATAAATGCAAAACATTACCTAGTGCCAGCTCAAATGTGCTGCTTTTCTTTTTCTTAATTGATCATGAAGTGAATATCTTTGGGTTTCAGACTGCTTGTCAGACAAAACAAGACATTTTGAAGACGTCACCTCGGGCTTTAGGAAAGTGTGATTGGCATTTTTAACAGTTTTATGACATTTTATAGACCAAATGCTTGTTCGATTTATGGAGAAAATAATCTGCACATTAGTCAGCCGTGCTATAATTGGTAAACAGAAACTTAGTGATGGATTCACGGATAGCTGGTGCAACCCAATCCTGCTGTCTTGTAGCGTTCATTATGATTGAGGTGAGCTATAGTTTCTGACCTCAGATCAGCCTGGATCAGGAAACGCTGCTGTGTTTCGTCACAGTGGGGGGGGGGACTAGCCCGACTGGTTCCAGGGTTTGGAGAGGCCCCTGGGACCGTCAGTCACAGGGCGGAGGTTCACACTGAGCTAATGATTATCTCATTCCTGAACCCTCTCTTACTCCCTATCAGTATTTCCTCCTCTTCTCACACATACATGCAGATGTACTGCAGTAAAGTGATGGGGCGTAGCAACAGGATGTGGTAAAAGCATGCAGGAATATATCAAAGATTCTTTACAAGCTCTTTAATCTCTTCATCGCAGTTTGTTTCTCGTCCATCTGATTTCCTCCATCACTCTCCTTCCTGGTGCAGGTTTTTCTATTTCGTGTATTTCACTTCGTTCATCGTCCTTCTTCCTTCCCTGCCTCCTCCCAGCCCCCTCGTATCCAGGACATTGCTAACTGTGTTACGGTGTGATCTCCATTTAGCTCCCGCCTCCTCTGAGGACTCAATATCTATGTCTCTGGCTCCAAAAGACCCTGCAGCCTCTATACATGCACACACACACACACACACACACACACACACACACACACACACACACACCTGAACAACCAAAAGGTGGGGTATGTCTTTGTGTATATCACAAAACACACAACAGTTTTGTGGTCACATTCGGTTTCAGTGAGCCCGTTTACTGTATGTAAAGCGAGTGGGGACAGAGAGAACAAATGTTACCTGTCCAACAGGTTTGTGAGTGTGCTTTTAAGGCATGGATGTGTGTAAAGAGAGAGAGGAATGTTGACAGGAGAGTTTGCTTTTATTCTACACCTTTGTACTCACTTGTGCAACTTAGTGTGTGTGAGGAATTAAGAGAAGGGAGGATACTGTGTGTGTGTGTGTCGGGTGGGGGGGTTATTCTTAGGTTTCCAGTTTCCATTTGTGGCAAATCCACAGCCTGATGAAATGTGATGCAAATGCAAACAATCCAATTAGAGCTGAAGTGCTTAGTCGATCTACAGAAAAAATAATCAGCAACTATTTTAATAACGGGTTAATCGTTTGAAAAATGGCACAAATTCACAGGTTCAAGCTCCACAAATGTGAATATTTTCTGGTTTTCTTGCTCTTTCTTACTGTTTGGTCAATAACATCAGAAAATAGTGAAAAATTCTCATCACAATATCCTGCAGAGACGAGGTGGTATCTCCAAAATTGCTAATTTTGTCTGACAAACAGTCCAAAACCCCAAATATTCAGTTTCAGACAAAGAAAAGCCACAAATACTCATATTTGAGAAGAAGAAGAACTAGATTTGGCATTTTCAAAAAATTGCTTAAATAATTAAAGTGCAGTTTGCAGATTCATTTTCTGTCAATCTGTCAACTAAGCATTTCAGCTCTACTTTGAAGTCTATGACCCGCTGACATCAGCAGACACTTGTTATATTCCCTGGTGATGCACACATGATAACTTAGTCTGAGGTCATGTGGCCAGTCGAGAAGTTTGACCTAAAAAAAACTCCTCGGTCTCATTGTGTTGTATGTTTAGGGCCAATGTCCCGTATTGTGTTTTAAATTTGGACTGTGCACAAAAATGGTCCTACACTGATAACCACCCTCAACTTTAACTTCATTGTTTCATTTCACGTCCAAAGTGCCGGAGCACAGAGCCAAAAGTGCCAAAAATGTGCAACTATCCAAAAACCTTTAGACTGCACTGTGTCAGAGTGTGTCAGAGGTTTGCTGTGACATGTCGAGGTGCTTCTCAACAGATGCCTGCCATGTTTGTGTGCACGTTCATGTATGGAAACATGTGTTGCTCTGTGCTGTTCCTCTCGTAGGACCAGTATGATCACATCGACAAGCACACGCAGTCAGGCCTCGACCTGGTGGAGCGTTACATAAAGTTTGTGAAGGAACGGACAGAGATAGAACAGAACTACGCCAAGCAACTCAGGTGTGCCTTTAGGTTTTTGTGAGATTGTTTCTGAATGTTTATTTATATTGACATGATTGGGATCTTAAATGTATTTGTGACTTTATGTATGTGTGAGTAATAGAGTCACACTGCTTCTTTACAGGAGTCTAACAAAGAAATATGCCAAACGAGGGAGCAAGGATGAGCAAGACTGCAAGTGAGAGAACAATAAAATGTCCTGTTTGCATTATGTTTCCCTCACTTCTCTTATTTTGCATATAGAAATTACAATTAACCGTTTGCTAAACTCCCTTTTTAAAGTTACTGTAAGCCTGTAAAGCTTTGCAGTCTTGCACAGCACATATGCAGAAGGAATGATAAATGATAAAAATGTGCAGTAAATTTTGAAACAATAGGTCTTTGATTTCACATGGAAATAAACAACGGCAGGCTTCTCATTTCTAGCTGACAACCGTGGATTTTGTTGGCTGAAATGACAAGTGTAGCTAGCATATTTTATCGACTGTAGCTAGCTAAAGTAAGGTAAATCTTAAGGCTAAAACGCCGCGTGTGAGTTGTTTGAAAACTTGTTTCCAGTTGACTTTTCAGTGTTTCTCACTGACTCATTTTAAAATGAGAATCCTGCAAAAGGGTCTTAAATATGCACATTATGGGTACATAATATAATGCTAAAAGACTGAGGCTAAAGCTACAGGTCCCAGGCAAAAAAATCAGCATCCTAACCAGCTGATGATCCACAGAGAAGACATGGAAATAAAGGAGCAGCATTGTTCGCATATTGCAGTGTAGAGCCTGTTAGTTCTAGTATTATAGTAAACATTTTATTTATTCTTTCAGACGTAACACTTGGACAAGCAACACAGTGGTTCAATTTATGCTTTAATGTTCTTATTTTCAAAGAATATGCCTCATTTATAAAAGAGAAAAGAATGAGGAAGAAAGATTGGTTAGAGTTTCTGGCATTTCAACTTCCCCAAACCAAAAAAAGAGCAGAAAAAGAGCAAAAAAAGAGATGGCAGAGTTTAGAGGAACTGAGAGAGTTCCTCTAAACTCTGTTATATAGTCTTATATAGTAGCATCTTGGCTCCCACAAGGTGGATGTCCTGGAAGTCCTTAAAAGGTATTTTTCTGAATAATCCTGTAACCCAACTAAATAATGTAGTTAACCTGAAAATAACGCTAGGTTAGTACTGTAGTTAGTTAGTAAGCTGTGATTGGACAATCTTTTCGGGGGAGGGGTTTAGCGAACGGTCAATTGAATGTTGGTCTCTCCAGCTGTGATTCTTTTCCAAACTGTCTCTCCTCCTTGCAGATTCAGCAATCACGCATCACTACAGGAGATCCTGAACGAGCTGAATGATTACGCCGGCCAACGGGAGCTCATCGCCGAAAACATGATGACCGGCATCTGTGTCGAACTCACCAAGTACCTTCAGGATCTCAAACATGAACGCAAAACAGTGAGGGAGGGGGGGAGAGAGGGGAGGGAGGGAAGGAACAGGGACGTTTGGCAGATTGTAGACTGACATGGTACGCTGTGTCATCATCTTAAACCTCTTCCTTCCTCAGCACCTGTCTGATGCCAAGAAGGCCCAGCAGAATTTAGAGAGCAGCTTTAAACAACTAGAAAGTGTGAGTCATGTGTTGTTGTTGGAGTACATGATTGTTATTTACAGGGTTTGTTCACCTAAAACTTGCCTCTTGTGGTACATCGTCATGCAGATAGTTTTGTTGCAGATAGTACTTTACAGGTCCGTCGTTTCCTGTAATTTCCCAACAATTTCTTTAAAGTTTCCTGGAAAGAACTGTTTAATTTTTAGTACTAAATTGAACAGTTCTTACAGGGGGAAAAACGTCTTTCTTAGTTCTTAGGTTAGTTTTGTTGAGTTCAAAAGCAGTTTTTTAACTGAGGAATTTCCTTGAAAGCAAACACAAGTAAATATTTATTCATCATTCATTTATTGTTGGAAACTTTATTCTTCATGTATGTTGAATTGTGTGTTTACCTGTAAACAAATTGCAGATTTTTTAATGTTCAGCGGACCTGCTGTGCAAAGATTACAATATTCTTAAATTAAGCTAGTAGTAAGTATTTGGAAATAATTAATTGGATTGTGAGAATCAAACACCCTCTATTTTACCTATAGTTAGTACCAATTTACATGGTTCTTTCCAAGAAGCCTTTAGACAATTAGTAGAAATTTGCAGATCTGTTAAAAAAAAAAAGTGTTACCATTTTTGTTTTATTTCCTCAGGTTTAGAAATATCAATCTCTGAGATCTCTGCCTCCTCCTCCAGTCCAGAGATGTCAATGGCATTTTGTTTGTGGAACTGAAAATAACCTTTTTTCTTTGGTAGAAAGTAGTTCCAGTGAAAACTGGAGTATCCACAGTATGCAGGGACACTGAAAACATATGTTGCAGCTCAATATTTTAAATGTACCACTTTCTAATAGGACACCCTTTCCTAAATGTTTGTTGTAACTAATGACTTTACTATTGGTTAATTAATCATTTAATAATGTTTTCTAGATCAGGTATAAGCAAAAAATCTCTGTGGTCTGAGTCATTGTTATTAATACAGTCAATAATAAAGCGTAGTGACTTTCTAATAAGCCATCAAGGGTGCTGTTATAAATGTAACTTTCTATTAAGCCAACAGCAAAAGTTAGTGAGTCATCTGTAATTATAAATGCTACTACGTTAAAAACAAAGGGTTTTACAACAATCTATGATGTTTTTAGTCCAGATACTTTGCAGCACTTTTCATAAAGGTCAGAGGTCAAACAGTCCAGTGAACCTGATGGACTTAAGAGCTAAAATGACAAAACGGGTGTCCTGCTGGAGGAGGAGCCATCAGAGAGATGTTTCACCGCCTGGCAACCCAAACACAGCTTAATCTAAAAATTATGAAAAATTAACCTAAAAAGCTTTAGTAAATAATTTATTAACCAGTAATAAAGTCATTAATTACAACTTATAAATAATTTATAAAAGGCTTATGGACTATAAAATGGTATTTTTAATGCTTTGTGTGCCACAAACCGAATTCCATTCACCACCATTTTCCTGGGGTTTGGCAGAAGAAATCTTTGAGACCGATATCTCAAAGCCAGGCCAAATTAAACTATATGTATCTGCGTTACTAGATACCACCAGAGGTAAATGAGTAAATATATCTATTGATTGTAAATTGTGTTAACTGACCCTTTTAACATACAGTAACATAATGTACATTATTGGGTGGACATTCCCCTTGCAGTTTTAGAACCTCCAGGGAGACCGAATTCCCTGACATTAGCATTGTTAATACTACTAAAGTGTGTGTGTGTGTGTGTGTGTGTGTGTGTGTGTGTGTGTGTCCTGCAGACTAAGAAGCGCTTTGCCAAGGAGTGGGTGGAGGCTGAAAAAGCCACACAACAAGCTGAGAAAGCAGAGAGCGACCTCAATGCCACCAAACCCGATGTCGAGAAAGTAAACACACACGTTGGCATCAACACTGATTTATTTATTTATTTATACCTTTTTACCTAAGTTTTATATTTTCAGTCAAAAAAAAAAAAAAAGACTCCTTGAACTGTCCTTGTCTGTCTCCCTCCGTGGCCGCATTCACCTCCTTGTGTCTCCCATGCCTCTCTCCGGTTCCTCCCTGCATCTGTTCCTCCCACTTTGCATTTTGTTTTGCATCTCTTCATTTCTCCCTCTTCCTGCATCCTTTCATCTTCCCCTCCCTTTGCCTGCTGTCGTTCCACCTGAAGGCCAAGCAGCATGCCCATGCGCGCACGCACACAGCGGAGGAGTGCAGGAGCGACTATGCAGCACAGCTCCAGAAATACAACAAGGAACAAAACTTGTTCTACTACTCAGAGATACCGCAGATCTTCAATGTGAGACAAAGACACAAATATGCACACACATTCACCATGCTGTACAACTGGGCAGAGCTCACACATAATGCAAACCAAATACACTTGTATTGTCTTTCAAAATGTAATCCTTCTCCAGTGTTTCCATATGCATCTGACTGAATAAAAATATAATATGGAATTTAAGGAGGCAGCTGTATGTTTGTGTGCCAAACAGAAAATGCAGGACATGGATGAGCGGAGGATTCGGCGGCTGGCGGAGGGATACTGCCAGTTTTCAGACATCGAGAAGAAGGTGCTGCCCATCATCTCCAAGTGTCTAGAAGGAATCTCTGCAGCGGGGGCGAAAATCAATGAGAAACAGGTAAATGTTAGACGTTTGTGTATATATATGGTCATTTTGTTGTATTCTGTTTCGCCCACACGATTAAAATAAGGGAACTATGAATTGGCTGTCTTTCTGTCTGTCTGTCTGTCCAGTGTCGTCATCTCCTGATCTCATTGTTGTGAAACCTGGAAGGGGGGATGCTGGTCCATGTTCTGGTGTTTAAAAGGAATAGTTTGACATTTTGGAAAATGTTGTCATTTGCTTTCTTGCTGAGAGTTAGATGAGAAGATCGATATATGTCGGTTAAATGTGAAGTTACAAGCAGCAGGCAGTTAGCTTAGCTTAGCACAAAGACTGGAAGCAGTGGGACACGGCTAACATCCACACCTCTAAAGCTCCCTTATTAACATGTTATATTGTTGTGGTGACTTCTTATTTTGTAACCTTTATATAGAGCCAGTGTTGAAGGAAATTGGGTTATTTGAATAATCACTGAATAACCTAGATGCGTTTATTTTGATCAAAGCAAACATATTACTTGCATAACCTATGTGTGTCACATTTAATCACAAGAAATTATGACGCACTTATGATCAGAAAGTAAGTATAGTGAGAGAGAAAGGTCACTCTGCACTGAACATGAGATCAGAGACTTACATAGCCAAGGCTGTTTTTGTAAGAAAGAGGATGAGAGCAGTGATACCAGAAGTAGAGGCAAGTTTCAGCAGACGGGTGTTCTGCTTAGCAACAGCGTAATGACACACGATCCATTCCTAAACATCATACCAATGAGAAAGTTCTGTGTTTGAGTGTATTATTGACCATCTAATTTCTGCAATCCGAAGAATAAACTGCTTTGTACTAAATGAGAGTTTCATTATTTATTTAAAGTTATTGAAGGCAGAACTAGAAGAAGAAAATCAACCACGACACCAGGCTAGCTGTTTCGCCCCGGTTTCTAGTCTTTGTGCTAAGCTAAGCTAATCATCCGCTGGTAGTAGCTTCATTTTCACCATATACACGAGAGTGGTATCAATCTTCTCATCAAACTCGACAAGAAAGCGAATAAAAGTATTTCGCAAGATGTCAAACTGTTCCTTTAATAATGCTACTTACCTGACCTCTTTAAATGAAAAGGAAAAGGTTTTCTTGTAAACAAACAAAAGTTATGTTTACATTCAGTGTTACTCACCAAAATGCATTGAGCATATCCTTGAGGTCTAACAAATGTGATGAATGCATTTCCTTGCTCCTAAAATAATCCTTCATTGAATTTTTTTTTTGTTTTGTTTTGTTTTTTCCTTTAAGTATTTCAAATCCAGCATTGTTTACATCCTGCATTTCTTGGCGTTACTGCCACTTGTAGATCCGTAGAATAGTGTGAAACAGCAACTAACTACCTACTAGAAAAACAGCTCCTAGCACTAGAGGTCTAAAGCCCCACAGGGAACCTTTTTAAGGTCAAATTTTCTGAATTTGAGAAGTCGTGTTGCAAAATGTTTAGTTTTATTTTCATAGAACTTGCATTTTTGCAAATAAAAAAAAATTAATAACATGTATTACACACACTGACTTATTGGAGGCACTAAAATCTAAAGTAAACATTTTTCAAAATTTGAAAAGCCTACAGTACTCTTGATAGCTATACCGTGTCATAAAGTACACTAATTACCAAAAATCCAATACAGCACTCCTGTAATAAAAACTTCCTTTGTCAAAAGCTATTGTTGACACTGTGTCTGAGAGGTGTTGATTCAGCTCTACGGTAATTCTGAACGCAGGGTTTGTAATCGTTTTCTTTTTTTGCTATTCCATATATTTAAATGAGGTTAATTTCCCGTGAAGTTTACTGTTTAAAACTTACTGTTTGTCTCCCTGCAGGACTCGATTCTGTTCATTGAGCAGCACAAGTCTGGTTTTGAGCGACCTGGAGATGTGGAGTTCGAGGACTACACACAAGGAATCAAATCAGCAACCTCTGACTCCAGCCTCAACCCACCCAAAGTGCGCGCCAAGCTCTGGCCTTTCAGCAAGAAGCACAAGGTGAATTTGCACTCTCCATAGTATATTTGCTTGTCTTTGAGTTTGCATGAAAACTGCAGCGTCTCAAGGACAAGATATTCACTGCCTCTCCCCCTCTCTGCTTCGCCTGCTTGTGCATTTGACAACCTGATCTTCCTCTCTGTCCTGTTCTTCTAATGTGGCTTAACTAATGCAAGTTAACAAGTTGTTATCGGGCTAAAAGTGTCCCATCATTTCTAATCCATATAACTTGATTAACACGGTTGATTTGTTAGTCTTTCTTGAAAGCACTGTGTGCTTTTGTTTTGAAATAAAGGCAACACGAGTAGAGACAATAATTGAGTTATGATCAGAGAGTGCTTCACAGTTTTAATTTGAAGCCTTAAACATATTCTAATTATGAAATTAAATTGCAAAAATCTCTCTTAAGGCAAATTAAATTCACTCTAAAACCAGAGATAGTTCAATAGGAGTTCAATAATCAATTTGATTTAAATAATTAACATATAATTTATGAACTCACTCCAATTTTTGCATGATGCAAGTGCATGAATACATTTTAGTGTTCAAATAAGCACACTTCATAGATTTATAATGTTTCAACATTATATCCTCATCAGTTATAATGAGGATATAATGTTATATTGTAAATAATGTTGATGTAACTGATGATAGGGCCTGTAACACGTGTTACAGTCTGCAGGTGGCTTTTCTTGATATTGTTATATAATACTGGGTTGTGCCACCACCACCAATACTGCTTTGTGGCTTTGAAAGACACGTTTTCAACTTAACGACATACTTAAGTACCATATTTTCTGTTTCTATTGGTCTGATGACAGTTAAAAGCTTGTAGTTTAGTTCATCCATTTTTGCTCATTGGTTCTTTTTCAAATGCACGTTATTTTGCTGTATATTTTATCATGTATATGTATAGGTAAAGGTAACTCTTACTGTAAGTGTTAAATGAAATTAAGATAACTATACCAGCAGATTGTGATGGTTTCTTAAAGGGTAAGGCTGGCCTTATTGTATATTTTTCTTGATGTCAACAAATCCCACGAAAAGACCAAAACCAACAAAGCGACAGTCCATCTCTCAATACTTGTAGACAGTTTGGAATGAATCTTTAAAAACGGGTCACAGATAATATAGTTTCATTTTCAAAAAAGGCTCAGTAATTTTCTAAAACAGCTGGGCATTGTAGTTTTTAGCAAAAGTTACTCAAACAGCAGTACATAGTTTATCTGTTGGGGACTATTTTCAGCTGCGAATTAATGATTTTTTTTTTTTAAGGCAGCAGTCCAGGACAGTGTATGAGGGATTGATTAAAAATAAACTACAGTGCCCATGATGAACATGCATCACAAGAAAGAGACCTGTCACCCAGTGCAACGGTGTGTCTCACCGATGTGTTTTTAATAGTTTTTGGACAACAGTGGAGGTACAGATACCTATACCAGGCTTTGTTAGTAGGATCAATTCATTGTTGGTTTTGGTCCTTTTTAATGGGATTTGTTCACAAAAAAAAGTATTTTACCAGACTAATCCTTTAATAACTGACGTGTTTTCATTTCAAATTACTTCAACGTTTCTCAATACACTTCTAAGAAAAGGTGTCATGTTACAGCTAACTGTGGGTAAAAACCTGTATTTTTGCTGGTTTGAGAACTTGTTGCTTATACATTATATACATTATAATTACAGTAAGACAGTTTCAGTTACTTAAAATCAACATTTAAATTCGTACAAAGAGCAAGAACCAGCACTCTTCTTATCTTGCTCCTGTTGACTCTTGACGAAGTGCAAAATGACGCTCACATGGTCTCATAACAATGCTTTAAAACACACACACACACACACACACACACACACACACACACACACACACACACACACACACACACACACACACACGAAACTCAGCACACATTCCACTCATGCCTTACCCCACCATCCTGTTGCCCTCAGGGGCCAATTCTAATTCCAGTCTGCTGCACAAACTTGCCCAAAAACACCCCATGCTCTCTTTTTGTCCACTTTGTTACAAAAAGCTTAGCATCTGTTTGACTCCCCTCTCTTCTTCTCGTTTTCCTCTTGCTACCAGTATAATTTTCTCCCTCCTTTGCTCCTCTTCCTCTGATCCCTATCCACCCACCTTGTCTTTTTTCCCCTCCTCTTCAGTTTGCCCCTCCGTCTTTTTCTCCCCCGTCTCCTTTCCCTCCGGGCGGCCACCCCCTCTCCCTCCCCCTCTCCAAGCTGCAGCACTCCCCCCTCTCTCTCTGTCTGAGAGAGTTTAATCGCTCTGTCAGACCCAGGATTTCCACCTTTAAGATATTACACAAGCAGCACTCGGTGAGTGACGACATCTGCTCAGGTCCAACCCCCATGTCACATTCTGTAAACATCTCCCCCCTCATGTATTTGTCCCATTGATGCTATTTAAATAAGCTGTTATACCTGGACATTCATACTTTGTCTCTGTGCTTTTGTAAACAGTTAACATGCTTCTTATTGTAAATGTGTTTCCCATGTGGTGTGTTTGTTGTACATCTATCTCATACTGAGTGTCCGTTTCTCTCTGTCTAGATATCACATGCTGAAAAGCGCATGGTAACACTTATTATGGTTACATAGAGGGTAGACTTAAACGGTGTTTGAATAACAGTATTCTGGTGCAGGATTCAAAGGGAAATACAATTTTATTTGTGTTATGGATCATGCTGCACTCACCTCTGTGGGTAAAAAGGTACAAAGGCCCGGTCACACCAGAAAGTGGCACACTGGAATTCAACCACATGTCTTTGAGAAAGTGCCAAGAGGCTACTCTCATTGCATGGCTAGTCAGGGAGCCAGGAACATGCTAGCACAAGTCAGTCACAACTGCTCTCTCTGGGATTCTTTGTATTAAAAAAAAAAAGCCAAGATAGCTGAGATAACTTTGTTATGATATGGCGCTATATAAATAAAACTGAATTGAAATGGAATTGAATTGAAAGCTAGTTTGCTTAGCAAGCTAGTTAGCTCAGTCTAGTCCCACTTTGTGCCTCTCTTGTATTGCCATAACATTTTGATCAAATGTTATGGCAATACATTACAATACATATACAATACAGCATCCAATTTTCCAAAAGATACCCAGCCATCTTTGAAAAACCCAGAAGGTCAATTTTTGCTCTTATTGTAAAACACAAGCAAAATATTAACATGTTATTGTGTCTGAAAATATAAAATATTGGATAGAAACATCAATATATATACTAATATAACTGATAATATTTTTTTCACTAACATTGTCAAAAGAGTCAGTCAGAGCAGCAGTAAGTTTTGTCAAACCACTGTATGGGTTTTTCCAAGATCGCCAGGTAATTATTTTTCGGAAAACTGGATGTTCATGTTAATACATGAGGGGCACAAACTAGGTTTGGGTTTTTGGGCGCTAACGGGACAATAAGTTCATAGAATTTATTCAAAAGACATATTTGTACCATCGACTCCTGTTTCATAACTGTCTACAAACCATTTCTCTTTTGTAGAGTAGTTATACTCTGACAGAGGACGTTGAATAAAAGTAACACAGCGAGACAACAACCTACGATAGCTTCCTCATTCCATTCTGCTCTCCGTTCCCTTTAAAGTCAGCAAAGTTCAAAGTTAAACTCGATGTGAAAAAGTCACGCAGATTGACTTCGCCACAGTGGGCGAATCCGCTAAAGTTAGTTGATTTTGCCATTTTAAATGCAGGTGTGACCGGGCTTCATGTGACCTCACCTGTAATCACAGCTAGGTGTGGTCTGTTGTACTTGTGAGCACAATCAGCTGTGATGCGGTCGAGGCAGATGCCAGAGCCTGGTTCTGCTCGAGGTTTCTGCCTGTTAAAAGGCAGTGTTTCCTTGCCACTGTCTCCTGGTGCTGCTCATGGTGGGAATTGTTAGGTCTCTGTAAATATAAAGAGTCGGTCTAGACCTGCTCTATATGAAAAAGTGCCCTGAGATAACTTTGTTATGATAAGGCGCTATATAAATGAAACTGAACTGAATTGATGCTGCACAGAGTGTTCGCTTTGAACACTCTGTGCAGCATCAATTCATGCAGTCACCACTAGTTGGCAGTGCAAGAAAGATTATTTTCCTGTGTGCAGTTGCTCTGTCATTTACAAAATCAAATGCATTTTTCTCATGGCACAGGGCGCCACATTTCTATTCAGGGAACATTAGTAACTGTCTCTCTAAACTAAATACCACAGAACCAAGTCTTTATTCTATGATGCCATACTGATATATAACTTTTAATTCTCCCTGTGGAGAAAAGAAAAATCAAGACTCACTCTGACAGCAGAACCATGACCATCCAAACGAGAAAATAACTCCACAATGTAATCATGTGTAGTACTTATTATTACCTTTGTAGCATAGACTTAATGGGTCAGTTCACCCAAATTACAAAAAAACATAAGAAAGTAGGAAAATATTTCTTACTTACCTCCAGTGGTATCTAGCCTTGCAAATGGTTTTGGTTTTTAGATGACTTGATAAGCCAAACAAGCAAACTGTGAACAGTTTTTCAGTCTTTCTCCTGAAGAAATAGTCGCAAATTGTTGCACTTATTGTGGTGATATAGTCTTAAATCTGTAATCTCAAACTAAATAGCACAATGGAAAAATATTTTGAGATCCATGCTTTTATCACATCACACCTTGTTCACCTGCCTCAGTCAGCCTGCACCAGCTCAGCTCAAACAAGTCCAGAATTCTGCAGTGAGGCTTTTAACCAAACCTATGATATTTTAGCAGATTAAAGGTCAGGTATAGAAAAACTAAAGTTGATTATGCTTTTGCCATTGTTACTCCTCAATTTAGGAACTCTCTGTCAAAATCTTAGAGAATCAGTTAAATATTTTAAAAAGCCTCTTAAATTTCATTGGCATTTATTGTAATTTTCCCTTAATAATCATTTTAAATCTGTTATTTTTTATAAATTTGATTGAATTTTTGCACTTAACTAAATGTACATTGGTGTGGCATCACAGGAGAAAGAGTCGCACTTGTTGTTTCTGTGTATTAGTTGTTCATACAGTATGCAGCAGTCCAAAACACTGCACAGCTAAAACTCAGTGGTATTCTCATGGGATGTTAAAGGTTCTGAAAATGTCATGCTCCTCACCCTCTCTGCCTCTGTTTTCCCATCACTACTGTCAAACCTTAAACAGGGTTTGTTTCCTTCACACAAAATAATTATGTGGCTCTCTTTTTCTTTGACTAACATGCAGCATTAAGTCTTATTAGCAGTGGGAAAGAGAGCTAGAGACAGGGAGTGACATCTGGTGGTGAGCATTGATAAGGTTGTTGTATACATGATGCTTAGGACAATTACTGTGTGTGTGTGTGTGTGTGTGTGTGTGTGTGTGTGTGTGTGTGTGTGTGTGTGTGTGTGTGTGTGTGTGTGTAGCCGCATGCTGCAGAGGATTTCTCTCACCTTCCTCCGGAGCAGAGGAAGAAGAAGCTGCAGGCGAAGATTGATGACATCAGCAAAGAGCTACAGAAGGCGCAGGACCAAAGGTGACAGCGTCACAGGCGTCTCCAAGGCCTGAAAACACAGACTTAAAAATTTTCATTATCTCAAAATGCTACCGAGTATTAGTTTTAATTCATGTTCACTGCGATCATCTGAGGTTTTTTAATTTGTCCAAAAATGCATTCTTTCTGGAAATGTTTTTGGTCAGTTAGAAACCATTTTAAGTTTTTAGTTAAAGTTTCAAGCTTTCAGATTTACTTAACCATCATCAGGAAGGTGGAGGTATATAAGACACAACCTCTATCTCCTACTGCAAGCTTGAAACTGCAACAATTCCTCTTATTCTTTTTGGAGCAACTGTGCTCTTAAATATTTTAAATATCAGTGGATCTGCTGGTTAATTAGTTCAGCCTGAATTATTTATAAATCTTGGGGACTGCATAGGTGAGAAACATTCTTAAAAGCCCCTGAAGTGTTTCTCTATAACGTTGAATATCCATGACTAAATGAGCAGCAACCAAAGTTAAAGTTTTGAAAAAAGTCCTTATTATTTATTAAAAGATTAACACTGAGCTAGCTAATCTGCTTCGTCAGGACTGTGTGGGTGTGGTTTGGTGAGATTTGATTGCGGTCTGGCAACATAAGCAAACAACCACATAACTGTAATAAACTCTGATTTTCCAACTGAGCCCCGTCCACTTCAAACCAGTGAGAAAAGCACAGATAAAACCACGGATACAGACGTCTCTTATGTGAAATAACGAGAGAAGCTTCAACTTTGGCAGAAAATTGTGTGTTACCATAGGACTCCATCGCTTATTGTAAAGGCTGATTGAGAAAACTGGTTTTCAAGGCTTTGAATTATACATTTCCACAATAAATTCAATCAATCAATTCTGTCACAGCTGTTCTCAGGCAACAGTCATGTCAAAATGTTAGCTGGCCTCAGAGTTGACATACGTTTACGACATGGCCAAAGTTGTCCACATACTTCTGTAATTGTGATCTGCGGCTGTTTGTCATGGTTTGGACTTGGGCCCTTAGTTTCACTTAAGGGAAATTAGCAGCATGAGCAGCATACAGTGACATTTTGGACTGAACTATTGGTTTGGTGGCAACAGTTTCATGTTTCAACATGACAATACCCCTGTGCACAAAGCCAGGTCCATAAAGAAATTGTTTTCCCAGTTTGGTGTGGAAGAACTTGACTGGTCCGCACAGAGCCGTGACCTCAAACCCATCCAACACTTTTGTTGTTGTAACTGCGAGCCAGCCCAGCCTCACTATTGTGATATACAGTAGTCCCTTCAGCAAGTCTCCCATCTTGTTAAAGCTTCTCCTGTCCTTATCAGCAGTGCTGCACAGGAGAGAAACTTCCTTAATGAGCACTCACATTTCCAAAACAATAACACTTTTCTCCCCCCGTCTGACCTCAGTGACGCACTGGAGAAGATGAAGGGTGTGTATGAGCATAATCCACAGATGGGAGACCCCTCCAGTCTGGAGCCTCAGATCACAGAAACTGCCCAGAACATGGGCCGTCTGAGGGGGGAGCTCGCCAAATATGAGGTTGCCACACATACATACACATACTCACCCTAATATTGTGTGCATGAAAGATCAGATTACAGTATTTGTGCAAGTCTTAACATCTATTGCTGGTTCATTACAGATGTGGCTGTCAGAAGCAGTGGGAGGAGAGGAATCTTCCAACACCATCAACAATAATACTCAACATAGGTAAGACCTGTGTTTAAAGGAGCAGTTTGACATTTTGGGAAATACCCTCATTTGCTTTCTTGCCGAGAGTTAAATGAGGAGATTGATACCACTCTCATGTTTGTTCAGTGGTTAGCTTAGGTTAGCATGACAAGTGGAATCTCTACGGACCACTACGACCTGCAAGGCGAGGGTGACCATCGAGGGTAGTTACCGCTACTAGCAGTACCGCTAACGAGCTAATCTGTTAGCATGTTTACTGCTGGCTGACCACTGCTGGCTGTGCGAGCTATTACAATGTCATTAATGGGTTAGATGATGTTTTTATTACAAAATATTACAATGGACACATTTCAGTAGGAACTGATTATTGAAAATTACATTTGTTGTGTTTTTACTACAATGGTCTCCTCTGTTATATTTCTGTAGACATTGTGAACAGTAATGAAGGGATCATTGAATGTGGTTAAATGAATTAGAAGTTATGTTTGCATGATTGTTTATAATGGGAATATAATGCAATATTTGGAGTGAGATTGGCTGCTACACGTCATTCGCTTTTACATTTTTTCATTACTCTAATCACAATTTGTCAGAACTATAGGTGAAAGAATAAAGAAATGCAGCAGGTTGATTAGCAAGCTTTAGAGTGTTTTCCCTAATTTTCTGACTTTAAGGACAGTTATTCTGTCTCTCCTCTTCTTCTTGTGCAATTAGATAAGCTAGCAAGGCTACCGAAGAATAGTCTACTGGCGTCTTCGGCTGTCTTTGTCAGTCATGTAGTCTTGCAGGTCCTAGCGATCTATAGAGAGTCTCCCACTGGAAGCACTGGGTTTTGTCACTGTGAGGTTGGGCAGAAAACCAACGGAGACTCTGGGAAGTCACTACGTCGGCCAAGAAATAGTCTGACACATAATCCCCCGTAAAACAGCTTGTTTTTACACTTCAGCCTGTTTACAGATTAATTAAACAAGATGCATATAACTGTTTTTGTTACCTTTGCACAGAGTCAAGCCAGCTGTTTCCCCGATTCAAGTTTTTATGCTAAGCTAACGGGCTGTTCCATGTAGCTTCACTGTTACTCGGCAAGAAAGCGAATAAACATCTTTCCCAAATTGTCGAACTTTTCCTTAAATTTGAATGCGTGTATTGCAGAATGCGCTGATGAAATGACATGTCTTGCATTTGTTTTCTTGGATATGTGCATTTCCAGAGTTGTAGCAGCTGACCAGTCTCAGAACATCTACACAGAGTTCGAAGACGAGTTTGACGACATAGAAAGTCCTGTTGGCCAGTGCGCGGCTCTGTACACCTTTGAAGGTACATTGTCACATTCACACTCAACTCGTTCATAAATAGATCTCATTTTAGCCTTTTATACGTGTCTTACTTGTGTTTGGTTGCAGGCAACAGCGAGGGTACCATTTCCATTACAGAGGGAGAGCTGTTGAGTATAATGGAGGAGGATAAAGGAGATGGATGGATGAGAGTCCTTAGAGCCAGTGGAGAAGAGGGCTATATACCTTCATCCTATGTTAAACTTGGCCTGTAACACACACACACACACACACACACACACACACACACACACACACACACACTCACACACACTCAGAGCTTGTGATGGAAAGTTAAGAGCCAAAGGTGAATACAAAGTCATTCATGATAATTGGAGCTTTTCTCTACATATTTTATCTCAGCCAGTGACGTGTATAGTGAGATGAATATGAGAGATTATGAAGCTTGTTATCAAGGCTAATTGCGATATCATACACTCCCTGTCTCTGCTCGCTGTGGCAGGAGAGGCTGTCTCTAAATGCAGACTGTCAGTCCTGTCTGATCTTTATAGATTTCAGCTCTTTTAAAAAAACAAACTTTGGAATGTATACCTGAACGTTTTGTCACAGCGTTAAGTGACGTCTCATGTAACATTTTCAGCATCATAGTAGCCTTATGCTACATTTCTTTATGTCGATATAGACTTTCCCACTGCCATTTCTAATAACCTGCTGAACTTCTTTTGGTAACGCCAGCCCTCTGCTTAAACCTCTTTTCTGACAGGATAATGTGAGTTGGTTTTATTTTGATTTTTTTTTTTTTAAATCATAGGGATGTCATGTTGTATGACTTATAACTGGATGAAAACCACTACTCTATAGGGAGTGCACAACATATATAAGTCTTTACTGTCACAGTAAAGGATAGGTTTCACTTTTTTTTTGTGTCTGTCTTAAAACAATAGTCAACATTGAAACAGGTTTTGCTGGCTGTAATCATTCCTCCTGTTCATACTGGCCCTGAATAGATCCCTTCCTAATGTGATTCTAATGTAAATGATAAGGAACAAAATCCAGTCCTTGTTTTGGGAAAAATGCTTTCCAAAGTTCTTCTGAAGCTAATACTCAGCAGTCTGAGTAAGACTCATCAAGTGGGTATCTTCCAAAGTTTCAGGGTTTTTAATACAAAATTCCTTCTTTGTGTTACTATCCCTCCAGTACAGCTCAGCAGGAGAACACTTTCAACAATTTCGTACCAAAAAGACTTTGACTTTTGAAAATTCCCTCTTGATATGAGTAACTCAGTCTGCTGGAGCCTCATATTAACTTCAAATAAGCTTTGGAATATTTTGTTACACAGAAGAAGGGCTGTGGATAATCAAAAGCTATCCTTTTAACTCCCATATGATATATTACAGTTTCTCTGCTAAAGTTAAATATGCAAATTTGTGAATTTAAGACATGGTGGGTAAAAACCAAAGGAAAAGCACAATGGCAATAATGAGCAATGTAAGTTCAATGTAAAGTCATAATTAGCAGCATTTACCATGTTATCATTCCTGGCACAAATACTTGGTGAACTGCATGTGTTTGAGTTTTCACCGACATCATAAAACTTTATATGTGCAACTTAAAAGTGGATAACAAGTAATAATTAAGTCCCTGTCTTCGCTTTTAAATTCCAACTTTGCACAAAAGTGGCAGAGCAGTCACAAGTATGGGGTCATCAACTGGTTCTTCTTTGATGTCTTTTATATTTCTCATACATGTATACTGGTTTTTACATGGTTTAACCACCTGTTTTTTTATATTTTGAGCCTCCAGACCCCTGAATCTCCTTCTAAAATCATCTGAAACAAGAGACATTTTTAAAAACCTTTGACATTATTCTGACTTAAAATCCAGATGACCTGTTCCACCAAATTTTAAAAGAACTAATGACACCAGGGTAGATTTCAAAGGGAGGAAATTGCAGTTTTGAAATTCAGCTCCTCACTGGATCACTACCAAGAGTCATGACAAGTAAACAATAAAATGTTAATGCACTTTTAAAATCTGACTGTTTAAAGATCCACTCAATGTTTTAAGACATATTAAATACTCTTGCTGTAGATAATAAATAGTGTCTGAAATGGTTTTTCCACAAAGAGTCATTTAACTAGTCAAAAATTCTTGAAATGACATCTACTCCGTCTCTCTCATTGAAAAATCCAGAATCTATAAATATGCAAATATTATTAATTTGGACACAAGATGCCTCATACTTGCACTGCAAACTTTAAAGTGAGCATAAAGATATTTTCCTCCTACAGCAGATACATTTGAAAACAGCCTTCTAGCGTCAAACTCTGCACATTAAAGCTCAAACATCCGAGAGGTAACAATAACCAGAAGACATTTTTGAGCGGAGAGGGACTTTAAAAAAATCTCTCATTGAGCCATGCAAGGTTTACCCATCTCTTTATCTACCACCCTGAACTGCACTACTAGATGTTTCCTCAACATGTAAGGGGTATTATAGTGAGCCACTTTTTAAAAAGTAAATGTATGTATTTACATGTATCGTTTGAGTCATAAAGTGAAAAGAAAAACCATTTCTTGTCTTTTTTGTTTCGTTACAGTATTATTAATAAGAAATATTACATGCAAAAATTGCCAACAAAAAAAATAAGGAAATAGATTTATTGCATCAGAAACACTGAAATGAAAAGCAAAATTTCCAGTGTGGTCCTCCTTACAGCTGCAGGTCATGTACAAAGGGACCTAACTCAGTTTTAATAGTGTCCATGTTGGTCCTTTGGAATCTCAAGTATCACGAGTGGTGTGGATTGATAAAACAGTCAAAGTATCAGAAATGCACATTTGAAGTTAACAGGTGCTAGTTTTTGGGTAAACAGTTTCACATTTCCTAAAAAAGGAAAAATAGTTGTCGCTTGACAGTCTCTCACATCTCAAAAACAACTTCTCCTTTTATGTCTGTGTGGTCTCAGGGGTGAGATCTCTGCCTTGGCTACCGCAACATGCCGAGGCTCAACTAAAAACAATTAACTTTCATCTTTGCTTTTTATTTTCCTCTAGAGAAGAACGTGCTGATTTCACCTTTAACTCAGGTTAGAGGGTCAGGTTGTTGTGGGGTGATCTCTACGGGTTCCAGTTTATCCGAGAGGACACAAAGAATCTTGTCAAACTTCTCGTAGCGCTCCTTTCTGTTGGCCGCTGCCCCCGACTGACCCCAGAACAGCCGCAGGGCGAACTCTGTCTGGAAAGCCTCCAGCAGCTCAGGGATTGGCTCCCAGCCTCCTGCATGAGCAGTGTGATGGACATTTGATAAGATCAGATACCACAAATGATGTAATTTCAGTTTCACAATATACACTGTTTTTGAGTATAATGATTTACACTTTTGTACTTCCTGCCAGAGCAAGTGTGTTTACCTTGCAATGGGCCTCATGCAAGACATTACTGAACGTGCATGTGTGTACCTGTGAGCAGAGAGTGGGCGTGCTCCTGATAATCTTGTGCATGCAGCGCGGCACTGCGAGCTGATTGGAGAACATTATAGAGAAGCTGACAGCCTCGCTCGCTGTTCTCCACCGGGTCGTCACCCTCCATCGCCATCAGCAGAGGAACCAGGTGTGGCACGGCTATGGGACCATGGACTGCAGAGTCTACAGAAAAACATATGAACACACTTCAGACTCAATACAATACATTCACTACTTAAAAACTGGGTCACTGTGCTATTTATATAGCACGTTTTAACCTGTCTGGAGTAACAGGTGTTTTTTGCCCCCTAGAACTTCACTCTATTAAAGGTAAGTGTGCAGATTTTACACAAGTCTGTTTCTAGATCTCGGGGAGTACTACCTGATATGTGAAAAAAGTTGTATAAAGCCTTTTGTGGCTTCAGAGGGAGCTGTGTGAAGTCTGATAAATTGTCTCAAAGGATGACACAAGATCAGTTTCAACCTTTTTTCTGAATCCATTTGATTTTACATTGGAGACAAACAAACTGACTGCAGCTCTGATCTGCTGTTCTGCATTTCAATTCTTTCTACACGTCTGCAGCCGATGCCAGAAAAGTCGCATTGGACAAAAGCATCTGCCAAATGAATGCAGTGTCTCTCTCTTAACCACCGCCACTCACCATCTCCCTCGTTCAGCAAGTTCATGAAGGGTTTGAGTTTCTTCTCAAATAAAACTGCAGTCTCTGTGTTGTTCCTCCTCAGCGCTCGCCACGTCATCTCCAGTCGCACTATCTGCACATGTGCAAGCACGAACATACCAAGAGTGTTGGAAAACTTCCACTTTGCATAGATCAAGCAAACCTTTGTCATAATTACACCACCTGAGGCATCTCCAGAGCCTTCATCACAGCTGAGAAGGAGTAGAGGTCATGGGCGTGTTCTTTCAGGGCCAGAGCCAATAAGATTAATTTATGTAAAACGGTTGCCCTCTGGCTCACAGTCCCTGTGCAGCCCAGGATGTCCACTGCGATTCCCAGTGCTATTAGATGATGCCTAAAAAATGAAAGATTAATAATTATTAATTAATAAGGCAGTTGGTGAAGGACATAGTATCGAGGATACAGATAATGGAAAAATATGTCGTCAAATTAATTTTCTAATGCTTTCAGCACCACGAACAAAATTCATACCTTAAAACCTGGACAAATTAAATCTAGGGATAGGTGACAAAATACTGTATGTTTTTTGTAATATGATGAACCAACTCTTTAATTCATCTATTCATCCATCTGTTTTTAAGTGTGTCAGCTGCATGTACCTTTCTAACAAATCCTGTCGTAACTGGTGTCCATGTGGCAAAGTAACAAGCTCCAGTCCTGATCCAACTCCCATAATCCTCTTCTGCTCATCAGTCACTCCAACAATGCGTGCTACCTGCAGTGCCACAACAACGACAAATCAATGGCCGGTCAGGTTTTATATCCAGTTCACTTGTTAAGTTTACTGAAAACACCATGTTATAAACCAGGGCCCCTATTTATCAAACTACTAAAAGTGGAATTTTAGACTTCAGTGAAAGACAGTAGTAAAAATTCCTCACTTTTACTCACAAACGTGAGAGAATAAAAGCTGTTTATCAAATTTCTTACGACTTAAAAATACTCCTAGATGGCTGGAGTACAATACAGAGATAAGCACACCCTCAGACATGTTCTGGATTGAAAATACAAAATATAATTGGTCATGATGAATGAAATGTTAGCTGAAGCACAATATATAGATAGATCAATAGTTATTATAACATGTTACAGGATGTTGCACCTTTGTTTTACATTGCATTTATCAGGTGTGCAAAAAGGCAGAAATACAGCATATATTGATACCTGGCAGTCAACACTGAGCATGTGCAGAGCGGTGGTTTCGGCGTTTGAGCGGTTGAAGAGCTCTTTGAGTGTCAGCAGGACACTGGGCTCTAGAGGTCGGTTGTTCTCTGGCAAGAGCAGCGTCTCAAACTGATCCAACTGGAAACACGATTCTAACTCCATCTGCGGTGGTGCAAGAAGGATATTACAACATTAGTACACAACTGACCCTCTGTGCTGTTACATACTGTAGGGATGCAATGCCCAACTTATTCCCACACAGCTATTTACTAATTACTGAGGCCACTGAATGCATTCTGAGGCTGTTATTTCTAAATAATAAAAACCTTATATAGCACTATTCAAATAGACAGGTGTCACATTCAGTATCACTCTGACACCTGGTGGCAAAAAGACAACAAATCAGTAATGCAGCCATCACAGGTTAGAAACAACATGATGATTGATGCATAGATGCAGAGAGATGTGTCAGCTTTATCAAAAAGAACATGGAAAGTTTCCTTTTATGTTGCTGTGGTTGCAGATATTCAGAGTAGCTCAGATTACTGGCTACTCACATTTCCAAGATTATAATCCTGATCAGCTTCTCTTAATCACCATCTTTAAAATTGAGGTTTATTTTAGGATAATAACTACTATACATTCCCTCTTACACTGTTTCAGGTTCACACAAGTATATTAACCATAAAACACTTGTACTTTACTTTCTGCTTGACATGAAAATGTATTTGCAGACTGTTGAAACTCGCTTCAGTTTGTGTAATCAATCAGAATGAGTCTGCATTTGTTTTTGTCAGTGCTACATTATTATTGCATGGCAATACGGCTGAAACTAAGGATTATTTTCATTTTCTATTAAACTTACAATTCTTTTGATTAAGGTGTTACTTATTTGGTTTATAAAATGTCAAACTATTTCTCAGAAGCCAACATGTCATCTTGAAAATGCTATTTTTGTCCGACCAACAGTCCAAAACCAGTGAACGGTCATATTTGAGAAGTTGGAACCACTACATTTTTTAAAGAAAAGATGACTTGTTGTTGAATCATTTTTTGCCGATTGACGAATCAACTACTGATTTCAGCTCTACATGGTAATGCATTTTAATTGCAGATTGATCTGAAAATTCTGAACTGATTTGCACTGCAACTCTGATTAATTTAATGCAGGCTTAACAGCTCTGTCACTGATTACACAAGTCCAACAAATTTCAAGAGTCTGCTTATTATATTATTAGGAAATTAATGGAAAACAACAGCTGCCTAGAATGGTAGGAAAAGAACATTTGAAAAGCTAAAACTGTGCAGCATTTAAAAATGGATTTGAACTGCAACAATGTAAAGTATGCATGGTTTGTAATTAAGGAGCTAATTCTGGTGTAGCCCTTTAAAATATTATATCACCTTTGTATTTACTTAGAAGAGAAGCAGATGGAACTATGAACTGTAAAAAATATATATATAATTTATACAAACATGTGGCTTTTCAAAATGCCAGTTTTGCACTTCCTCTGCCGTGTGCTTCTGAAGCTCTATGTCAAACAGCAGCTGGGACGATGCTTCGCTCTTCTGTGCCTCCAGAAAGCCAAAGGACGTCTCTGTGAGGCGGGCGCGGCTCTGCCACTTCTCCTCTGCGCGCAGTCGGTCCACATGACCTTTCCGCCTAGACTGTGGCACCTGGACACAACAGCAAGTAGAGGATTTACAAACAGCCTGTAAGGCCTTCCTCATTTCCTCAAATAGAAAGAGAGATGACAACACAAATCCCTCACAGCTCAGTTGATCATGTTTTTTTACCCGAATGACCAGCTCATCGTAGAAACGGGAGGGGTCATAGTCCCGGTCTGTGGGTGGGGGAGGGATGTCGTTGGGGAAGACAGTAGAGACCCTGAGAGGTTTAGGAGGAGCTCTGGGGTGCAGCTGTCCATCTGAACCTCGCAAAGTTACACCACCACCTGCGGGGAAGGAGGAGGTGGAGTTATATGCGTGTGTGTCATTGGCAGACTCCATATTTGGAGGAGGCGCTGCTACGGTATTTGAACCCTTAAGTTGCTCGCTCATTCTCAGCCACAAGATGAGTCCCAGAAAGGTTCAAGAGAAATAGTCAGAATACACAGTTAGCAGGATGTAGTTAGCACCCTTGTGTGAGAAGTTTGGCCCTGAACTGTAACTAGTCACCCTGTATCACACATGAAGGCCATGTAAACTCAACTTATTGAACTAAAATACACGTCTCAAAACTTTTTCTCTATTTTACCTGTAATTAGCTGATTAAACAGTTCTATCCAGGGAACTTCTTATAGGAAGTTCCCTGATACAGTGTAAGTACAGAACCTTAAAATGAAGCATTACTGTTTTATTTTCCAACATGAATCTCTAAATGTTGTTAATAATCCCTCTCCACACTGCCAGGAATACATTTCTGGTGGAGAAATGGGTCCAAAAATACTATTAAGGTTTTTTGTAGAATGAAAACCTGAACCCTTCAGGTTGCTAAAACCCACAAATTGACAGAAAAGTAGTGAGGACATGACCTCGGTGTCCTAAATGGCAGCTACGGCCCTGTCAAAAACGCTTACTCCATACTTGCAATGCTTTACTGATGTGTCACTCTGTAACTCTGAACGTTTTAGGACTTTGTAGTGTGCTCGCTATGTAAGTGTTGCTGAGAGTTTTGCCAGTTCTTTAGTAAATAACCAGCAAATAAAGTTAAAAGTTAAGCTGAAATTTCTTTTTAATTTCATTTTCTGCTTGCCCACTCTTTCTCTTGTGCTCTCTCTGTAGCTCGCTCCTTCTCTCAGCCATTTTCTTAATGAGGTAGCAAAGAGCAGGGGGTCCAGACTGAAATTTGTGCTGTTCGATATTTATGTGCTGTTTTTCCTCTTAAATCTAACCATAAATAAAAGTGTTAAGATATGTGTGCATGTTACCTGGGTTAGAGGGGCATGTGGGTCGTGGGCTCAGCAGGGGTTCGCTGCCTGTGCGAAACACTGGGGAGATGGGGGCGGGGCCAGTGTCCTCTGACTGAGTGTTCTGTGGAACACCTGGATGAAGAAGAGTAACAGCAAGGAAGTTGAAAGATAAACAACATGCTGTCGTAAGGATTCTGTGTTTTCCTTTGTGCTGTGATGATGCTTTTGCTCTGCACTTTAATATCTTCTCAAATCAATTCTGGAAATACAATACAGGCTGACCATGCAGGAGAGGAGGCTGACCCCAAATCTCCACTGGATGTGTTTTAGGTTGTACAACGGCTCAGTTACATATGCAAGTTTTAGTTTTTTTCTGATTTTTTTTTGTGTTCTATAAGTGTATTGAAAACAACTTTGCAGCTCATTTATAATCAATGTGACAACAAATCCTTTGTAGCTGTATAAATCTACATATAAATATAATATTTATACATACATATAAAACTACTATACACAACACGTTGTCCTATCTTCATTCTGTATCTGTATTTCCTGAATAGTGGAAATTAGCAGAGGGAAAACTAGTTTTGCTGTATGTACAATCAGACAAAGAAAAAATACAAACAAAATGCATCATTAAATATTAATTTCATGTCAGTTGTCAGTAAATATCATAGTCATTTTCAAGAGAATTTGACGCTTCTGAGATACGAGCTGCTCTGGCAAAACTAAGATAGAGGATTGGAAATTGGACAGCCGAGTGGCTAGAATGACAGCAGATTGTCTCCGGCAACCGCGACAGAGCTGCATCCAGTGGACATGGACATTGGCGGTGACAGACGCATGTATGTGTAGGCTGCATGTTCATGACAATGTACCAGTTCGTAGGTTGCTGTCAGATTGCGCAGACTGAAGTGAAGGCCTCCGTCCCACGTTCTCCATGTTAGCAGGCTGACTTCCACTCCTGCCACGCATAAAATAAAGTTCATGAGTATATTTATTTGTATTTGTGTACTGTCAGTATGTTTCAACACTATATGTGTGTAAGTGCATTACACTGAATTTCCTCCCACCTTAGCAGTGGATTGATGACCTGCAGTGTGTCGGTGTGTGCAGAGCAGAAGCTGCGTCTTTTGTTGGCTTCAGTGTGTTTTTCTCCTCTTGCACCTGTACTGCTGCTGCTGCCGCTTTTGTGATCTGCATGTCGCTCTGTGATAACACGCAAAGGAAGGGTCCGTGTGATTGGGTGAAAGATCACAGCGCCTGAGGCCTGGGAGATGGGCCGACGTCCGCCCACATAGAATCGGATCAGAGCGGGAACATTGTCAAAGCGATCCTCCTCAAACTGGAACAGCTCCCGAGTGTAGCCCTGTCACACATATAATACGTCAAGCAGAGCCTTAAAAACGGATAGTCCATCAAAAATCTATCTTGGCAGTTACTTGTCAGGCTATTGTAGCTTGCAGCTTAGCGGAGGTCAGCTTAGATTCATAAAAATTACAATTGTGACCCAGAGTCACAACAAAGTTTAAAAATAGCATCACAAAGTCCATAAGAAATTCTCAAACCCCTCTTGCAGCAATATCCACTTCTCCATTGATCTGCACGCTCAGTATGTTCCAAACAAACAATCATCACTTTGTCAATTAAATGCTATGAGTTTCAGAGCTATGAGGGGGCAATAGTGCAACATAGAAATGGATGTGTAACGTTTATGTTGAGACTGAGAGCGTTTGCTGAAGTGGATTATACTCCAGGTGTGATTTTAGAAGTTTTTATTTTATGGTTTTTTTGTATTGACCCTGGGTTCCCATTGGAATCCATTATTGCAACTGCTGTGAATCAAAGCTGACTACAGCTGCCAAGCTACAAACTGTGATTCAGCTTATGATAATTTTGAGGCCTAAGCTGGTGGTACTGTTGTACTCGGCTGCATTATTTTTAAAGATGTTTTGAATGTTTTGTCTGACACCATTTGCATACATTAGGAGTATTAGAAATGCCTCAATATAAAGCAAATGTCAAATATAAAAAAAGGTATTGCATTACAAAATAAATGTAAAGAATAGCCAAACTTAACCTTAAATTAGCTTTAACTAATTTAAAATATTGAATAATATTTAATATTTTTCCAATTATCTGATGTTTGTTAAGTCCATAAAATGTCAAAAATAGTGAAAATGCAATAGCCAGTTCCCAAAATGACATCTTCAAATTGCTGGTTTTGCCTGACCAACACTCAAAACGCAAAAATATCCAATTAACAATTATATAAAAACAGAGAAAAGCAGAAAATCCTCACATTTAAGAAGCTGGGACCAGTGAATGTTTGGCAGCGCTGCTCAATAAATTATTTTAACTATTAATCGACTATCCCCCACTTGCCAAACATGGAACACAAAACACACTGTAGACACACCTTTTTTGGACGAAGGATCACTCGTATGATCTTAAAGTGCATGGGCCCGTTCTTCCAAAAGCAGCTCAAAACGTAGTCACCTGGGGCAGAGCTTGAGTCTCGGACCAGGAAGTCTCCGTCCCTCTCAAACAGAGACTCTGCAGCCTGGAGACAAGGCAGCAGTTGGTTAAGTTGGTCAGCTGGGTATGGAGGTTCACATGTGTGTAGACATCATATTACGTAGTCCCCATGTAAGTTGTGCACAAGGGGGTAGACCGCATTAGTTTTAGCTATGTGTACCTATTAAACTGGCAACAGAGTGTATGAAACCAGAGCCACCAGTTGGTTAGCTTAGCTTAGCATAAATACTGGATACAAGGGATACAAGCTAGCCTTGAGTCTCCGCTGGTTGCCAGGCAGCCTCAGGGTGACGACAAGACTCCAGGAAGTCATTTTTATTACACCGTTACATCGGAACTATTTTTTGGCCATAAGAAGTAACTTTCTGTAGTCTCTGCTGGTTGCCTGGCAACAGCAAATTGGCGTATTTACATTTCGGTTTTTGTACGAATTAAACAAACGAATTAAACATAGCTTGTTCATTACTGAGCTTTAGAGGTGCTGGTAGGCAGATTTTGTTAGCCTTGGACAGAGCCAGGCTAGCTGTTTCCCCCTGTTTACAGTCTGTATGCTAAGCTAAGCTAACCGGCTGCTGGCTCAATCGTACAGATGTGTGAGTGGCATTGATCTTCTCATCTAACCCTTTGCAAGAAAGCAAATAAGCGCATTTCCCAACTAATAGTCAATCTATTCCTTTATTTGTGTGTATAAAAATGTTTTCTTAAGTGTATATACAGCAAGAATAGTATGGTCCATTGAGCACCTCTCGGCTCAGCTGTCCGTGGTACCATGCATGGCTCCTCAGGTCCTCTGTGCTGAGCTTCAGCTCCTCCTCCAGCTCCTTCTTCATTGAGTCCATCTCTCTCCGACCACCAAACACCTACAACACACACAGCAGCAGCCCAGCAGAGGCCATAGCTAGTCTGCATGTGTTCTGGGCTCACATTTTTATGTGCGAGAGTATGAAGGAAAATATGTTGAAAAAAAGAGGCAGCTATAGAGAGCAAGTGAGAGACGGAGAGGGCGTTAGCTTAACCTCTTACCTTCAGCTGGCTGAGGTATGCGCTGACACTCCTCCTCTTGCTGAAAAACAAGAGAAAAGAGGTGATTTGGAGCTACTAAACTAAACCCCAGGGAGCCACAGATGATGGTGCCATGTTTTCCTTTGAAAATTAACAGTACAAGGATGGAAGGCCACTGCCAAGGTCTGGGTCTGTCATTAACATAACACACAAACTGAGGGACTTTTAATAGCCTGCCACTTTTTCCATCTTCCTTCCTCCCCAGGCTTCCACCTTCCTGCCTCTGTAAACACAAGGCTGATGAACAGCTCAGGGAACTCACAACAGGGCTCAACTAGATAACTCCCAGCCATCTCATGAACTATTACCCGCTCTAGCAAATCTGCATCTATGCCTGACTCTCTCTGTGGGTGAACACACGGAAACAATGTGGAACAAGTCATGTGTTCACTCACAAACAGTGGTGTGAGTTTTGTTTACCCTGCCTGAACCCTGAATATAACTATTAACATCCTCTGAAGCATAAAACACACATGTTTTGGTACTTCTATTTACACTAAGTTGCCAATTTATTAGGTACACTTAGCCAAAACTAATTCGGTCAAATGCAACAGTCCTGCAATAAATCCTACTTTCATGAAGCCTATAATTTTTAGGTTTTGTGTGTTTTAGTGTTTTAGAAAGGTGTTGATTCAACTTTATGATAATTTTGGAGGCCGTAGCTTGTAGTGCTGTTAAAATGAACTCCTTAAACTCATTCTCCTCATTTACAAATCTATCCATAACCACCAAGGCCATACCAGGATATTAGAAATACTGAATTCATGAGTCAAAGTCCTCCACGCCCCCAGACACCAAAACAAAAGTCATTAAATCTTTTAAAATCATTTGAATTTTTTATTATTTATTTATTTGGTTTGCTGGTTAATTACATTTTCTACAAGATTTAGAGCAGTTCTTTCAAAGTTATCTGGATATCAACAATGGCCAGTAGACTAGGGCTCGAACAAAAATCCGTGTCTCACAATGTTGTCTCTATTTTCCCTATAAAAATAGTACCAAATTTTATAATTCTTTCTTTTAAAAAACTTCCTAGGAAATTATTATGAACATCACAGATTTACCATTGTATTTCCCATCATAAATGTTTAAATGCTGCCAGGAATAGATTTCTATTGGAGGAATACTGAATCTTTTACCACTTTAAGTCTAAAAATACAGGAATCAATCTAAAAAATGCCTGCCACATGTACATTTTTAACTGTAGAATGTCCCCCAAGGCTGTTAAACTTAAAACAACAAGAACACATGACCTCAGTGTCCTCGATGGTACTGTAGCTACAGTCGCACTAAAATCCAAGGTTGCGTCTTCAAATTGCTTGTTTTGTCTGACTAACAGTCCGAAACCAAAAGATATTCACATTACTATCATAAGACAAAGAAAAACAGTAAATTCTCACAACTGAGAAGCTGGAACTAGGTAATGTTTGGAATTTCTTTCCTGAAAAAAAGGATGTAATCAAATTAGTTGCAGATTAATTCTCTGTTGATCGACTAATTAACTAATCACCTATATATAAAATGTATTATTATTATGTGTATTGCATTACACAGGTGTCTCCAATTGTTAGTCTATCCTACTTGATATAAATGGGATGGATAAAATAATCACAACAAACACTCACAATCCAGTTCAACGCCACAAACTACAGCATCCAAAATGACCATAAATGTTGAATCAAAGCCTATTCAATAATTTACATTTATTGAATATACTTAATTAGGTTAAGCTAGATGGACCTAATAAAATGGCAACTGTTGTAGCTGTATGTTCACAATGAAATAACCCACAGCAGCAGAAACATACACACATAAATAAATACACAGACATCCAGATAACATCCACAGTTTTTAAGATTTGTTATGAGGTAACAGGGTGCTACATCCTGTTTGAGGGGCGTTGGTCCAGGCAGCACAGCAGAAACACCTGTGCAATGTGCTGGAGAGCCACTATTGAGAAATGCAACCTGAAAATACTTATAGCTGTGTTTCAAACCATTTTATTAAGCTTCACCAGCTAACTGGTATCTCGATGCAATCTGACTCTTCAACGCTAACAGCAAACGTTGCTGTAGTCTAATTACTTATCATTTCCCTCGTTTGTTTTGACTTGGAACGACAGTCTTCTGAGTGCCAGTGATTCAAAATTGTGCAACAGGTAGGTGACGTTAGCAAGACTACAGGTAAGCAGCAAGAAGTAACCAAAGTCGACTTGTTTATGTAAAAAGACTAAACGCGAAGATTTTAACAGCTTGATATGTCGGGGATTGTGGTAAATGTTCAGAAAGCCCTGTTGAAATTAAATCAACTGTCAAAAAACGGTCAAAAACGTAACTAAGAACGAAAGTCTCGCGTTAATTAACGAACTTGTTAAACCGTTGTTCAGAACATTCTGTTGGCAGTAGCCAACGGTCCTACCTGTCAACCCTGTTCACAGCTCACTCGTCCCGGACATGTTTTACAGCTTGTGGTCCAAACTAACACCGCCAAACAACAGCTGTGAAGTTAAGTAATGTTAAAGCCGTCTTTGCTCCGGTCCCTCCCAGCCCCCCTTCTCCTCGCCCTCCTCCCTGCGCAGTTTCGGACGAGTTCCCACAGGTTCTCCCGAGCCCTCCTTCTCCCCGCCCCAGGCCCCGGTGCTGAAACACCGCTATCTGCCCGGCATTCCTCGGATACAGACACAAGCCGAGCTAACACATCACCTGGCTAGAAGTCAGTATTGTATGGTAAATAGCTGTACAGAGTGGAATGTGATGGCAAATCCCACACATGGTATTGGTTTAGTCTCTTCAAACGTTGACATGTCGACCTGACTTTTTATTACACAAACTGAACATTTTTGCCCAACACAGGCTGTTCTCAGGTAGGAAAATATGTTGTGCAAAGGCCAGAATTAGTTAGCACAATAACCGCACAAATTCTTAGTAGTTAATCTTTGAATAATCAATAATTGTATGTTAATTACAATTTCTAACTGTTTTCTCCCATGGACACTTTTTAAAAAGCTCCTAGTACCTGTGATTTTGTGCATGCACATTGATATTTAGGCCATCTGTTGTGTGGTCAGGTGTGTTTATCAGTTAGCCTAATTACCTGGTTTCCATGGTGTCTTAGTTCCGGTCCTCCAATCTTATTGGCTATCCACTTCATTGAGAACTACATGTTTGGTTTACAACCTCTGGGGCATTTAGCTTTCAGCACTGGTGAGCAGAGATGTGCCTGAACTTGACAGCCTCCATTTATACACTTACAGTACTTGTCAGTTGTATAACTCAAACATCTCTGAAAGGAAACTACCTTTACAACTAGATTAAAGGGTTGGTTCGCTGAAATTACAAAATAACATATAGTATTGTTTTACTTAGGCCTACTTCTTATATAATCTACTAATGAAGATAATTTGGGTTTTATGTGCAGTAAAAAATAACATAACACGGCAACATCAGGCACAGGTCTGGGCCCCAAGATGTGGGGGGGGGGGCCTGAACCAGAGCCTCTGAGTGAAGTGACTGACATTTCTTGTTTGAAAGTCAAAGCGCTGATCATGTTTTATGCTCCTGCTCCCAATCTGAGTACTTGAATATTTTTTCCATATAATACAGCGGCACAGTGCATACTTGGGCAACTGTTTGGCAGCTGAGTTGGTCTACTTTAAGAAACTAAAGCTTGCACTGCAGGGTTTGTGGATGTTTTTATATAGTTCCCTATAGTATTTTGTAGAGCTGAAAAATGATTAGGTTAAATGATCAACAGACAAATACTGCATACGACAATTTTGATCATCAATTAATTGTGTAATGTCATTTTTCCAAGCATTAATGCCAAATATCCCCTTGTTCTAGCATCTAAATTTTGAGGATTTGCTGTTTTTATTTATCTTATGTAAATGGCTTTATTTAGATAGATTTTTGCCGCTCATTCACCTATTCATGCACCGATGGCAGAGCGCTAACCATCGAGTAATTTGGGTTTCAGTGTCCTGCCCAAGGACACTTTGACATGTGGAAAGGAGGAGGTGGGGATCAAACTGCCAACTTTGCGATCAGTGGACGACCCGCTCTACCTCCTGAGAGCCCCATCATAGTAAACTAATATCTTTAGGTTTTCCTGTGTTGGTCAGACAAAAGAAGACACACTAGAACTGGAACATTGTTTCTGGAAAGACAAGTTTCTGTTGAGGTTTTCAAATGTAAATCTGCTTTCAGCACCACAAACTGAGTTTCATTCACTCCCATTGTATTGTGGTGGCAGCATGAAATCTCAGATTTTGATATCTCAAAACCAGAGCACATAAAACCAAAACTATCTGCATGGTTTAATAGTCCTAGGGATAGAGTGAAAACGACTTTGTAAATTAGGTGAACTGACGCTTTAATGCAGAAAATTAGCCTGCATTGAAGCGTCTTCTCTGCAAAGGCGTGGACTTCAGGATTAACAAGTTACAAACACACACACTAGCCTTTGTACTCAGTCCTTTACCTCTAACTGTGGGGAAGTGTGGCCAAAATATCAGAGTCCCAAGGTGTGTTGTTTATTATGTTAGTCATCAAAAAGCTGCCGTTCTCCTGGTCGATGAAAGTAAGTAAAGTAAGATCATGATGTTATTTTATATCCATAAAGGCTTTTCATCCATGTTGTCTTTTCAGCCTATAGACCACTGATTGCTGAGTTCATCTACTTCACCTTACAAACTTTGACATACATTTTATGAGGCAGTAGTTAGGCTAATTATTAGCCAAACATAAGTGTCCTACATGGAGAAAGTGGCTCTCTGTCACACACATATGCACAATCACTATCACGCTCCTTCACATACACACACGACACCCATTGGGGGTCAGCTTACCTGCGTTTGCTGTCCTGAGAGCGCTCTGTCTCACTGATAGTGTTGTCCTCATTCAGGGGGCGGAGCTGGGAGCAGGAGGCAGAAAGGCGGTGTTTTTTATCAGCGCGCTGGAGGCGGGGCAGAACACTCTGACGAAACAGATCCTTTCTCGGCTTCACCTACAGGAAATGGTAGAGACCCAAATAGTGTACGTTCTGGTCTGGAGCTGCTGATTGCATTGTCATTTGTTCTGAGGAGACGTCTACTGTCATGTGCGATCACGAGTTTGTGATGTTATGTAGTGCCAACTTTGTGGTCTCACCAGATCCATAGACGATCCCAGGGAGTACTTCCGGCTCACCCTGCGCTCCATTTGCACACCTGAGAGGACAAAAGGACATTTTAAAGGAATAGTTCGACAACATTTTAAAAAATATGGGTATTCACTTTCCTGCAGAGAGTTAAAGAAGAGGAGATCCATACCACTCTCTTGTCTGTCCGTTAAATATGAAGCTGAAACAAACAAGATATAACATGTTTATTAGTGAGCTTTAGAGGTTCTGGTAGATTCTGTCACCTTTGGATAGAGCCAGGCTAGCTGTTTCCCCCTGTTTCCAGTCATAAAGCTAATAAGCATATTTCCCAAAATGTTGAACTATCCCTTTAATTAGTGTGCACTGATATAAATACACTATTTGCAAGACATGGTTTAACTTGTGACATCATCATTCATTTAGGCTTTACTCTCTAGATTTTCACATTTAACTTCATCTTCTTTGCATTACAAGCAGGAACAAGCCAGTAAACACCCCAAATAAATATAGGTGTTACAGTTGCAGTACAATCCGGTTTATCAAGTCAAAGTGTCACGCTAAGCAAGTTGAATGATTAAAAGATAAGAGTTTATCTTCAGGCTGGTTTTATAACACAAATACAGATTTACTTGAACACAACAACAACTTGAATAAACTAATATCAAAGAGGAGCGTGTGAACAGAATCTGCTATAAAAAGAGCAAATTAAACTTAGTCTGCACTTAAACCTCAAGCTATATGAGTCTAACTCTGTGTTTGACACGGTGTGTGAGCATGTAATACTGTGTCACTGTGTGCACTAGGACATGAAATCAATATCACAATATTTATGAGGATATTTTTCCATTATTAATATGGCTGGGTATCGAACCTCAGTACTTTTTCAGTTACCGACTGAAATGTGTCGGAAAAGTATCAAGTACTGAAAGCTGGTATTGAATGTGTGGATTCGTTAACTTGTTTACTTATTCTTCTATTTTAAATCAAAATGGCCAATTTTAGACTATTTAATTTAAACAAAATGATTGTACTGAAGCCTGTGTTGAGACAACAATAGCATTCAGCATCTAAAAATAACAAGAGTCAAGAGTCTTAGGCACAGTGGTGCTTTGAGCTAAATGCTAACATCAGCATGCTAACAGTGACACTGTTAACATGCTGATGTCAAGCAGATCTAATGTGTACCATGTTCACCATCTTAGTTTGCTCATACTAAACACAAAGTACAGCTGAGCCTGATGGGAGTGCCTTTAGTTTTGCAGGTGTTTAGTCATAAACCAAAGAACTGGACAAAGTCAAATTTTGACCTGATGTTAAAAAAGTCAGGGGACCATCAGAATTATTACAGTTCATAATGGTGGGATCATGAATGTCTGCACCAAATTTAAACGGAAATCCATCCAATAGTTGTGGACTGCTGTTGCTGAAAAACATGCTTATATTCCTCAAAGTAAGGTATCAAAATAAGTATTGTTTTAGTATCTGTACCAAAATTCAGATGTTGTTACTGGCTCTAGTATAAAAAATTGCAAATACTTGCAAAACGTCATAGAAAATAATCAAACTGATCTTCAATACAGTTAACTGTATTTCACTATTATGCATTACATTAGACAAAACTCTATATCTGTAAAAACAAAAGCTTCAATAACTTTTTGTTTGTTTGTTTTAGGTCACAACTTCGTTGGGGTCCCAGGTGTAAAATGAGCTTTGGGCTGCCATTAAAACCCCACTCTCTGTACTGTGTTGAATACTACCCGACCCCAGATTTACTGTGTGCTCATTTTATTAAATTAATTAGCAAAAAGGCAACACATAAGCACAACACTGAACTACTGAAGATCTTAAACCTTTACATAGTGACCTCTTCAAGATTAGGTTAAAAACAAAAGGCAGGACTCAACTTAAGGCTGTTATCATGTCAGTTGATATTGTGCTTCAGTGCTGCATATTTAGTGCAACAATTTTTCAGTTGAATTAGCACAAACCAGTTGACGCACATTAAAGCCTGGAGCTTTCAAGATGTCTGCTGTGCCTGATTGGTAATCCAGCTTTGGATGACATACAATATGATATATAACAAATTGTATATTGAATTATTGCCCGGCCCATGTGTGTTTGCATGTGAGTGTCACCAGAGTGTGGGTCAAGTCTCTGTCGGTGTCTTGAAAGCTGATTGAGGATGGTTTCTCTGTGCGTTGCATCCTCTATCCCTGCATCCTTCAGCTCTCCATCTGATACATTCAGCAAACCCTTGAGAGAAACAAAAGAGGAGAGTGAGAAAGGAATAAAGAGAAATGTGATATATCAACAAGCACAGAAGCATTTTGCACATTCACACACCTCCAGACCATAATATTCACTCTCTAGCGTCTTGGTGTACTGGGGCAGGCCGATCTGTCTCAGCCACCAGGCGATGGAGCGATTATTCATGTCTGAACAGCAAAAGCAGAAGAGATAGTGATTACATACCACATATGCACACACACATGCTTGTACATGTTTTTTCTGCACAAGTTTCAGAGTAAAGTACAAATGAAAGGGTAGTCTGACATCAGCTTACTTTTAGAAACCAGCCAACCAGACACACAAGCAGAGAGCCATTGTGTTGTTTGCCTTGCAGCAGCTACAGTATGTAACACCTACCTGTTTGCAGGGTCCACAGAGGCACTCTTCTTCTTCTTCTTCTTCTTCTTCTCTCTTTCTCCTTGTAATATTTCTATGTCATAATGCCTCTTTCTATCGTTGCTCCCCCCTCTGTTTTCCTTTCTTCTTTGCAGCTGCTCTCATCTAAGTTCTAATCTCTGGTAATAGTGGAACCCCGCTCCCCCTCAAACCTGCAGGATCACTCAGAAAGCCAATCAGATTGTACAGTGGGCACAAAGTGCCCCACAGAAAACAGCAAATCACAGCGCAGAAATTAGCATGAGCTCTCAGGAGGCGGAGAGGTTGCAGGTTGAGGCTTGTCATGAGAGAGAGATAGAGATTTGAAAAAACAACAAGGGGGGTATGAAAATGTAAGACTGTTAGGCAGCTGTCAGCATGTCAAGTCAGAGATAGGCATGCATGCCTATCTGGCAACATGTCTGTCAAGGCAGTATAGTAGGAGATACAGTATCTGCAGGCAGAATGGTGATGTGTATGAGGCTGACACCTAGTGTTAAAGTAAAAAGTGACACAGGCCTTTTCTCTCACCACTCCACCAATTTTACACATAAAGGTATATTAACTCATTATGAGGACTACCGCTCAGCCTGTGTTAATCTATATTATGTCTTCTGTGGCTCTGGAGGAGCTTTGTTAAATCTGAGAAAATAACCCTTGATGATGTCATAGTGATGTCATCGGGGTTATATCAACTGGGTCTGAGGGACTACAAATTTACAACAGAAAGTCACAAACTGGGGGCGCTGAATTTGAAAGACATGGCTATTCTATGGACTAAAAGTTAGGATATCTCAGTCTCCACTGCTTCCATTTTTACTTTAACTCTCACAAGTCCCCCAACTTGAGAAACCATCCTTAATCTGGAAACCTGGTTTCAAGCTTTCACTCCAGCAACCATCTGTCCTATCAAAGTGTCCCTGGTTATGAAAAAGCTCCATAAGATGAACTGTAGCTGGAAAGGTGATGAGTGAAAGCAAAAAACACAATTTCCCTTAGACCAAACATAAGTTTAATGCATCATTATTATTTTCCCTATTAGTTGTAGTGTAGCAGTAGTACAAAGTAGCATATGGAAGAACTCAAAAAGGTGCAAGTAACTCACAATTGTACTGAGTAACTGTACTTAGTTACATTTCACAACTGCTGTCTTCCTGTGCTGTACATCAGAATTTGATGAGTTGAATTGCTGATATCTCCAGTGGCACTAAATAAGTGATTCATAAAGTTTTTGTTTGAGATGTTACATGTGAATGAGTTTTGATTGTAGGCATTCCCAGCTATGAATCCAAATATGTGCCAGTTTTTATAGTGTGATTCTTACAGAACTTTTTTTGGAGACATAAAAGTGGATTAAACATCTTTGTGAAGACCTTTTCAACTTGATGCCTCTAAATTTTGCATATAACCTCCTCAAAGTTAAATAACACACAGTATGCATAGACTAACTCCCTCAAATAAGGTAGTTTCACCATATTAGAAGTTTGTTTGGGGGCTTCTAAATATTGTTGTGGTCGACCTTGCAATTTTTTTGATAAACGTGTGTTCTACACACACAAACACATACAACCACTCCTATTCTGTCTGATCTCTTGTACACATATAATACACATCATTTCACATACATTTCACACTCTGCTTATCAACTTCTACCACTCATAGCAGCAGCAACTGCAGCAGCTTTGTGTGTATGCATGTGCGAGTGTGTGTGCATCTGTGTAAATTTGACTGTGAGAGGGTGCGTCAGAGGAAAAAGGAAGTTGCGGCATATGAAGTTAAAAGCCTTCGACACAGTGCAGCTCTGCAGAACACCCACCACGGAAGAAAGGCAGAACGAGAGCGCTGAAGTCTGACAATGAGACAATGAACATTGAGAAGAAGACATAGAACTGCCAGCAGAAACTGAAGGTGAGAGCTGATTTTAATACTCATCCTACACTGATATGCAGATGAAAAATTATTACCTTTTCTAGTGGAGCGGTGGCTTTTTTTTCATATTTTACTGGGTTTCAAGAAGGCCACTTCAATATTTTACTGAAAGGACAGATTGAGAGACTGATTTGCTAATGGTTTGGTCTCAGACGGATTGAATAATCTTCAATAGTTTTCATATCCAGGTTCCAGTTTACTGAGAAAAAGAGAAGTTAAACTATGACAAAGTGAGATCCAGAACTGCTTTATTTGTGTAATGCAGGAGCAGAAGAGGTTTTGGTATGTGTGAATTCAGACAGTGAATACATTTCATTTGTATTCTGTGTGAACTCCACAAATGATCTAAAAAACTTTGTTCCCAGCTTCATGTGAAGCTTACTGATCTCTGATTGTCAAGAGAGCGTGAACTTAAAATTTGACTTACTGATTTACTGCTACTGGGTGTTGTACAGAGCAATGGTGATCCCTGGTTACTGAATATTGTGCCTGTGAGAATGTATATTGTGTAACAAAATCTGAGCTCACATCCCGTCTGTCTTTTATTCAGAAAACAAAGATGGAGTTGTGGCGGCAGTGTGCTATGTGGTTGATTGAATGTCGAGTTCTTCCTGATAACCACCGGGTCACATGGGAAGGCGCACAGGTAAATCAGCTGTGTCACATAAACTCACACATGAACACACATCCTGTCTGGGTTCCTCAGTCTAATTTCGTGTGTGTGTGTGTGTGTGCCAGGTGTGTGACCTGGCTCAGGCTCTGAGAGATGGTGTTCTGCTCTGCCAGTTGCTCAACAACATGCTGCCTCAGGCCGTCAACCTGCGAGAGATCAACCTGCGCCCACAGATGTCCCAGGTAACAC
This sequence comes from Maccullochella peelii, assembly GCA_002120245.1. Classification (NCBI taxonomy): domain Eukaryota; kingdom Metazoa; phylum Chordata; class Actinopteri; order Centrarchiformes; family Percichthyidae; genus Maccullochella; species Maccullochella peelii. Next base: position 117,462 of record LKNJ01000514.1, read on the forward strand.
ACACACACACACACACACACACACACATAAACCTTTTCATGCTCTATTTCCATAGGCCATTTCCATAGCGACCAGGAGGCAAAGCTGAAGCCCAGAGGCTGTCAGATAGGAAAATACTGTGATCTATATCTGTCCACAACTGGGAGTGCGTGTAGAGAGCGGAGGGGACAATGATGAAGAAGAACAGACAAAGAGAAACAACTAGAGAGAATTCAGAGAGGGCATACACTGCAAAAAAACTTCTTATCAAGTACATTTTGTCTATTATTGAACCCTAAAAGTCTGGTTTTCTAAAAAATCTGCTTGTACAATAAGATTTTGTCAATGTGAATCAACTTGTTTTGAGAATTTTGTCGGGATCCGTGATACTATCTTGAAAGAACAATTGGATTTATATTAGAAACAGGATTAAAATTATCTTATGACACTGGCAGATATTTTCTTGTTTGACACATTTTGAACTGAAGGAGTCAAAAATGTACAAACATAACCGGCTGCTGGCTCCAGCATACCTGATAGGCTACAGACGTGAGAGTGGCGATCTTCTCCACTAAGTCTCAGTACGAAAATGTATACGCGTATTTCCCAAAATGTCAAACTATTCCTTTAAGAAATCTTTTCTGAAAATTCCTGGGTTCACCTGGATCTGGATCCAAACTAAAAACAAATGTCTTTTCACCAAATTTCATCAAGATGTTGTTTTTGAGATATCATGCTAATAAACAAACACACAAGCAAACTGGCTTGATAACATAACCTGGGAGAAGTAAGACAAACAACAAGATGGATTGTGTCTGAGGGGACAGAAAGAATTAGAAGGGAGGTGATGAAGACATGAGAACGAGAGAGTATGACAAAGACCGAAACTGTCACATGGTTGTCCTAAATGTCTGAAGGGAAGTCCTTGAATCATATATATATATATATATATATAAGACTCACCATGATGGCTTAGAAGTGTGTGAATGCTTCAACACGTGCATATGAAACTCTGGGAAATCCTGTGAGGTCAAGAGTGGTTAAGAAACATCTGGTGTTTAACAGAAGTGGGGAGTCCACTCGGACGTGTACACACACACACACACACACACACACCTGATGGCATTAAACAAGCAGAGGTTCCCTGTGCTCTTGAAATAAGGTTAGCTGCTGCAGGTATTTACTGTACGTATGCCTGTGTGTTAATATGCAGCCCTAACAGAGTGTTGAGAAGTGTGCAGCAGTTATCAGTCAGAACTCAACATTTCCCCTTTTCTCAAATTAGAGTTCCACATTTCCCACTGCTGAGCAGACAGAGATGCCGACAGAGCGAGAGCAGCTGGTTCAGGAAGTTATGTAAACAGCATTTGTCTGACCACCATGTCAGTCCTACTGTGCGCTGTGCTCTCTGGTTGCTTTTATAGATATATTTTAGTAGCAAAATTTGTTCTGACATTTATTTGTGTCAGTTACATTGCTGTTTCATGTTTATGTGCTGCGTGTGGCTGAGCAGCATTTACATATATACTTTAATACAGTTTTTAAGTGCAACACTTGTGTTCGTGTGGTGCCTGTGTCACTTAATGCTAGAAAGTTAAGGATTCTGCTCATTAGACAAACAGCAGTGCGAATATGATATTTAACAATACTTTGATCTTACAATGTTCGACAATATCAATATAATATAGCATGTGGTGTGTAACACTGGTTGTCTTTCTGTATGTGCTTTATATGTGCCTGCTTTACATGTTTATTGTGTGTTCATCTTCTTTGTTTGTAATGCCACATTATGTTTTAGGTTTTTGTTTATGGTGTGTCCTGCCACAGGTATGTGCTTTAATGTTGTTTTTTGTGTTGTTTTTTTGCCATCCCTAGAGCCATGCTAGTCAGTGGCATGTTGGTCATTCCATTGGTTAGTTGGTCGGTCGGTCCACCACTTTGGTCCAGACCGAAATATCTTGACAACTATAAGATGGATCGTCATGAAATTGTGTACAGACATTCATGTTCCCCGGAGAATGAACCCTACTGACTTTGGTGATCTGCTGACTTTTCCTCTACGCCACCACGAGGTTGACATTTGTGGCTTTTAGTGAAATCTCTCAACAACTGTTTAAATTAAATTTGTTTAAATCATTCCCTATCAGGATGACTTGTAATTACTTTGGTGATCCCCTGACTTTTCCTCAGCACTGTCATTAGGTCAAAAATTCAAAACTTATACCTGCTGAACATTATTAACATTGTCATTGTGCTCATGTTAGCATGCTGTTGTTAACATTTAGCTAAAGTAAAAGGTACAGCCTCAAAGAACTGTCTTCGTCTTTGATAAATGATCTAAACTATTGATAGATTATCAAAACTGCAGTTGATAAAGGTTCTGTTGATCAACTAATCAATTAATCATTTCAGTAAAAGTAAAGTAATATTTGTGTTTCTGTTTGTTTTTAGTTCCTGTGCCTGAAGAATATCCGGAAGTTTCTGGGAGTTTGTCAGGAGAGGTTTCATCTCAAAAAGAGTGAACTGTTTGAGGCCTTTGACCTGTTTGATGTTCGAGACTTCGCAAAGGTATAACCCCACCACATCCATCTATCTATCTATCTATCTATCTATCTATCTATCTATCTAATACAGTAATTTCAAGTGCTGCATGAGGGAGACACATTGTGCCTTCATACTCCAGTCATTGTGGTAGAAGTCAGAAGTGTGAACAGAGTCCTGACTCCTCACTGCAGCTTGCAGACACCAACATAACCCTAACAGGAAGTAGATTGATGATTCTCTAATTGAAGTGGCTGAGTGAACGAATGCATTCAGTATTTTGCAGTTCTTTTTCACTTTCGATGCAGTCCCGCCACAGCACTTTGGTGTGAACAATAGAAGATTCGAAATGTGCACTTGGTATGATACCTGATATGTACAAAGTAAGAGGAAGCAAGTGTATTTAAGAAAGAAATTAGTCAACAGGAGGTGAACCTCAATCTGAACAGCATTTGCTCTTTTTGCTTAGTTTACAGTGTGTTACGGTCGCTGAGCTTCTCGTTTCACTTTACTGCTTCCAGTCAGTCACCCAGTACAATAAAGTACAGTAAACACACAGGCGTGGTCTAATATGTAAAGTATGATTTACAGAGGTGGAAGAAGTATTCAGACCCTTTACTTAAGTAGTAATACCACACTGACTATATATATATTTTACTTTATTTGATTGTTAATACAGATGCATCAACGCATAAATAGCTTTTTACTGTTGTTGCTGGCTGAGGTGGAGCTAGTTTGAACTACTTTACATACAGTTTGGGGGGTTGGGCCCCCTACAAAGATGAATCTGGGGGGTCATGAGATGATTCATGGAGTAGGAAAGAAGAGAGAAAAGAGTTCTGCTCCAGAATTTTGTTTTGATTTTCCTGGACTTCTCTCTAATCTTTGCTTTTATTGTGAAATGTTGGATCAATTTACCTCTTTCTGCCTCAGACAATTAATTAAATGAAACCAAATAAGAAGTTTAGAAGGGAAATCTCATACTTTCCACCATTGGTGATTTAATACTGATGGTGCCAGGGGAAGTGTTTGTTTTGGTAACAAAACAGATACTACAAGTTTTACTGGCCTCAGAATAAATGGAGCTAGAACAGTGGTGTCCTCCTTTCTGCTTTCATGAGACAAATTTAAAGCTTAGTCTCAAGATCTGTATAGTTTAGTGTTTAACACCATAAAAACAATAGTTCGACGTATCAGGAAATACGCGTATTCGCTCTCTGGCGGAGTGTGCCAGGAAGTAGTCCGGTACATAATCCTCCTAATGCCATGAGTTGTCATTTTTACACTTCTATTTTTGTACAGATTAAACAAACAAAATATATCAAGTTGGTTAGTGAGCTGGTTTAGAAGTGGTTGAGAGGTGCTAGTAGGTGGATTGTGTTACCTTTGGACGGAGCCAGGCTAGCTGTTTCAAGTCTTCATGCTAATCTAAGCTAAGTTTATCGGCTGCTGGCTGTAGCTTCATATACGGACAAACATGAGAGTGGAATCGATCTTCCCGTTTAACTCTCATCAAGAATGTGAATAAGAGTGTTTCCCAAAATGCTGAACTATTCCTTTAAAGTCTTGTTGAAGAATATTCTGGTTATTAGATGGCAGTCAGGCTGCAAATCAGTCTATTCAAATGGTTTTTTTTCCTGAACTTCTCCTACAGACTTTCACTTCTTGTTACATCTTTCCTTCTTTCTCTGAATTCATGAATAAAAGTAGCAACCAGACAATAAAGCTCAGCAGTACTGACTGAGAAATATACTCTTTATTTGGGCAGTATATTTATTTTATATCACCAGAAGTATTATGACAGGCCGACCTTCTTTTTATTTTCTCTCTGATAGAAAATAACCTTAGTTCTGAACTCTGGCAGGCAACCTTTTGAGAAAATTTCAACTAGAACAGAAGTCAAGGGTGATTTTGAAGAGGAGAAAATAAAGTTGAATGGCAAAAAAAAATCCAAGGAACTAAAAACCCATTATTATCTTGGTTGTATCATAGTTATAAAAGTCCAGATAGACAGAGATATTAGAGCTCACTCACACATGTTGTTGCTTAATCAGAAAGAATAATCACTTTTATTGTGACATCTTTGAGTTTGTTTCTGATCATGTCTCTCATGAAATTGGTTGTCTGAGGCCACTCATCATGATACTGCAGTTCTCAGTTTAACAGTGCAAGAATGAGAGTAAAACCAGGTCAGAGGAGAATTATTCAGTGTCAGTGTTTGTGTGTGATACAGCTCTTACTGTTTCTCCACCAGTCTGTGTCTCTCTGTGTGCAGGATATATTAACTATAGTGGCAATGGAACACCAAAAAAATTTGGAATTTGAAGGCATTTACAACGCATGATGGTGCAAAGAATGAGGTCTGCCATGGAATATGTGTTTGATACTTTATTTACATAACTTAAAACACCTACTAAAGCCCAGTGCACTGAAATGAATGATATAAAAACGAGCTAGTAAATATAAGACAAACAAAAACGACAGAACCAAAAAACCAGCAGAGACGTGCACACACGGTTGAGAAACTGTGTGGCTTCCTTAGTTCCTAATGGCCTCCACCTGTTCACCTGTGACTCCCCTATGTAGACTACGTGACTGTGATTACCTGCCTGTGCCCTCCGGTGTGCAGATGACGTAGCCACAGCAGTATTTACACAGCTTACCACAGCACACATATAGCACACATCAAAATTGGCATTGGCATCATTAACTATATACCACCTTCCTTGTGTCTTTGTGTGTCTTTGTGTGACAGGTCATAGACACTTTGTCCATCCTCTCTCGTTCTTCCATTGCTACACAAAGAGGATTCCAGTAAGTAATTTCCTTCCTCTGTTACATAATTGAAGTTATAATGCAGTTTGGTAACACTTTACTATTTAGCATTTATAAGCAGTATATAAACATGGTAAATGGTTTATAACACACTATAAGGCAGTTATACACAGATATAAGGACATTTTAAGTGTTTATTAATTCATGGTATTTGTCAGCAGTTATCATGGAGCAGAGCAGAAGCTGTGGCTTTTACTTTCGCTTTGTCGAAAGTTGGAGTAGCTAATAACCAGAAAGCCCTGCTGGCAGAAAAAGACTGTGTGTTAAAAGTAGAGTATATTTTGTTGAAGAGTTTTTTAAATTATAACCTTAATTGTAATGGCATTTGATGATTCTATATTCAACATATAACTGGGTCTACACAATCACCTGGACAGTTTTCTTGGCAAAGGCACTTAAAAAGTAAATACATTACAGTGTTATACGCTGGTTTAGTGAGGTGCCATTGCTGTAATGGCGGCTTGTCTGCTTCCGCCTACAACACAAATTCGTCTTTAAGAACTTTAATCACTTCATGTTATTGTCATTCTCCCTATATCTTCCAACCTTTACCACCATCACCTACACTCCCAACACTCTCACACACTTTCCTTACCTCCAGGCCTTTTCCTTTGGAAGGATGCACTCCTGATGACGAGATCTACAGCGGCCTGTCTGACCATATAGAGTAAGCCTTTCTCTCAATAATGTTAAAATAATCATCTTGGATGAGGATAGGTCGTTTTAAAAAGCTCCCTTTTGTGTCATCAATTTTTTTTTATTGTTTAGTATCTTAAAACAAATTGGAACACAGATCAAAAGCTTATCACCTTTTGGTCTGCTACTGTACATAGTTACACCACTGATTCATCCTTCCTAATAAACATAGTCCACTTCCAATGTTTGTTCATAACTTGTGCAGGGGAGTAACAGCAACACAAGTCGGCATATGCAGACACATAGCATACAGTCCATGCCAATTATATATTTATACTTATATTTATAACATAAGAAATACAAATAAATACAAAACAAAAAAAAAATACAAAGCAAAAGTTCTTTCATTCTGTCATTTAATAATTGTAACTATGTTTTACTAAACTCAGAGTAGGGATTCAAACATGGCCATACCCTGTCCTCGCTAATTATGAATCTACAGTATTTTCTAAAAATAAACATGTAGTTTATCTGCCAAAACCTGTGAAGAAGAAGACTGAGTAATTACAGTGATTCAAGTATTCGTCCTGCTCCAGTATCCTAAAGCTACACATTGAATCCCCACCAATTACACAGGTATTGTTCTGTAGCCGACTGTGACCTCTGACCTCTCTGCGGAGTGAGAAAATCATGTTCCCTATAAGGATTTTAATGAAGACAAGACAAATATTGTGATGGTAACAATGTTGTGTGCATGTATCGTGTGTACCAGTGACACAGTCGATGAGGATGACGACTTGTACGACTTTGTGGAGGACGAGGAGGACGAAGGAGATGAGATCTATGAAGACTTGATGAGAACGGATGAACAACCTGAAACTGTGAGTGGACCTCACACAACATTACACCTCAAACAAAGAGGAAGGTTTGGGCTGTCTTTTGGCAACCTGGAAGCTTTGCAGATCTGTCTTTGACGAGGGTCGTTCAGAAATGTGTAAAGTCCGGGGTCCAGTCTCCGTGTGATAGATCAGTGGTTTCCAACAATTTTGGTTTGTAGCCCTTTAAAATTAAGACATTTTTACTTGAGACGCCTCGTCACTGGATGCAGATGGCTACCAGTTCAACCAAAGAGTGACTATGTTTCTTTGTTGTATTTCTTTTTTTTGATGCCTTAATAGGTAAAATTATTCAGTAATTCACAAGAAAAAAGTAAACATTAGAGGGCAGTGTGAAAAAATAAACATAATTTTGTGTAGCAGAAATATATCTTTCTGCCTTCCTGTTAAACATCTCACAATCCCTCAGGTTGGGAACCACTGATCCAAACCACAGAGAGTTGTTCAGAGATTTTTGTGTCTCTGTTTGCAGATAGGAGCTACATTAACAGATAACTTCAGACAGCAGCCCCATCCAGGAGAGACATTATGTGTAAATGTCACCCAGCTACATTATTCATAAAGGCACAATCTGGCTATGACGCACTACAATAGCTGTTGTAAAAGAGGCCTCAGGAGAGTCAGAGATTAACAGGGCCTCAAGGGGAGAATTCCATAAATCTTTTTCAACAAATGCCACTGAAATGAAAAAGCATATGGCTGTAGCATTTTATCCTGTTCATTTGATCATATTTTGTCAAATATGTATGCATCAATTGGAGATCTATTTCCACTGTGTTCTGTGTGAGACAAATGGAAGAAAATTCCTCCAAAAATGCTATGCAAAAAGGCGTCAAGAAAAGAAGTGTAACTGCCAATAAAGTAGTCAACAGTGGAGGAGAGAAGGTCTGCATCCAGAGTTCAGCACCAAGATACAAGTTAAAACAAATCTTAATGCTATAATTTGTGTCCTTGATAGCTAAATTAAGATAAAACAACACCAAGGAAAAAATATCCATTGGAAAATATCCTCTGGTCTGCTCTCTTCATGCTTCATTTGACATTTAATTTGACTTTTTTTTTTTCTTTCTGCAGCAGCAGAAGACTGGGATAGACAAACGAGAGTGCTGCCTGCAGGAGATCAGACAGACAGAAGAGAAATACTCCGATACACTGGAATGTATATTACAGGTGTGCACACGTTTACAATCTGTTAAAAGAAGATCCACACATTTACATGCATATAAATCACACACTGAACAAGTCACTCATACACAGACACCGCAAACAGCATGCAAACAGATATTTATATGCACATTTAAAGACAGAGTAACAACCATGCCTTCTTTTTTGTGCAGAACTTTATGAAGCCTCTTGAAAAGTTTCTCCAGCCTCAAGACATTGAGAGCATCTTCATCAACACAGAGGTACGGGAGGAGATTACCTACACACCTGGTCATGTGTACAGCTTTACCTTCATGTATTAGCCTTGTTTATATGTTTTCTGTGTATGTGTGTTCGTAGGATTTGGCCAACACCCATCGTAATTTGTTGGCAGACGTCCGGAATTCCATCTTAAATTGTGGAGCCAAGAACCTGTACCAGGTGTTTCTGAACTACAAGGAGAGGTACACACACACACACACACACACACAAACTGTTTCTGTTATACAGTAAGACTACAAATATGTTATAATATGTTCTAATATACTTACCCCCCTCAGGCTCTTGCTGTACGGCCGTTACTGCAGTCAGGTGGAAACGTCGACAAAACACCTTGACAAGCTTTCGACCATGAGGGAGGATATCAGAATGAAACTGGAGGTGAGGAAGACACACACTCTCAAACAGAAGATGTATAGTTTTGCACTGAACAGTAATTTTTCACAGATACCTTAACGTGCATATAAAGAGTAGAAGATGATTTTTTTTGATAAAGGTATGAAGTAGTTTGAAACAGTTCAAGGTTCAAATTTGTGCCAATTCAGCCTGAACTAAATATGGAGACACTGATGGCAACCCCAGAGTAGCTTGGCCCTACTGAACACAATAAGCATTATTCATTGGTGGGAAGCCGGTGAGGGATCCTGTACTTGTTGCAGCACTGGTGGCTGCAGAGCTGGATACACTGTGGCAGAGTCAGTCTTGCTGTCAGTTTGTCCCAGTGGACTGTGGTACTTCAACAAAAAGATCATTTATAGGTCACCTTAAATTGCACAGAAGGTTATTCATTACTTTTCATTTTATGAAATTGTAAAAACACATTTTTTGTGAGTGTGATGAGCCAGCAGGTGTGGGGAAAGACACTGAGAGAAAACTTTTTTTGGCATATTGATGAGCTACTTTCATTGAATGAATGGACGTAAGGGGAATTTATAGTTTCAGTACCGCATTTGACCACGAGGGAAGACTGTCAGGAAGGCTCAGTGTGCCACACAACATCCTCTTAACACATCTATGGTTTACTGCAGATGTTTACTTCCTTCTCTCTCTGTCTCAGGAGTGTTCAAAGAGAGCAAATAATGGCCGTTTTTCTCTCAGAGATTTGCTCATGGTCCCTATGCAGAGGGTCCTCAAATATCACCTGCTGTTACAGGTATGTGTGTACAGATGTGTGTTTTATGGGTGTGTGTGTAGCTGCATTACGCCCATGCATGTTCATTTTTCCATTTAATCTATAATTTGTTTGTGCCTGCAGGAGCTGGTGAAGCACACCACTGACCCTACAGAAAAGGACAACCTCCGCACAGCTCTTGATGCCATGAGAGTAAGTGTTCATGTAATGTGTGTTTATGTCAGTCACTAACTTTAATGTGTAATATTTAAACATTCATTCATTCGTCTATGTGTGTGTTTGCAGGACTTGGCACAGTGTGTGAATGAGGTGAAGCGAGACAATGAGATCATCAGACAGATCACCACCTTCCAGCTGTCCATAGAAAACATGGTGAAGTCACATGTTTCACTTTTAATCTTTTTTGGCTGTTGTTTTGTTTTTCTTCGCTGCTCATCCTCACTCTCCTCTGCTCTTTAGACTCAGTCTCTAGCTCTCTACGGTCGCCCCAAGATAGATGGAGAACTGAAGATCTGCAGCCCGGAGAAAAAGTCTAAACAGGACAGGTGTGTGGCGTTCGTGTCTCAATGTATTTTTCATGCGTTAATGCCATGTGTCTGACCTTGTGTTGTATCTGTATTTGTGTTTGGCTGCTCGTCAGGTATGCGTTCCTCTTCGATAAGGCCATGTTTGTGTGTAAGAAGAAGAGTGGAGAAACTTTTGAGCTTAAGGAGATCATTGAACTACAGCACTACCAGATACGAGATGAAACTGCGGGAGAAAAGGACAATAAGAAGGTCTTTCTATTACTACTATACCAGACAGTACATCTATTAGGCATCCATAAAGCTAACAATGTGTGTGTGTGTGTGTGTGTGTGAGAACAGTGGTCCTATGTGTTCCTTCTGCTGGACTGCTATGGGAAGTGTGGGTACGATTTATTCTTCAAAACCAGAGAACTGAAGAAGAAATGGATGGAACAGTTTGAGATGGCTCTGTGAGTTATTACACACACGTGCACACATACACGTGGAAATACACACACAGTGGATTCTTGCCAAAGATCAGAGTGCATCGATAGTAATCTCATGCAGCAACAAGCAGTAACTTCATACTTTTGCTGATAAATCATGATGTTGATACAGCATCTGATGATGGATACATGCCATTCTCCAAGCATTATCTTTGAGGTGCTAAAGTCTTTAAAGCAGCTATAATCAATATTTTTACAATAATAATGGATCGAATGACTCTGTATAATGTGAAAGAAGTTGCTTGTTGTGACAAACTCACAGAGAATTATCACCAGACTCAGCTCGGGGCTTTATAGCGAATTATTTTGATTTTCTGGGCTGGAACTTTACTTTTTTTGGTTCACTCTCACCACTCTCATAGTGTCATTTTCAGGTGCAGCAGACTAATAAAAAAGTGCTAGAAACCCACTGAACACCACCTGCCCACCACCAAACAGCAGACAGACAAAGTTAATGATTATCTGGTGAACATAGTGGAGCATGGAACAGCTAAAGAGCCAGATATTTCCCTCAGAGACCAAAAACAGAGCTAAAAAGAGAGTAAATATTGAACTTACATTTGCCTGCTAACCAGAAACTCAACTCCCAATGAAAGATAATGATGCTCTATTTCTGAATGTGGAAATAACCAACTGTTCACTAAGATGTTCACAATATCAAGTTATAATATGTTTGTATTGTGTTCATTGTATCCGCTGCCTCCAAGTAGCCAAAGAGTCAGTTATTGCAGGTTCAGGTTAATCAACTTTGTAATCAAGTACTGTATTATTTCAAATGGTCTATAAGTAAATGATATAAAAACAGAAGAGAAACAGATCTGTAGAGCTGTAGTCACTATGGTTTTGTTTTGCTGATTGCTCAACCCTGTAGGAAATGAACATATCCAGTGATTTGTTGATTATGTTATTTGTGATCTGACCTGCACTGTGTTGCTGCATACTGTTGGCTTCTTCAGTCTCAGGAATACCAAATAGATGCTCTCTTGGCAGAGGGCAACAGCAAGTTTTTTTACTTTCACCAAAGTTTCACCAAAGCTCTGTGAACGCTTGTTACCCCCAGCATGGTCCAAACAGTTGTACTTCACGGTTGCAGGTCGAATATGTGTCCAGAGAACTCCACAGCCAACAACCATGACTTCCAGATGCACTGCTTCGAGGAAACCACCTGCTGCAAGGCCTGCTCGATGCTGTTGAGGTACTTTGTCTCACTGGCTGGTTCTCTCAGTTTCTCTCTTAGCTCAAATTTTAAAAGAAACCGCTGAGGCTGAATCTGTCCATCTGTCGTCTGCAGAGGGATATTTTTCCAGGGCTATCGCTGCACTCGCTGTAAAATGGCCGCACATAAAGAGTGTTTGGGCAGAGTCCCAGCCTGCGGACGGAACTCAGGTCTGTGTACGTACGTGTGTATGTGTTTAAATATGACTTCTAATTAGTGTAATTATCATGGATTAGTGTAATTATAACTTCTTACATTGATTGTCCTCTTCAAATTACAGATCATTCTGGTACTGTGAAGAAGGTAAGACTGCATTTATCTTTGTCATTGTAGATATGTTCTATATTATTCAGGTAGAGGTGATGAATAAGCCCTTGTTGGACTTCTTTCCTCTCCCGGATCACTACGTCACTTTTAATGTGCTTTTTTTAATTTAACTTGTGCAAATAGATAAAACTTGAGGTACGATTGCTACAGTTCTTTTGTCTTTTGTCCCTCCAGAATAAAACGCAGAGATCTTCCGGACATTCCAGCGGTGGTAAGAAATTCATGAAATAATAAATATAAACAGTAGATTTTTTACTTCTTTTACTTCTAAGACAAAACATTAGAAACTTTCAGTTGCTTGCGTCGCCTGTCAGATCTCCTTCCTCATATCTCCACGTTTCCTCTTTTCTCCTCCTCGCTCTCTGTCTCAGGATTTCCTAAGATGGAGGTGTGTCAGGAGTATTATGGCTTGCCGCCGCCCCCTGTGGGCTTCGGCCAACCGCTTCACCTGTCCAAAGGTGACATCATTGAGCTGACCCGGGCCGATGCTGACCTGCCATGGTGGGAGGTGACGTTAAAAACCAGAAACAAGCATAAACACTGTATTCTGAAAGCTGAGGGGTTTGCGCATTGTTTGGTTGTCAGTTCAAGACTTGTTTCCTGTGGTTAACATGTAGGAGTGAGATGCTTTTGTCTTTTTCAGTCTCTTTTGTCATTTTCCTCTCTGTATCTCGTTCTCTATCTTCCACTTCCTCCCTCGTGCCCAACCAGCGCTTGTGCCTCTTCTGATTCATTTAAAAGGTTTTGATTTGGAAAATAAATCAAATCTAATGGCTGAATTCCATTTAGCTGCTTCGGTGTAAGGGTCCTGGTATTGTGCATGCTGGCTCATTGTCACACTGTCATGGCCATCTTTATTGTTATCAGTAACACTTCCTGTAAATGACCAGTCAAAATGTCTGCTATGTGAATGTTTTACTACTTCTCAGACTTTATTTGTCAGTTATGTTATTGTTGCATGATAACGCAGTTTAGATCAGGGTCTTTTTTTGTTTACTTGTTGGTGCATTCAAGTGCTTGTGGGAAATTTCACTAGTCAATATTTGACATTTGTCCAACACTAATGGATTCACAAAGTTCACTTCACAAAAATAATAAGCAAAAGTGGACACTGAAGAAAGGAGTTTAAAGTTTTAAAGTTCCTGTTCAGCAGCCATCTGCCCCCTCGTGTACAGTTTCTGTATTCACTGCTTTTAACTGTATTACAACATAAAAGTAACTTTGACAAAAAAAAAGTAATTTTATTTCTTTAGTCCTCACTGTGATGATCAGAAGCCTCAGTCCATTTTTCATCAAGTTTATTTTAAAAAGTACTGAAGTGAATGAATAACAAATAGAGAGCAGTAAAGACATGTAAAGTATGTCAAATCTTTGTTCTGGAAAAATACAAGTAATGTGAAGTCTTTGTAGTAAACAAGCTTTGCTATTTAATCTGTCATACTGTTGAACTAGAGCCTGGTGGATCCACAATATTTAAATAAGCTCTTACTCTCAAATAAACTATTTTCATGATAGTTACAAGTCTTGGCACAAACATAGCCAGGCTATTGTATTCTGTTCACACATCTCTTATTAATTTCTTTATCCATAAATCATCACTTGAGTTGTTTCAAGCAAAGCTTCCTGAGTAATCCAAATTTAGTGTGAATCGCCTCAGATCAATACCAACTGCATATGAGTAATTTGTTTTAGGGTGTAGTTTGTTTATAAATGACTTATTCTCATAAATTTGATGATTCATTTATATGTCGCAATGACTGATTGCTCCACCCAGTCCGGCCATGTGATTTGTTGTTGTGTGTGTCACTCAGGGAAGGAACCTGACTGTTGGTCAAATAGGATGGTTCCCCTGCCAAAAAGTTCAGCCCTACATCTCTGTGAGTATGATCCACCAGCCAACATGAGCTCCTGAGCAACAGACACCCTCCACCAAACTGAAAATGCCATTTAAAAGAGAAAAAAAAACAAAAAAACATTTTGACATAGCAATGTTTTCAAATACCTTTTTTTTCAAGAGAGATCTGAGCACAAGAAAACAAACAAATGACAGACACGTCAAGTTAAGTCCAGTGGTATCATGTGCCAGCTTGCACATTTGCGGTACTGAAACCAACATTAGCAGTATTAAGAAGTGATGAACAGTTACCGCCATAACCACATACTTTAGCAAAGTTTTACATCTAACCTCTGTGTGTTTCACTCTTTCCCAGAGGCCGAGCCGTGACTTGTCTGGTTTCCACTGGTGAGTATCAACAGGAACGAGGTTATACCACTTGCTCACCTCTGTGCACTGCAACAGGGACAGAGAAACACCACAGAGTCAACACAAAATCATATCACGAATAGCCACAAACACAGACCCAGATACTGAAAAGTACTTGTGTTTTTAAAGCAGCTTTTGGGACATGCTGTGTCAGTGTGACACTGATGGGATCGAGCACCTCACACTGTTGTTTTCCATGTATAAAATAACCATTAGTTATCAGTCTCAGCTCTCTGCTCCTGAGCTCATGATAATAAAGTGCTGCAAATAACACAGGAATAAAATCAAAAACAGCTTGTGAAAACACTGGTATTGTCCTTAAAGTAAAAAAAAAAAAAGAGATTATTTACGTTGGCGCCACCTGGTGGTAACATCAAATATGACATTGTGGAGTGAAACAAACACGAAGTAACCCTTTGACTGCACCAATTTTCACCCACATAATGTGTGATTTTTCTACAAACACAAGCATATGTACTCAGTAATTTGAAAGATGCAGTAGTCATATAAAATTAATACACAAAGCCCCCCTATTTAGCATTTATAATAAGAACATAGACATTTAATGAATGGTTTATTACACACTATAATGTAGTTGTGTTTATTTAATGTATTGGTCAACAACTAACTCCTCCTGTGACATCCATCAAAGATTGTCATCATTGATGGATTTAACTCTTCTTTTAAACCCTGAAGATTGTGTTATTTCCTCTTTATATAGTCTTGCATTAGGCAAAGAATGAGGTTGTGATTCTCACTGTGCTTGAAGGTTCGCAGGGAACATGGACAGAACCGCCGCCAAAAACCTGTTAATGTCCCGGTCTGATGGAACCTTCCTCGTGCGGCAGAAAGATGGAGGAGAGTTTGCTATCAGCATCAAGTAAGCCTTCGCAAATGTATCAATAAAAGCATGGCTGAATTTTGGGAGAAGTTTATCTAGAGGTTTAGTTTCTTTTATTTTTATTTTGGTTATTTAAATTTCAATGACTATATCTCAGTATGAAACAGGTCCAACAGCTGCATGCTGAAATACAATCAATGAAAGGCTGTTGAAACAATGGTTTGATGTAACTATGATTGATCGATTAGTCGGTTGACAGAAAATCCAGCAACTCTTTGGATAAGTTTAAATCATTTCCAAGCAAAAATGCCCCAAATTCTCAGTTTCCAGCTTCTTAACTATAAAGAGTTTCTGCTTTTCTTTGTCTTAAATGATAGTGAATTAAATATCTTTGGGTGCTCCGTATGTGTCTGTACAAACTTTTAGAAATTTAGCCCAGTTTTAACAAACACACCTGATGTATTTTTGCTTGCTCTGCTGTGTTGAATGGTGATCTTAGCTAGACTTCGATAAATTGCTGGATGTTTATGAGCTCAGGTATCACTTCCTCTCGAAAGCAGGGAAATACACCTTCTCCAAAAGAGGAATTGTACATGTTCTATAAAACCAGTGTCATGTGAAAGCCATTGATCTAATCATTAAGCAGAGGTTCTTTTGAGCAGAGCAGCAACACAATTCAGCTATCAAACTAAACAAGGCTATGTTCACCATTCATGACATTCACCATGTGTGAATGTCATGAACTAAACTTTCACTAAACTTTCCATTTAATGTTATTAATGTCAGAGAACTTCTTTTACTGTTACTCTTTTATCCATAACCCACTTTCTGCTCTTCCAGGTTCAACATGGACATCAGACACATTAAGATCACGTCCACTGAAGGCCTGTACCGCATCAACGAGAAGAAAGCGTTCAAGGGTTTAAATGTAAGTCTTACAACCTAATCCAACCAAAACAGGATGACGATGACCAGTATAAATACACTGAAACTGCCCTTTACTTTGTGGATGTGCGAGTAACCTAATTTCCTCCTCTAAAACCACATGCAAATTCTGTATCACACTGTTCTCACACTCTTCTTCTTCTCCTCCTTCTTCTTCCTGTGTTAGGAGATGATTCAGTTTTACCAGAAGAACTCTTTGAAGGAGTACTTCAGGGACGTGGACACCACGCTGCGTACGCCTTACAAACAACCAGAGCAAAGCAACTTGTCTAACAACACGCCAAACACCACCCCAGGTACAGTACATCTCTGTCACTTCACACATTCCTTATTATGACCACAATTATATCTGTATGCTAAATATGAAGCTACAGCCAGACAGCCAGGGTTAGCTTAGCTTAGCATAAAGACTGGAAACAGGGGGAAACAGCTAGCCTGGCTCTGTCCAAAGGCTGAACAAGACTACAGCTACGCTAGATGTTCTGAGGCTGTACTTAGGAATAGTGGTGCTTTGAGCTAAATGCTAACATATTCACAGTGACAATGCTAACATGCTGATGTTGTTCCATATTCACCATCATAGTTTAGCATGTTAGCATGCTAAATTGCTGATTAGCACTAAGCACAGTACAGCTGAGGCTGATGGGAATGTCATTAGTTTTGCAGGTATTTGGTCATAAAAATTTGGTCACCAAAATACTGGACAAATTGAAATGTTGACCTGATGGTGGCGCTAGATAAAAAGTTAAGGAATCACCAAAGTTATTCCAATTCATCCTGAAGGGAACATGAATGTGTGAACCAAATTTCATGGCAAACCATCAAATAGTTGTTGAGATACTTAACTCAAAACCACAAATGTCAACCTCATGGTGTTGCTAGAGGAAAAGTCAGGGGATCACCAAAGTCTTTAGCATTCATCCGCTGGGGAACACGAATGTCTCTACAGAATTTCATGGCAATCCATCAAATAGTTGTTGAGATATTTCAGTCTCGACCAAAGTGGTGGACCAACTGAACACAGACATTGCTGTTCATAGAGCCATGCCGCTAGCTAAAAAAAACGAAGCGTAAGGACAAGTTGTGGTGTTACCTGGGTTTTTTTTCCCCCTTTGGACAGAGCCAGGCTAGCTGTTTCCCCATTCCCAGTCTTTATGCTAAGCTAACCGTCTCCTGGCTGTAGCTTCATATATAACGGACAGATATGAGAGTGGTATCAATCTTCTCAGCAAACTCTCTGCAAGAAAGTGAATAAGGACATTTCCCCAAAATGTGAAACTATTCTCTTAAGCTTATCCGTGTTGCAATGTTGGCTCTGCCTGACAGGAGGCAGCATCAGGAGTTTCGGCGTAGTGAGGGCCAGGTATGACTTCTCAGCCAGGGACCGCTCAGAGCTGTCGCTGCGGGAAGGAGACACCATCAAGATCCTCTCCAAGAAAGGTCACAGTGGTTGGTGGAAAGGAGAGGTGTACGGCCGGGTGAGGAATTTGCAAACATCCACACATAAAAAAAAAAGTTTTACAGATTGTGAGGTGTCTTGTCTTACCTTCACTGCTCCCGTGTTTCCAGGTGGGGTTCTTTCCAGCCAACTATGTGGAGGAGGACTATTCTGACTACTGCTGACGTGGCTCCAGAGGAGGGGTCTGTGTGATACCTGGTTTACATCGATTGCATTAACCCATATGCACGAGTGTGGCTGTGTGCGTGTGAGAGAGATGCTGTTACTTGTAGATCTAATGACTGTCTAGTGATGTGAATAAAACTTTTGTTCAGCTGACCTGATGAATGTCTGGTTTATGTATGTGCAACTAACTTGTGTACACTCTAACTTTACACCCATATGTGATTATTGAACATGTCATTTCAAAACCGTGAGCATTAATCTGCTGCTAGAACAGCCTCCTCTCCTGAGAAGGCCTTCCACAACATTTTGGAACCTGGCTGCAGGGATTTGCTCCCATTCAGGGACAAGAGCATTTAGTGAGGCTGTCACTGATGTTGGGCGATAACGTCTGGCTCGCAGTCGGTGTTCCAGTTCGTCCCAATGGTGTTGGGTGGGGTTAAGGTCAGGACTCTTTGCAGGCCAGTCAAGTTCTTCCACACCAAACTGGGAGAACCATTTCTTTATGGTCCTCGCTTTGTGCACGGTGGTGTTGTAATGCTTAGCTTAGCGTAGCATAAAGACAGGGGCATTGTGATGTTTAAACTAGAAAGGGTCTTCCCCAGACTGTTCCCACAAAGTTGCAAGCACATTATTGTCTTATCTTTGTATGCTGTAGCATTAAGATTTACCTCAACTGGAACAAAGAGGTCTTACCAAAACCATGAAAAAAACAGGCCCAGCCCAAATAGTGGTGGAAGAATATTCAGTCTTTACTGAAGTAAAAGTATCAGCACCATAGTCTAAAAATACTCCATTACAAATAGAAGTTCTGCATTCAATGTTACTTAAATAACAGTATGTTGCAGTGGTATATTGTTTTATATATTGTATTATTGATGCATTAACATGGATGAAGGATTTCAGTGTTGTAGCTGGAACAACGATGTATTATGTTTTATAAACTGATTAAATGTTTTGCATGAAAAATCTTAACCTGCAAAGTAACAAGCTGTCATATACATGTTGTGGGCTAAAAAGTAAATCTCCCTCTTAAATGCAGTGGAGTAGAAGTATAAAAAGTACCAAAAAATTGTCATACTCATGTAATGTACATCAAATTTGCACTTAAGTACAGTAATTGAGTAAATACACTTATTTATTTTATAACGAGACCAAAGGTTCACAATCGTATGTCGACAGGGTTGTCCACAAACTTTTGCCCATAATGTGTATATTCAGATGTTATTTCTGTGGTCTACGACAGTAAAAATATTTTTTGCACAATTTTCTCTGAAGCTAGAAAACAAATACTTGACTTTTGCATACAGTAGAATGTATAAATATTTAACATATATATTTTCAGATGAACTAGAGGTAACATCAGTATAATAACCTTTCATTTAAAGAAGTGATCCACATGCAAGAGATTACAGTTAAGATTACAGTCTCTTCCTGCATGACAACACTAACAATGACCAGCACTCAGCCTTGTAGTTAGGTAAACATCTGCTTTAATTCCAAAATATCAAAACAAAAATTGTAGAACAACATGTCTTTCACATAATTTGTCGGCAAAAATCATAAGCTAAAACTGAGATCAATGTAATGTCTGTGTTTTCTGCTCTGTAGATATTGCCCCTTCTCTCTTTCAGCCGTGTTGTCTGATCATGGTGGTTTCCTGCGACAGATTCCAGCGATTCCATCTCTGTGTGTGTGAATGTAACAAGGAAGAGGGCTGACTTGTGGTCCTCCTCCGGTCTACTGGTAGTACAGCTCCAGGTTCATCCCATCATGGATTTCATCTGCACAGGTCGTGGTTAAGTACAACAGGCCTGGATAAAATAGTTCTGCCCCACTATCTATTCTGCTTGGTACAAGTTTACTACCATTTATATTCCAAAAGCATCAGAAAAATGCTCCTTCTGCTTTCATATGATAAAGTTATCACTGCCACAATATCACATCAGAACATCACAACATGACTGAGAATGTGTCTGACAATCAATTTGATGTTTGATCTAAATTATCGTGATCTCCACCAGTAATTCAAAACATGCAACTGCAAGTATTTTACAAGGGTCTGTTACACATGCAAACAGTTTTGGATTTATTTAAGTTTCAAGATACTCCGCTGCTGAGACCTTTGCCTTCACCTCAATACAAGAAAGCTAAACAGAGTCAAATGTATCATTGGCTGGTTTGTTATCTGCTGTTACTTTTGTTATTATTTTTGTTCCAAAAGTGTAAGTTCAGCCTATATTTCATCAGATAATGTGGATGCTTTTCAGTTCTTCTGTGACTGTGAATGGACACTGCAAGTGTAATAATGTCATTGTCACAGACAGACAGATACATTAAAAGGGAGTTTTTACTTGCCACTGTCACCTAGTGCTTGCTCATGGTGGGAATTGTTGAGTCTGGTAAATAATATTATACAGAGTACGGTCTGGACCTGCTCTATATGAAAAGTGCCCTGAGATAACTTCTGTTATGATTTGGTGCTATATAAATAAAACTGAACCGAATATTAATGGCACTGTTGCCTGTTATCATTTAGAGAAAAAGAAACACAATGTCAGTAAAAATGTCCCTTCTTATGCAAACTACAATTTGTTTGCAAAAATTGTATTGAAATCATAACAAACTGGTCAATCTAAAATGTTAGACTTCATTGTCGGAAGAGTAAAGTTATTGATTATCGTATTAGTAAACAGACAATTATCAGTTATTGTTTTTGGCCAACAAATTCTATATCGGTGCAAAAAGTACTTCAAGTATGTACAGCTACTTTCTGGTACTTAAAATGATTCAATGCTTACTTTTAAATTGTGAAACGTTAGAACTCCGTAAAAATATAAAAACGGGTGCTACGGTATCAGTACCGAGCAACTGACAGTGAGAGAGCAGCTAAAAAGATTGTTTAAAGGATACAGTCACCCAGAGACACGTGGTCCTTGAATATGGTATACCTGTGGGAACAGAGGAGGAACATTTAGATGCTACTCGCCACAGAAACACTTGTTATGGTCAAGCAGGGCAGTATTCCAGATGAGCATCTTACCATTTCTTTAATACAATCTTGTCGTGCCGTGTGCCTGTCTGAGCAGCAATGAGCTTCTTCAGATCTCCAATGGTATCCTCAGAGCTGAAACATGGGGGTTAAGGAAGAAACAGCGTGATGGCATAGATAACTATGTGCTTAAATCTGCCAACAGAGCCCAGTTCTTCAAATGTGGTTTAACTAACTCAGGTTAACTTGATGTTAGCTAAAATTATCCTGTTATTTCTCATCTAGCCTAACTTTGGTTCTTGAAACACAGTTGGATGATTTATTTGTTGATCTTGGAGGAAGTTGTCTTGAATTACAGAGTGCTCTTATTTTGAAATAATAAGTTAGTTGGCAAACACAGGCACATTTCAGAAGCTGAAACATTCTCTGGCTCCAGCCTCTCAAATATGATGATTTGCTGCTTATGTTTGTCTTACATGATAGTAAACTTACTATGTTTGGTCATATAAAACAAGTTAAATATACAGTATTTGTCACCTGTGGTTCTAGGAAAGAGTGATGTCCAACTGTCACATTTTATAGACCAAACTAATTGATTAATAGCAAAAAAATAATAATAACTTGAAGATTAATATATAATGAAAATAATCATTATTTGCAGCCCTACACCTACAGTGAATGAGTCTACACTTTTTCAGGCTTTGGTAAAGGACTTTTTGCTATGACAACAGTTCCAGATGAACTTTAAGCTGAGGGAGAAATCTAGGCTTGTGTCAACTCAAGCTAACTGAACGTTAGCCGTACGTGGACCCAGGTATTACACATGTGGCAGGACGCATTATTCAGCGTTATCTCTACAGTTTCAGTGAAGGATACTTGCACTTTACCCGGACTTTCTTGCCCAGGCGATCGTTGCAAACCACCTCGATCATCTTCAGTTCCTGTCAGCCGAAGGAAAATGAGACAGAGTTAGCATAACATGTGGGAGTGTTGAGTGGATTTAAACCATTCGCCATATAGGCGAGTAATACTCGTATATGTAGTTATATAAAAGCTCTGGCTAATGTGGTTCATACACAGTTTGGCACAGTTTGGAGAAACAGAGCCTTTAAAATCAGTTAAAATCAGAGAGGTTGTGTTGTTTAATGCTAGCTAACACCTGCCAGACCGTCAACAGTTATGCGACAGACCAATGTGCGAAATGTTACAAAGCACACACGCAAACCAACATTCTGTCTTGAAAATGTCGAGTATTGTGTTAAATCTACATTAACGGTGTGTTAAATGTGACATTCCTACCGGGAAATTCACAGCAGAATAACAAATATTCCCTTTTCGCTGATATTTTCTGGAACGCTCTCCGTCCTGCTTACCGTAAAGCTGATTTAGTAGTGTATTAGCCTCTCGACCAGTCAAAAGTGTACAACTATGATTGACAGCCCAAATTAACCTATGACAGGACAGAGAAAACCGTCAAAGGCGGACCTGATTCGGAAAACAACTCGTACCGTAAACACGTTGCTAACTGTCGTAATCGCCTAGCTGCAGCCCAACCTGTCACACGGGAGCAACATTGAAATTAAATTTGAAAACGCTGCTGCAGAAAAAATAATGGCAGATGATGAGAAGTTACCTTCTGGATGGGAGAAAAGAATGAGCCGCAGTTCAGGTAATGAAACAGAACCCACGAGAGGCTAAATATGCTAGCTAGCTAGCTAAATGGCAATATGTAGTAAACTTAGCTTACTAGCTAGCAGCCCCCAGCATCGTGGTTTTACTGTGGAAACGAGGCAGATGGAACTTTAAATTCAGTGGGGATAAGATAAAACCAGTGATGGGTAACATGGTGTTATAGGTGTGTTTTGTTAAATGTGGTGTTTGGCTGTTATTGGGTGTGTTGCTTCATGATCGTGCCAGAGCTAATCCATTCAACCTGGCTACTGCAGGGCCCTGCATGACGTCATTCTGCTCCAGTGCCTCACCTGCAGACTGGGCGAGCCTCAGCAGGGCCGAGGAGGGAGGGGATGCTGACACGCTTCTAATTCCATTAAAATATAAATCCTATAGTTTTCTCTCTGTCAGCCGGGACTTATAGCTTGTAGGTCCCAACACAATGTGGCTTATCTCTAAAGATACTTTTACTACCTTAAAATTGCACTAATCAGTATTTTCTTGTATGAGGAACCAACATAACTATCACTCGCCTCTGCAGTTCCCTTCAGCTCTATGGAGTGCTTTAGTCTGTTTTGGTATTTCAGCCTTCAACTCTGTTCTCATCAGCTTTGTTTTCAGCCACAGCGTGCAGCTGTCTTCAGCAAAAATGCTCTGATAAACTCATTGTACACTACTGGCCCTAGTCACTAACAATGCCAATAAGTTAGTGACTAGCTGGTGAAAAAAGTGGAACATTAAGCAGGTAAATAGCCAGATATTTCCCTCAGGAGTTGGTGTACACCAAGACAGAGCTAAAAGGAAAGTGAATTTTGGGGACTCGCATTCGTCAGAAACACGACTTTAAATTAATGCTAATGTTGCTCCCTATCTGCAGGATGTGTAAGTAAGCAGTTGTTTGCTAACACAGTTAGGGAGGCACCAATCCAACTTTGTCTCTACTGATACCGATTCCGATGCCTCAGCTCAGCCTCGTTCGAATTCCAGCGCTTTGCTTTTCCTACATTTACATTCTGTACACCTCCCTGTGTAGAACTCATTGGAATTATTTTTATGTGAAGTATTAAGTAGGCCAGGGATTGCTGTGGCACTAAAATTGAGTTGGCAGCCTGCCATGACTGAATGAATGCGGAAACCCTGAATTTTATATGATGATGTGACAATATTGACAAAGAATCTGATGTGGATCGGTCACGTTATAGCTGCTAAATAAGGTTTTTATTGCCACTGATACCGATATGGGGTATTGGATTGGTGCATCCCCATACACAGTTGCCATAACAACTTTATAAGGTGATAATATGTCAATGTTGTGTTTTCAGCTTCTCTCGCTGCCTCCATTTGTTAAAAAATCCATAAATGCAGCTTGAATGACTCTCTCTCTTTTTGCCCTCCAGGCAAAGTGTACTACTTTAACCACATCACCAATGCCAGCCAGTGGGAACGTCCGGTGGGAGATGGTCGTGGAGAGCCAGATAAGGTTATTATGTGTCATTTTTTAAATGTATTGACTATAATAATAATAATAAACTTTTATTATAGAGAACCTCTTAAAATAGGAGTCACAAAGTGCTTTATAACATTACATAAAAACAAGACTGAACTAGTTTAGTGATGTGATGATTAAAATTAGTGATGGGGACTGAGGCCTCATGAAGCTTTGGGACTTCTGCTAAAATAAAAAAGATTTAAAGCTTCTGAGCCTTGAACTCAGCAGTGACATCTGGTGGTTTGCAGAAATTATTGTTGCCATTTTAAGACTGGGACTAAAGCAGTGCAACACCCCCCTGATTTCAGACTGTGTTTTCAGTCCCATGTGTGTAATAAAAGCTTTAAGAAGGCTGAATTTTGTTTATTTTAATCTACGTTATTCTTGTTCGGAAGTGCTGCAGTATACACACATATTTTTGTGCCAGCTTGTGACATTACATTTATGATGAAGTTCATTCTGATCCAAAGTTGCTGTTCGAACACACCCTGTTGATCACATCTTTCCCATAAACTGTACAATTAACCGTCCCCATGAACAGAAACGCTCTGCTCACGTGTCAAACACACAAAAGATGGAAGTAATCAAACCGGCATGGGGACATCCAGGACGCCTTGTTGTTCCTCATTTGATCATACGGACTGCTTGGACTGAACAGTTTCAAGAAAATGTGCAATTGGGATTTTTCTGACTATTATTATTTTAAAAATGAAATTATTTTTTATAAACTCAACTCCAGGCCTGTTTCTTTTTGGCTGTACAGTATTAAACAAGGTACAGTTGTACCAAACATAAACAAGCTTTTCTCATTTGTACATGGATCAGATAAAATAATGCACTTGCTTGTAGTCGAGGTTGTTGACCCAGGGTCTTTTTTTATTTTTTTATTTTTTTTACAAATCAGTTATTCACTTCTAACTTGGCTCGTTTTCTATTGAAAAATTGACCAATTTAGCCAACATTTATTAAGATACTAGCTGCTTGTATACTTGACATAATACATGACATAATCATTATTGATTATCTGTTTGTTTGTTGTTGTTTTTTTGTGACAGATACAGAGTATACAGATATATACTATATCTCTAAAATGTCAAAAAATAGTGAAAAATGTCCATCATAACTGCAACTAACAATTGTTTTCATTATCGATTAATCTGCAGATTATTTTCTCGATAAATTGATTATTCATTTTGTCTATAAAAAGTTGGAGAAAATTGTGAAAAATATCTGTTTCCCAGAGCTCAAAGTGATGTCTTCGAATGTCTTGTTTTGTTAAATCAACACTCCTAAACCCAAAGATATTCAGTTTACAGTGATATAAAAGGCCTCTAAATGTGCTGAGCATAGGGAGATACTGGACCAGATTAGACACTAGATGACTCTTTTTTTTTTTTTTTTTTCCCCTCTGCAGTAATCTGCTTGCATTTTCATCAAACAGTACAGCCAAGGTAAAGAAATCCCATTGGGACATCTACATTGAATGGTATCCATAGCAACAAGCATCATGTGGTTCCCTACAAGAGAAGGCGTCCATGAACACAGAAGTAGGGCGTGTATGACTCTGGAAACTTTTTCTTTCTCTTGGCAGCCTCCAACATTTGACATTTGTCAGTTGGTGTCATTAGTTGTTAGAGCGCCTCTTAGTGTAGACATGAACCTGAGGGCAGGGAGGTTTTTTCCATCCTATAATGATACTTTGTGTTTGTTATGTAAACTGTCTGCCTCGTGTTAGATGAGTCAGAGCCACTTTCCAATGAGGCAGACTTTACACTCATTAGTTTGTTTTTTTCACTCACTCAGGTGCGCTGCTCTCACCTGCTGGTGAAGCATAATCAGTCACGTCGGCCATCTTCTTGGCGGGAACAAAATATCACACGCACTAAAGACGAGGCCCTGGAACTCATTCAGAGTAAGTAAGGCATCAGGGAGGGAAGGGGGATGTGGTTTGATTAGGTCTGATCAGCATATTTCATTTGTTCTTTATTTGTCTGTTCTGTGCAGAGTACATAGAAGAGATCAAGTCAGGAGAGGAGAAGTTTGAGGCCCTGGCTTCTCAGTTCAGTGACTGCAGCTCAGCTAAGAACGGTGGCGATCTGGGATTATTTGGCAGAGGTACTCGCATACACACTGATTAAGACTGTCCTCCCCGAAAATACATCCGTATGCGCCGCCTATGCAGCAGCTTATTACCACCCATATTTACGTTTGTATGTACGGCGACCTCTAGTGGCCGTAGGAATTATGACTGGTCGTTTGTCATTGGCAAACGACCTTTCCGTCATTTTGGGAATCATTCACAAACATCCTATTCTGTCGTTTATGTCGGAGGGCTTGTTGCAATGATCCCACACACACACGACGTTGTACACGAGCGAGATGTATTCCTCTACAGTGGCAGTAAAAACAACACATGGGCCTGCTGATAAATGTGATATATTCAGAGCTTAAAGGTTCCCTGTGTGGTTTTAGACTTCTAGCAGCGTAGCGTGTTTATGTGTTTCTGGCGTACATCAGCATATTTCTCTGTTATTCTCCTCTCTCTTTCAAGCAAACGCAGGGATTTAAGTACACACCGGTTACAGATGATGATTCTATGTGTAATCATTTTATTACTTTAATATAACATATCTGTGTTTATGTTTTAGGTCAAATGCAGAAGCCTTTTGAAGATGCCTCCTTTGCTCTCAAAGTGGGAGACATGAGCGGCCCTGTTTTTACTGACTCTGGAGTCCACATCATCCTGCGTACTGGTTGAAAGGAAGAAGCCACATACTGTACTTTCCTCTTGCGTCTTCATACACAAACACACAGCCACACACACAGTCCAACCTAACCACACCTGTGATTTATTTCAGTGACACACACCATCCAATAAACAAAGCTCATGGGCTGAATCGCATTCTTTTAAGAGGGATCATTTTGTTCCAAGCACTATTGAACATGTATGAATAATTTCATCACGCTGAACATCGAGGAGTATTGCAGATTATTCCTGTGAGACCTCAAGCTTTTATTAAACATGGCGATGCCATTATATACAAACATGAGTGCCCATGACTGTTGCAGTGAATGCCCCGTGGAAACAGCTTCACACGATGCGCGAAGTTTGAGAATTCGTCTGTAAAAGCTTGTGTTTTTGTATGTGCATGTCTTCAAAAGGACCATTTGCTGTATGTTTTCATGTAACCTTTTCCATTTCTACTGTTTGTGTGCCAAAGCAGTTCCTCTATCTGTGTTATTGTTTTGGAAAATGGATTCGTAAGATGTTTAAAATACTTCCTAGCCATTGCAGACCCCTGCAGTTGGAGAAAGCAGTTATTCTGAGTTCTCTACATTTAGCATTGATTTACATTTTTTGTCCCTTGCAGATATTCATTAACATAGAAGTATTCCCCCCCGTAGGATATGCAAAGATGGCACAGTTGAAAACTTCCAGGTTTTAACAATCTGCTCCGCAGCTTTTAACAGCATCAAAGTTCAGATGAACTGTTACACTGTTGTGTCATTGGAGTTTCCCTTTCATTAATTAAAAAATATCTTCTTTTTTTTTTTAATAAGTCTCTTGTTTTGTCTTTGTCAGAACACATTGAACATTACCACAGATCTGTGTGAGAGATGACAGGAGGATTTATTTAGAACAGAACTCCCCTAGCAACCTCAGTGTTTGGACCTCAGTGTTTCAAAACAATATGCGTATGGTCCTGAATCCTGCAAATAATTAGTTGTGCCCCAGAAAGAATTTCCGTATTGTATGAGGAGCATGCACTGCAGACAGCTGTCTTACTATGTCTGGTGAGAGGAGACGTCGACCAAAATCTATCCAAGGTAGGTCATTCTATTCTGACAGAATTATATTATTGATAATATTTATTTATAGAGCATGTCACAAAGGCAGCAAAATAAAACAGACAAGTATAATCAGGTTTTGAAAGAAAACATACCAATACAGTGTAAGAAAAGGCAAGAATAGGGAAAGAAAAACATTTTTAAAGGACATAAAAGACAGTTTAAACTAAATTAAAATCAGGAAAGGATCTCCGATAAATGCTTAAGAAGGGACTTGAAGGAGATCACTCACTCAGCCGACCTGATTTACGCGGGCTGATCGTCAGGGCCCCCTGACTGCAAACTCTCTGTCCCCTTTTGTTTTCAGCCAGGCATCTGGAACAGACAAAAGACCTCTGCCCGAGGATCTCAAAGTACGTACCAGTGCATACGGTACTAAGAGGCCATGCAGAGCCTTAAAATCTTAAAATCTATACTAAAACATACTGGGAGCCAGTGTAAAGAGGCTAAAACAGGATTCTGTACAGTCTGGACTCAATCTATAGATTTTTGGCTCAGACAGATAAAAAGGCTGTTTTTGTAATCCAGGCGTGATGAGATGAAGGTGTGTAAAATGGTCTCTGTGTCTTTAAAAGAAGGATTGCAACTTGGCAGCTGATGCTCTGTGACCCCGTTCAGCCAGATGTTTAAGGAGGAGAATGGAGTGTTTTGCAGGATTTCCCAGAAGGGGAAGAGTCAAGGAAATCAACATATTTAAGCATCATACTTCCACCAGGGAGCACAAGATCATCAAAGTCTCTCTTTATGGCTGCAGCATTTATGATAGGGGAGTTGGAGAAGCCTGGCACCACCCTCCTCCATACATACAGCTGACTGTCAAAGGTGAAAGCAAAGAGATACTGGCCAGGATGCAATGGAATAGAAAAGAAGGCTGAACGAAGTCCACCACTGTATAATATTTTGAATTGGATGGTAATAAAGCCAAAATGGAATTGACACCTGGCATAATGGGACCAACAATAGCACTACTTGCTTTAAGATCTTGCACAAAGTGTCATTTTACAGGTCAGTTTGCTTTAGGGATGGGGAGGATGGGTGTGTTACAGGGGCTTCAAGCTGGAGAATCAATGACTTTAACCACTCATGGCAACACTGAATAAGGTTTTACTATACCGACATGATTTTGAAGACAACACTGGAACCTCTGCCAACTCTAAAGGAGGTGAATACTGTGGTTTTGGAGCAGGTGTAAATTGTTCAAGCGAAGTCTGAAGTGGGTTTGATGCAGGCCAGACAAGCAACCACTGAAGAATGTAACCAACCTAGAGGAGTAGTTATAGGCTGTGTGTGTGTGTGTGCGTGCCCACGCTTGTGCCCAGGTGTGTGCTTGCTTGACACCCTCACCATAGGCCCCAGATCACATGGTTGAAAAGTGGGTGAGACAGCAACAGACCAGTTCTTGCTGCAAATTAGTCAGCGTCTAAAGGTTTTTCCATGTTTACTGTACCAACAGAGCTGTTTTCTGCCCATTAACCACAATATCTGTCATTGGATCGTCTCTTGGTGAGTTGAACGATTTAATTTTAGTGGCTTGCATCACAGAGGTAGTACTGTTTTCCTGTAGGCATCTCTATAAACTTTTTTGATTTCCGAATTGGTCGGACATAGTATGAGGAGGGTTTGATGTGATTTGATGCGCAGTGATCGCTTCTGACTCTCTGGTCCATTGCCTCATTCTACCACACCAACACTTATCCCTTCTCTTGTGTGCTAGTGTGTCTGACCTGCGGACATTTCTTTGTCTGCCAGTCAATATCACTGAGTTTATAGATAGTTTGTACTGGGAGTGGATTACATTTATCCATCTCTATGCCTGCATTAGATTCCCACACAATCTGAAAAACAATTATCCAAAGCGACTTACAATAAGTGCATTCAACCATGTGGAGAAGAATCATGCTGAACTGTTTCATAATGCTCCAAGTGCTACATTAAGAAACAAATAAGAGATAGAGAGGGTTTTTACTTTTTTATTTTCATGGGACAAGGTGCAGTCTGAACAGACTTGTCTGTATTTGCAGCACGTTTCTGTATTTGGTTGTGTTGTCAACCAAATACAGCGCATGTGTAATTTGCTTGTGTTTTATCTATTTGCATGTGTTTTCTTCTTCTTGCAGTGCGCTGAGCTATCAGGGCCACTGTCTATATAAGATGTAGATGTTGTATGTTTATGTAAAAAAAAAAAATTACTATCAGCCGATATACTGCTTTTTAAACTCCCGAATATTGATATCAGTATGTGCTTAAAAAAATCATCCTGTATCCATCAGGCCATACTTAATAGAGGTAGCTGACATTTTTATCTGTCAACCTGATGACAGAACCTGTTACCTTCATTAATAATCTTCTACATCTGAAATGATATTCACTTATGTCCTTATCCACTCTTTGTCTTTCCCCGAAATATTTCAGTGTCTCTTCGGCTCCAGCCATGATCTCCTTTTCAACCTCACCCTCTCTCTCCCTGAGTGTCCTCCTCTTTCTATCGTACCACTCCCCTGTTCTCTCCTGTCAGACAGGAAACTTCAGCCAGTGTCAGTCCGCTCCCTTTGTACCAGGCTACAACCTGGTGGGGGAGGGCTTTGATGTGGTCACCCTGCGACATAAAAGAGCCTACTTGATTGATGTGAAGACTTTCCTCACCAGAAAAAATGCCTGTACTCTCTGCACCAATCCTTTTCAAGGCAACACACTGCAGAAAGTAACTGATAAATAAAGTAAACAATAACTGCAGCAACTTCAACAGATGCACATACTTGATGTGTGCATGTTAACCATGGTGTTCTCACCTTCATTTTCAGCTGCCGGTCTCTGCAGTGGACTGGCGCGCAGTGAGCGAATGCAGTACTCACCTCTACATGACCAAACACACCAGTGTTCGGTATTGTATTATACAGGATTGTATCACTGAATGGGTTGTACAGTGCCATGAAAAAGTATTTGCCCCTTTCCTGATTTCTTCTATTTTTATTGAAGGAAAAAAGTTATCCAACACCACCCATGTGAAAAAGTAGTTGCCCCCTTAGTTACTCATTAAACCAGGTAACCAAATTGAATTGAAAGTTGGGTTCAATTAGACTAGACACAATCAGGCTTGATTATGGCCAGCCTTGTTGAATCTATACATCACTTAAATAGAACCTTTCCAGCTATGTGAAGTTGGCTGAAAGGTCTCAACAAGCAGCACAGCATGGCGCGGTCAAAAGAAATTCCAGAAGAGCTGAGAAAGAAAGTTAGTGAAATATATCACTCTGGAAAGGGTTACAAAGCCATTTCTGAGTCTCTCGGACTCCAACGAAGCACAGCGAGAGCCATTATCTCCAAATAGAGAAAACTTGGAACAGTGGTGAATCTTCCCAGGAGTGGCCGGCCTACCAAAATTCCTCCAAGAGTACATCAAAGATTCATCCAGGAAGTCACAAAAGAACCCGGACAAACATCTAAGTAACTGCATGCCTCGCTCGCCCCAGTTAATATCAGCGTTCATGATTCCACAGTAAGAAAGAGACTGGGCAAAGATGTGTCCACTGCTAGCCAAGAGGAACATAAAGGCTCGTCTCACATTAGCCAAAAAAAACGCTTTGATGAGCCTTTTGGGATAACGTTCTATGGACTGATGAGTCGAAAGGTTAACTTTTTGGAAAACACAGATCCTGTTAGATCTGGCGTACAGCTAACACAGCATCCCACAACAAGAATATCAAACCGTATCAACAGTCAAACATGGTGGGGATGCTTCGCTGCTTCAGGACTTTCCATAACTGACGGAATCATAAATTCTGGTCTTTCCCAGGAAATTCTGAGGGATAGTGTCCGATCATCAGTCCATGATCCGAAGCTCAAGCACAATTGGGTTTTGCAGCAAGACAATGATCCAAAGCACAAGACCAAGTCCAACTCTGAATGGCTCAAAAGAAAAAATAATAATTTTGGAGTGGCCTGGTTAAAGTCCTGACTTGAATCCAATTGAGATGCTGTGGCAGGACCTTGATGCTCCAAAACCCTCTAATGTGGCTGAATTAAAGTAATTCTGCAAAGAAGAATGGGCCATAATTCCTCCACAGCGACGTGAAAGGCTGATCTCCACTTATCAAAGCGTTTGGTAGCAGTTGTTCACATTGGTGATATAGGTGTTGGATAACTTTGGTTTGAAGATCTGAAACAATTAAATGTGATAAATACGTAAAAATGGAAGAAATCAGAAATGGGCAAAAACTTTTTCACTGCACTGTTTCAGCTATTTGCATATTTTAAAGTCCTTCCAGTGCCTCAATACAAGTCAGAAAATACTTGGGAATATGTACCAGTCTTTCCTAAAGCTAAAAGCAAGAGAACTCAGCCTTTGGGATTGCTCCTCTGATCTTTTTTATTATCTCATCCAATCATTGTCTCTGCATGAAATCTGGCTTAAAAGTGAGGTTTTAATGCTGTTACACCTGTTAGCCATGCAAGAACATATGATTTCACTTTAATGTGACAGCTCAACTCAGTATCTTGTGGCTCCTTAAATTCAGTTCCCCATGTATTGTTTACAGATCAGATTTTATTGTCGGTCACAAAAGTTTTGTCTCATTTGTAATGGTGCAATTCTACAGACGCAGTCTAAAATGTACCAGCACATACAATATTTTAAAATTCCCCTTTTAATAAGCATTTGAACTTCTGACTCATGTAACTACTTTGAATTGTCCTTATTTATCATGTTAATTACAGTTAAAAATCTAAGAATCCCATCACTATTTTGTGCTCATTTGTAAATACAAATTTTAAGAGACTCTATGGGGGGGGGGGGAGCTGAAAAATGACCTAACTGTGATTCTTTCCTGTAAATTGTGTCCACAGCTCACTGATGAACGCTTACACCTCCCAGGACAATAAAGATTGGAAGGTAGGAAACTCACAGCTGTTGTTGACATAACATTTGTATTGTATGGTAGGTGTGTAGATGTATGACTATTTTGCTTATTTTACCACTGGAGTGCCACCTTTGTCGTGAATTTGTTTTGGAGACACAAACACGTTGCAGTAAATAAAAACTACAGACCGCAAGTTCTGACCAAAAGGGCTAATATGATTAGATTTGGGAGCACCTTGCTGCCTAAACAAGATACATGAGTTTTATGGCTCATTAATGTTCTTTTGAATCTTTGTCCTGAACAAGAACCAGTATTTGAATTCAAAGTATCTGTGAATGAACGGTTTTATGAATAAATGGTCACATTTAATACACTAAATCATGGTGATTTTGGGTGAACATCAAGCAGCTCATGAGCCTTTTATTTTTTATTTGTTTTATCAGAGTGACCTAAATTTAGCGAAGTTTGTGTCGGCCAACATGGATGTAAGAGGAACACGCTCCGCTCTGTATAATTTTGCTACAGAAAGGATCAGAGAGGACCTCTACTTTTTCACTAATCACAGGATCTCCTGCAGCCATTATAAGTAGGGTGTGAATATTCCTGCATCACAGCAGATGATTTTTTAGTCAAGGTTGTTAAGATAATTTACTCTTCTGTCTCTTTGTGTCTAGTTATCGTGTGTCACACAAATCGGCCCTCAGCTCTGAGTTCAGTATGGATTTGGACAGGCTGCCAAGTCACTACAACTCCACCACCAGGGCTCAGTACAATGATCTCATACATACCTATGGCACACACTACATCTGCCAGGTTAAAACACACACCATTTTGACTTTCTTATTTCACAAATAAAAACACCATCTTTTGTCTCAACAACATTGTACTTCATTTCAGGTTTCCCTTGGGGGACAACTCAGGCGAGTCACAGCAGCACGTACCTGTTTGTCCTCACTGAATGGGCTCTCTGAAGACCAGGTACATGTAGCACACGTGTCTGTACAGTGTACACAGTGACACAAATGCTAATTTGTACATACAATCTGCATGCACACAAACACAGATGCTATTACACTGCTTTAAAAGAACGTGTTTTTTAAAATCATTTGTATGCTGTTATTTTCCAAACTCTATTGTTTTATGTTTCCATTTTGGAATTTTAGTGTTACTGTATTTAGTTATTTACGAGTTTAGGCAGACAACCTGAGTGGTGCACAGCAATAACTAAGTGTAAAGAATTTAGATTTTAAATTAAAAGTAAACATCAGTAGCCAAATTAGAAATGTTTGTATGTGTGAGGCATTGTAATGCACCATTCACTGCTCTCGGCATGAAGGCACCATTTAAATGTAGTCCATTAACAATTGACTATAAATTGCATCTTATTTCCCCTCATGTCTTTTAGGTCTTTTCCTGCTTATCAATGGGTGTCTCTGTAGGCCTGGGGATGATGCAATTATCTAATGTCCAACATTCTTGCACCAAGGTCCTACAGAACAAGGACGTCTCCACCTACTTTAGCTCTGGTCTTCACCAACACTACACAGAGGTGTCGGGAGGCACTGGTTGGTTGGGACACTTTTCACTCGATCATGAGAACTCCCTGGGCTACAGGAATTGGTTGAGGACCCTTAAGGACCACCCGAATATTGTTAAATTCACCCTTAGGCCAATGTATCAGCTAGTGTCAAATAAGATGCAGAAGGCAGGGTTGAAGGCTGCCATAGAGCAGTACATAGGAGACAATGCGGTGAAGTCACCATCAGTACCAGATTGTGGGTGGCGGAACTGTTGTCCTCGAGAGAAATGGAGGGGAACACTGGTGGTGACCATGGTCCGAGCCTGGGATCTACAAGGAGATTTTTTTGCTAGGCCTACTGACAGGTGAGTAGAGTGAGGTCGGGGATTGAGATCTGAAAGTGGTATATCAAACAACAATATAATATCCGATATTAATCATCAGCTGCTTGTTTCTTATTTTCTTCTATTCAAAGCTATGCTAAGATAAGGTACGATTCCTTCCGAGACAGGACACAGATGATCGAGTCAGACAACCCCTGGTGGAACAAACGTTTTTATGTGGGCGAGGTCAGCAAATCTTCTCATTACAGCTCAAAAGAACAATCTTTGTCCATCCATCTTAAGACCAATAACAATAATATGTTAACAATAATATAGCAATTATTACATAGCATTATTACATAAGTAATAATGTGCTGGAGAGTGATGGTCTCTGTTTTTTTTTTTTTATCACCTCCAAAACCAAAAAGACACAAGCAAAAGTGTAAGGAATGAATTAAAGTGTGTGTTTATCTGCTCTAACGCAAACTGCAATCGTTAGCATGCCCGGCTAACTAACTACCCACAGTTGTAACCGAGTATTGCTTCACAAGGCAAGGGACATGTTGTTAGCTAACACCTGTATATTATTATGTGGGGTTACAGGTTTCATAACAAATATCCCTGTTCAGGACAGGAAGAGCGTGGGAGCCAAGGCGCTATTATAACAGAGTTTAAAGTAATGATATTGGTTCTGTCCTGCTCGTGTTAGCATTGGCTTACTCTAGCTGATAAAATTAGCTGGAAGCAGGCAACAAAATCTATAGTTGTCAGCTAGAAATGAGAAGCCTGCTGTGGTCATTCATGACCCATTTAAAAAATGACTGCAAATTTAAAGTGGTAAATCTGCCCCATTATCATTGTAACCTGCATATGTGCCCTGCGAGAACAGACCTTAACAGGTGTAGTAACGGTAAGGGGGGAGGTTTTTCGCAGTCAGTCAGTTGCAAACCATCTTGACCAAACCCCCCAGGAACAGCGCTGAACTGTGACACGATTTTGGCGTAGTGGCCACATTAGGCATTCCAACTTAACATGACGCACAAAAAGCCAAAAAAGCGTTTTTCTCTGCCCAATCAAATTATTCCCATTAATGTGTGTGGTGAGCCAACAGGAAGTCAACCGACTTGGCCAGAGGAAGTCTCGAACACGCACGCTCCCAGCCAAAAGAAGGCTGTACCAAGTGTGTCAGCCTCTCTTCAGCCACATCTCTACTTTCCCAGGCCCCTGCAACGTTATTCTTTATCTGTACACCAGATGTCCTCAGACTTTTCTCCTTCCATTACAAATCCTGCCACACCCATCACCTCATTCCCCTCACCTGAGCTTCCCCACCCATCTCTCTACCTGCACCTCATTCCCTCATTAGCCACTCTACATATACCCGTCCACTTCCTTTGTTCTTCTCAGTTTGTCGTAGTTGCTATGTTGATGTCATGCCTTGTGTTTTTGCTTTCAAGCTTCTGTAACCAGAAACTTAACCTCAACCTGCCTATCTGTCACCTTACTACCTGTCTGCCTGTCTGCCTACCTGTACTAGCTATTTTGGTCATTAAACCACTGATACCATCCAGCCATCCAGTCTGCTTTTGGGTCCTTCCCCTGTTGCCATCTATGAAAGCAGTATCCAGAACGAGAGACTCCAAAATGGAGGAATCTATTAATCATATTAGCTACGTCAAACCATACCATTTTATATAACCCTGCCCTGCTGAGTGAGAAGCAATGCCATAGAGCTCTTCATATCCATTTTGCCATAAAAGCCACTACAAAACAGTAGCATGACATGTAAGAAGTCACTATGTAAACAAGGTTCCAGTACCGCCTATTTCTCAAGGATGAGCAGGTGAATTTTCATGGATGGATGGGTTATTTTAAGTGGGAGCAGTGGAGAGGTGTGCCAGAGAAAGAGAGGGCCTCACAAGAATGGATCAGTATGTAATGGCTCAGAAATAAGGCAAGTTTGAACCCAAAAGCATGACTCGCAGTCAGACAGGTTACGATAAAAGTTCACTTTACTCAATTCAAAAAGACAGTTGGTATGCGACAGAAAAAGCAGAGCAGGTAAATGAATAAATATTCCCCCTCGTAAACATTTTCAATAAGAATATCTTAGTGGATCCGAAGAAAGTACAAGATCATGTCCATTGTTCACGTTACTGAGTTAAGGTTTGTGGATGATCCACAAACCTTAACTCAGTATTTATATTTCTTTAACATTTAATAGTATATTTTTAATGTTATTTCTATTCTATTTTTTTTTATTTTTTTTATGAAGGTGAATACAAACAAGGCTTTGGTGATCGAGGTCTGGGACGAGGACTTGTGTTATGATGACCTTCTGGGATCATGTCAGATATTTGTGTATCAGGGGACACACAGTTACACCTGTAATGCCGAACCAGGCGGCGGCTTTGAGTTTAAGTATACTTTGACCTGCAACCATTATCTGACTGGAAAGGACTGTGACGATTACAAACCATCTCCAAAGTGAGAAATGCATTTTGGGGGCACTATTCACAAATGCTGCTTGCTTCTCTTGAAAATCCATCTGTAGCTACATGTAATAGGCAGACAGCGTGTTGTTAGTTGTACTGAGGGGTAAGAACCACACCAACTGGACCGAAGTGAAATTTGCAGGCTTGTTTCCATGCTGTTTAATGTGCTGCAGCTGAGGAGCTAATTCACTATCTAGCCTGCAAACTGACTTTAGCAGTTTCCCTGGTGAATGTTTGTTTGGTCACTGGTTCAACAAGCTAAGGTGCAGGACAAGACGTGTGTTCATGTTAATTAGATAAGGAGATTAATGTGGTTTGTTGGCTGTCTGCTTTGCCTATGATAGACCGCTGACGTTACTGCTTTATGCAAGATCTGATTGGCTGTATCGAAATAAGGTTTCCATCTACGTAGACGGATACCGGAACGGTATTCAGTCGAATTAATGCAAAGTTACGGGGCGCCATCATGAAACCAAAAAATATCTAAATTTCTCCTTTATGACTTCTGATTGTTTTCTCAAAGGAGAACACAGGACGAGTGATTTACAGAGAAAATGTGCATGCTGTAGCAAAAAAGAAAAAAAATGTATAAAAATAAGTGCTTTAAGTGTAATGAACCAGTCTGGTACTGGTACACTGACACACGGGCGCTGTAATAAGTCAAATGGCTGAGAAGCTCATACAGTTACTTTCCTACCATTAAGACATCACAATATTCAGTTTTGTCTTTTTCCTTTTTTTAAAAGTTCAATCAATTATTTTTTGACCACCTAAGTTACGGGTAAATTCACATGCTGACTTCTATTTACTTTTAAATGAAAAATCATTGTGTTTGGTTTTCCGTTGATTATAATTAAAAATATAAAAATATAGGCCTATGAGCACAAACATTTTGATGTAAACATTAATAACAATCAGCTGCTATGTACTGCCAACAAATTGTGAGTGGTGAATTTTGGTGGAGGGGAAGTTTACATGTGCTCTGCAGATAGTGTAGCTGGTGATTATCAAATTTCAAAACTGTCAAATCCTTGTATTGTAAATTGTTGTGTGACCTTCTCATGCGAATAAAGACTATCAAAACATGTGCATCCTGTCCTTAAAATGATTATTTAGAAGTGTGTTTTTTCCAAAGCTATATATACACATACACATCTGCACTCAAGACACAGAAGAAACACAAAATAAAACCCTAACATAAACAAAACCAGATAAGGTCCATGGATCCTAACACTAACATGCATGTCAAAACTTTAAGACAAACAACTTATGAACTAATTTATACCATTTGCCAGGATTGGAGGTTAAATATTACAATTACTAGTTGCTTGTCATAATGAAAAATGTTGCCCCTCAAACTTGTCAACTCAAAGGTTTACGGGAAGGTGTGACATTTTTGTGGTTTGTCCTGTTGTTTAAGTTTTTTTGTATTCATGTCATGTGTAGTATCTCAGGAACTACCTCCTGTCTGAGAATAATAATACTCCTGTTTGCACATATTTGTCACATGACCTAATGTATAAAAAGTGCTGTTACCTGCAGACTTGAAAGTGTCACCACATCCTCAGCTGACACACTTTCCTCATCTCTATCTCACTTGAAAGATTCACACCGCAGTATTTGAGACACCCTGCTGAGACCTGAATAATAGGTAATCTTGTTTTTAATATATAATGCACATTAATTAACATTAACAACAGGGTTTCCCCCTCCTGAATTACAAAAAAAAGTTTGTTTTATTTGCCAAGATTTTGATTATTTATTGATTGATTTTATAATTAAATGATTTATTCTTTAAACTGTGTGAAGTGACCATTTAGGGATTTGTGGCATTTCCCTTTAAGACTAGTGTAGCTGAGTGCATCATATTATGTTATAAAAGACTCTTTTTTTTTAGTTACTTGTACTACACAACGGATGATAAATACCTCTCGCTGCATCACCATGATTCCCTCGCACTGCTAAATATGCACTCCTTGTATTGACTTAACTGCAGAAGCATCATTAGTGATATAGTAGTTGTTTCATATCAGAAGCTATATCTGAACAATTAAAAACATTTGACTTTGCATTAAAGTGGGACTACTTCTCCTTTCTAGACATGTTTGGGCCTTTCCACCTTCTACACTGTTCCTGAATTTTCATCTGTCAACTTCTCTACTCCTATTCGTATCTGTGTAGGATATTGAGCAGTGGACAAGTACAACATGTAGTATGTTTATATAATTAATTTGCTTTAACGTTTGCATTTTTTTTATGAAGGTGGACACACACCTAGGTCTGGGATGAAGAATGGCGCAGAGACGACTGTCTGGGAAGTACCTGAGCCAGGGGACACACAGGTTCACCTGCCCAGCTAAGAGAGGCGGCGTCGAGGTCCTGTACACTCTGACTTGCAACCGCCCCCTAACTGGAGACAGGTGTAACCAGTACAGACCTTCTCCGTACTGAGAAATGCATTCTGGGTGGCAGCACGCTGTATGCAAATGCTGTTGGCTTGTCTTTAATCAAGTATGATTACTTCCTTTAAATGAAATGAACCAGGTGGTCGCACAGTAGTGTTATGCTGAGTGGTGGAGAGGGAAGGACCCAGGCGCAGACAGCG
>LKNJ01000515.1:0-199735 GCA_002120245.1 Maccullochella peelii
CCCGCCTGTCTACTTACCTACCTGCCCTGCCTGCCTGCCCGCCTGTCCACCTATCAGCCTGCCTACCTGCCTGCCCTGTTTACCTCCCTGCGTTTCCCAATAAAACCTCCCTCTGTTCTACCTCCAACCGCTGTCTGCGCCTGGGTCCTTCCCTCTCCACCACTCCGCATAACATTTATAGTATTTCCAAATGGAACAATACCTCTCTGAACACCAGCATACTAATGTGCTCAATGCTAATGTTTAGCAGGTAATATTCACCAGGTTCACTAGCTTAGTTTAGCCCATTGCTAGCTGCATGCTAAAATGTGCTTATTAGCAAAAAACACAGAGTACAGCTGAGGCCCGAAGGGAACTAAGTACTGGTAAATTGGAATTTGACCTGGCTGGTTGGTGATTTACACTCTGGGTAAAGTAAATGTTGGTAGCAAATTTCACAGCAAACCATCCAATAGTCCAACAGACCGACATTGAGCCACGCTGCTAGCATGGCTAAGAAGCCACAATTTCTCTATTTCCTACTGGTATCTGGCAATGCAAATCATTTCAGGTTCAT
The DNA here is from genome assembly GCA_002120245.1 of Maccullochella peelii. Lineage (NCBI taxonomy): Eukaryota > Metazoa > Chordata > Actinopteri > Centrarchiformes > Percichthyidae > Maccullochella > Maccullochella peelii. Next base: position 557 of record LKNJ01000515.1, read on the forward strand.
CTGCTGAGGTTTTCTATCCTTGAGATTTCTGTTGCCAACACAATACAATGGATAGTTTCAGTTAACACTGAAATTACCTTCAACAGAAGACAGTTTTAAAGCCCCTGAAAACTTTGAATATTAAGTATTTCAATAAAACCATAAATATTCATACAGAAATGCAGAAACTGCTCTAACTGTTGGCAGAACATTTTGTGTTCATGTAGGACCCCATCTCTGATTGCGAGAAGCAGATTTGGAAAATAGTTTTTTCCTTTGTGTGATAAACAGTTCAAGGAACCACCGGAAATCGGTCAGCCTCAGCCATATTCATTCATCAAGTACAGTGCAAGCAATACATTTATTTATTCTTTTTAGAAAAATTGCCGCCCTAGTAGGTTAGTGTGTAACCTCTGACTCCAAGATGTAAAAGTTGAGAGTCTGTGGTTTGACTTTTGGCAAGTGCATGTTCTTACTTGGTGTGATGTAGTAGACACGCAGGTTGACACAGTATAGTATATACAAGTCAAGTACAGATACCTCTGGCACTTTGTACTGCCGCTGCTAGAATACTACTATTATTCTGCTGCTGGAATAAAAGCAGCTCATATTGCAGTATAATTAGATCATATATCACATATTTACCAGATTCTCTCTGGACAAGTTCAGCAGGTGTGTCAGGTTCCCATGGTGTGTGTGTGTGTGTGTGTGTGTGTGTGTTTGTGTTAAACGCACACTCAGATGATGTGACAGACTGTAAGATCAGAAAACAGAGTCAGAGACACGTCCACCTCCATGTGAACCCTGAGGATTAAGACAATGCCCTTCAGCCCCGATTCCAAGTTAACAATACAAACTGAGGGACGACACTGATGACATCAAGACCAACATTTGACACAACATTTTAGAAAATCTTATCAGTCAGTCATCCATTAGCAAACGTTATTTGTCATATGCACAACAATCACAGTGAAGCAGTCGTTGGCAATGAAATTCTTGTTCTCAGGCTCCCTCCAACAATGCTCAAACTATTGTACAAAAGAAAATCACACAAGGAAACGAGAAATGAGAAAAACGGAATCTAAGATTAATAGTGCAAAAAAAAAATTAAATTTAGATGTGAAAAGAATGGAGGGACCACTTAGATTCTCATAAACTTTCTGTGTTTACATTAAAAATGAGGAATTCAGAAGAATCACCACAGTCAAAGGGGTATTTGTTCGTAAGTGCCACAAAACCAGTCTTCCACAGTTGTCAAGCAACAGTGCCAGCCTCCAAGCCAGAAAAACCTGCACAAGACTACATGTAGGCCTGGTATCTATTAGTTTCAACAAACAGACAGATGACCATGTTCTCTCCACCTTCTATAAGCACAATGCAGAGCCATTTCTATATGCCAGTGTCATTTTTTATTCCTACTGAATTTCTTCTCCACTCACCTGTAACAAACAGCAGCCAGGTGGGACGGTGGCGTTCCCTTTTCAGCTGAACATCCAATTACAGCTGCCCTGGGAGCTCTGCTGTTGCCGCTGCTACAGCAACCGCCAAACTCCGCTTTAACGAGGATGCACTGATATACCACTGGCACGATAACACACACACACAGATTCTGTTACAAGGTGATGTGTAACCTCTGCTAATCTCCAATCAAAGGTCAGACTGGCTCCGGGGAACGCTTCTGATTGGCTGCTTGTGGCAAGATGGTCAGTCTGAGTGACTCAGACTTGATGTAAGCAATCAATGAGCTTATCCATGGACAAGATCAATGAGATGGTAAAGGCTTGGGGACCAAATCTTTGTGATTTGGGGATTTTTTTAATTGCTGTTACAAAATACACAACTGCCTTGTGCATCAACGCACCCTGTCTGTCTTGCACGTCTGTATCATGTCTTACTGTAGCTTCTATTAGACGCGAGTAGAGATGTGACTTCCCTAACTAAGCCCTTGCAAACACAAATAGGTTCAAGCAGTTACTCGGCCCCCTCACCTTTCCCCCAGTGACCTATGACCCCCTGTGTGGTCAGCTGAGATGATTAGACAAGAGTGCGATAAAAGCTGACCAATTGAAAAACTGCGGACCGCAGAAGAAACTGTTCCTGTTGACTCATATTTGATTTTATATTGGGTCTGTCTTTTCAAGAGTTCATTCATTAATTGTTTGATCCATAAAATGGACCAAAATTCTGAAAAATGCCCGTAACAACTTTTTAAAATCTAAGGTAGCGTCTTGAAAGTGCTTATTTTGTCTGACCAACAGTCCAAAACCCCAAAGATATTCAGTTTATTGTCACATAAGACAATAAAGAAAAAGCAGCAAATCCTCACAACTGAGAAGCTGGAACTAGGTCAAGTTTGTAGTTTTTGCTTGATAAATGACAAACAATTATTAAAAAAAAGTTGCAGATTAATTTTGATGAATTTGTTATTCGACTAAATGTTTTGTATTATTTTATAGCATGTAAAAATCACACAGCATTAAGATTTTGTCAAGAACTACTGGAAAACATCTGACATATAATCAGAAATGGATGTAAAAGTGTAACAAATATTCTCCAATGTCCTTTTTTTATACATCACAATCACAGACATTTACTTTAGTTTCAGGTTTAAGACCTGGTGTCACATACATACAGTACAACAGTATACAGCATGCCTTAACTTGATCTGCTGAGTGAGTGAGAGTTTCAAAATAAACTTTGAAGAACTTTGAACTTCTTTTTTTAATCCAACAACAAAAGAGACAACTACATAATGGTGGAAAGTAACTACCTGAATACAATTTTGAGGTACTTGTACTTGACTATTTCCATTTTATGCTACTTTATACTTCTACTCTACTAAATTTCTGAGAGATATATTGTACTTTTTACTCCACTACATTTATTTCATTGCTGAAGTAACTCGTAACTTTTCAGATGAAGATTTTACATTAAAAACACATGATTAATCCAAAGGCTCCCAACGTTTTTGGCTTGGGACCCCTTACGAAAAACAAAAAACGGTGTCTACTTGGGGTCCTTTGTCACATTTCAGATGTGAGTTGTTAGCAGTTTCACCAAAGAGAGACTTTACCTCTAAACACAAAAAAACAAACATCAGAGAAAAGCAAAAAAAAAAAACTATATATGTAGTAGAACTTTTCCTTCTTTCCTCTCCCATTAAATCATACCACGACCCCCAGATTTGTCCTGTGACCTTTTGGTGGGGGCCCAACCCCTAGGTTGTATAAAGTGTATAAAATAGTTTAAACTACCTCAACCAGCTACAGCAGTAAAATGCTGTTTACGCATTGATGCATCAGTATTAGCAATCTAATGATAATAAATTATATGATAACATATCAGTTACTGGTACCAGTACTTGATACTTTTTCTACATTATTCTGATAATACTTCTGTGTGTTTACTCAAGTATGATTTTGAATGCAGGTATTTTACATGAAAGTATTGGTACTTTTACTTAAGTTAAGGATCAATAATAAAATTGAAACAAATTCAAGTAAAATATTCTTGTTTGATATGTGTTTGAGTGATTTTCTGCATGACTGTTGTTGTTGTTGAGAATCACGTGATCACCTATGCTTATCCAGCTTGAAAGCCCCCACGTGCAAAACGAGCGTGCGGGGAGGGCAATCCCAAAGAACCAACGACCAATGGAAGTAGGGTGGGTTCATGCTATGGATGTCAGCCAATCAGAGACAAGTCACCTTTCACCTCAAAACCTGCAGTGTCCCACTAGATCCCCACAGTCATCTTTTACAGTCTCTCTATCCACCTGTCTAATGTCTGCTATGCAGAATGACTCTGTTTATACAGGTTATTTCTTAATTTAAGTTTCTTTAAATAATGATTACCCCCCCCCCCACACACACACACACACACACACAAGTCAGCCACCAAAACTAATCGTTAATCTACAACATCTCACTAATGTTAGACGTTAAACTTAACCGACCTGAATGCTGCATTTATTTGATTGGACACTGGACACTCTCCTGTAACTCTTGGAACACAAAACTATCCAATTAATAGATTCCTTTAAATTTAACTGGTGCCATTTTTATGTATAACCAGTCACCCCGAGCAGCACTTTAACCCTCTATAAATGTCCACTATTATAACTACTATTTATGACTACAGCTGGTTCACAGTTCAGATCCCGCGGTGTACTGTAATGAAAGACGACTGTGGGTACGACAAGAAATATTACTGAAGGATGCACAGTATTTAAGCCAGCCATATGATGTATTCGTCAATTTTAACACCGAATTTCAAATGTGCGTAAGATTAAACAATTGTGAAAATGTCACGAGTATTCACGTTTTCCCATTAACAAGTTACCATTAAACTGCCAGATATTTGAATAGAGTTCGGCGGGACCTTTTATTTCAATACCACTGTTATTTATAGCTATTTCTTATACTATAGTTGTGCGTTTCTGTTTAGCGCGTGGTATAACTACTACTAAACAAACTATTGCTATTACGAACAATAACTAATTTGTTTAAAGTACTTCGCACCTGTTGGCAGCAGATCTCCCGGCTTCTTGTTCTTAACCACGAGCGTTACAAGTACAATACAGTTTCCGGGCATGTTTCAAAATAAAATCTGTTTTAGTTACATAACCGTTTTAGGAATAAACAATGCTAGAGCTAAATAGTAAAATAATGTAAGTTCATAAAATATTTAATTGGGAAAATGTTTCAATTAAACTAAAATATAACTGTAGTCTTCCCAGATTGTCTTTTAGTGTAACGATTTTAGGATATTTTTACACTCCGAAGTCAAATTCATTATTAGTCGAGCAGGGGTTCCCAAACTTTTTCAGCTCGAGACCCAGAAGAGAAATTTGGTTTCTCCCCAGGACCCAAACTTACAAAAATACACCATGAATTGCCATAACATCTACATTTATAAACTACTGATAAAGAACACAACAAACCATGAATGAAAGGCTCGCGGAACAAACCAGCGTAGCAAAAACAAAATAGTTACTGGATATAACTCCAGTTCTATGAGTACCTGCGTAGCGCACAGCATTTTGAGCTGAACAGACCAGCGTATGAATTCACATATCATAGCGTTGTTATGCATTTAACTCCAATAAAAACGGGTCCGTGACCCATTTTGGGTCGCGGGCTGTACATGAATTGCTTGTGGCACATTTACCGTAACTTCTAATTCACCGAATAAACTGACTTCCGCAGGTTTTCACCGTATACCCCAGGATTTGCTAAAGCACATTAGGCTTCTTCAATGTAAAGCTTTACAGCAACATCTGCTGGACACTGGTGTGACTTGTAGATTCATCTAGATGGTACATGGACATGAAAGGGAGACTTCAATCCTTGAATCTTAATTGTTGGGGAAAAATGGCATAATAAGTATTAACAAACACGTAATTTTGAAATGATTAATGAAAATCATTCACATGCAAACAAATCACTCATTTACTCACGGTGTAATAATGTATTCATTTGCATCATATGTACATTTGAGTAATAAGTACAGTACAATTAATTAAGACTGATACAAATATCAAAACGTTGCAGAAAAGAAATCATAAATCATAAAACTTCAATCTTTCTTGGGAGTTTTACTTAATCTAGTAAACACCCTTTAAGAGTTGTGCAGGTAGGTGCATTTGTCTCCTTCTGTTGGTCACACAGACAATGTGAAATTCACACTTGAATAGCTTGACCTCAGCTGTGTTGGCAATTAAATGTTTAATTGAAAACACAAGAATTGACTCTCTCCATCAAAATGAAGGTCACTGGAAGGACAAATACGTCGGGAGGACAACTGAAATGGATGAAATGTAAAGCCTTAGCTCCCGAAATGTGGCATAAATAAAAAAATTTAAAGGTAACCACACAGATGAGTGTGTGCTGTTGAAATGTTAACTACATTACAAAGTAATGTAAATGATACTAATGGTGTATGAATACATAAAACACTATTCATAAATAACAGTTCATTTGTGCACTATTTTTCAAACCAGCCATTTTGAAAGACTGCAGATTAAACAAGGTGCAGTTGTAAAAATAATTTAAAAAAATAAAATCAGAGCTATTTTCAATCAGCATAAAAAATGCTGCCACTAAAACCACAGACAGAACTAAAAAAGTACAATTGTTAATGGAATGATCGGCAGTATGTCACAATATTCTGTAGGAAACACAAAACTACCTTCCTATTTTAACACCATTTAAAAAATAAAAACGTGCACTTTCATATGTTTCACTTTCCTCTTCCTTCCACAGATCCAAGTGTTAACATAAATAAATAATATGCTGTACTGGTAGAACTATCATGATACCAGTAAGACAATATTGAATCACCAATTGAAGCAGCCCTAAATTCAGAAGTGGGCAAGCTATCTATGTATTGTATAATATATACTGTATAATACTACAGCATCAACACAAGGTGCTGTTTGGGGTCAATAGTTGTTGGTGCTTCGAATAGCTGTAATACATATTTGAGGAATACATATCTGTGGTGCTGATTAACAGAACAACTTTAAAATGTAAATACTGAAGGACATGTCACGCCCAGTAGGTACTAATATTACCAGTTACTTTTATGTCCTTTGTTCTTATTAGACTGGATTTCTTTCAGTCTGTGTGCTTCTCTCTCACCTGCTTTTTCTTTTCTTCCTTTCTTCTCACATGTTTGTAAGTCCTTTGGTTTTCCCATTTCTGTATTTATATGTAATTTGTTCTTAAAACACATTTTACAACAAAAAGGGGAAGTGCTTTATGGTCAGATTTCTCAGGGTCAGCTGGGGCAGAAGGAGCAGTGAATGCCCCCCGTCAGGTCGGTGATGGTTCCCTCCCTGACTAGGCTTTGTAGGAGTTCGGTCTCTCTGTCCACATTGTGCATGGTCTGCTGCAGCATGGCGCTCATGGGAAGGTGCTCAAAGTAGTGCAGTGGCGCACTCTGCTGGGAGAGGTTGTAGCCAAAGCCTGCCAGGCTGACCTCATCACACAGCATGCTGGCTAAATTCAGCGCAGAAACGCCCATGGTAGGCACATTCTGCAGAAGAAACAAAACACCAAACACTATTATTAAGGACAAAAGCATTATTGTCATCTATTTTTTTTATTAGCTGTTTTTTTCATTCTTGACTCCCACCTGTTCCAATAGAAAACCATCAGTAATAGTCGTATTTTGTGAAACTTTATTTGTTGTTTCTTGTATTATCTAAGTAAACTGCTTAAGTAATACTTTCAACAATTTAACTTTTATATTTTTCTATACCTAAATAGATTATTAGTACAGATCCTTCACAATAATAATTTAGCATACACTATAATGACTGATTGTTACTGACTTAAAATAAAAACTCAGACCTATAGCCTTTATGAAATGTTAAGTACTTTAATTTGACATTAAATGACAGATTTCTGTCAGTTTGGATTAAAAGGGAAAACTGCTAACATTTACAAAAAGGTGATAAAACAGCAATGTACTGAGGACAATGTATAAATATGGGGTTGCTCAGTTGCCTTTAAATCTTCAATATGAATACAGATACTGTGAAGCAGGGAAGGGACCATTACTGCTATGGGTTTATAATTATCATGGGGACATCAAATGGTTACACAGTATTGCAATACCCAAAACCAAATATAGGGAGGAGCCTCTCCCACACGACACACTGGGTACAGCTACATGTGATCGGAAACTCACATTTTGTCAGTAGAAGGTAGAGAAAGTAATGCTTAGTCTGCAGAGACAGAAAGACACCTGGTGGATAGAAACCTACTACAAACTGTTCAGATGTTTAAAAAGAGTAGTGAGAGCCAGAGTTCATGATGTTTCTGTGATTGTTTCATTTCAAATAATTTAACAAAACAGTAATAACTTTAAAAAGATACTCCTGAATATATCCAACCATAAACAGGTGCATACTGATAGTAATAAGTTGGTAAATAAATTATGTAAGATATGACATTTTGATGGGTTTTAAATGAACATTTCACATCATTAATACTTAATAATCAGCAAGTGGGAACTACCAGGGCCACTGTAAAAGTTTAAGAAATGTCTATAAAAATATAACAGACTGTATTTTACACAGTTCGCATTGTTTTAATTCATTCAGTAGTCTCGACTTGACTTTGGCTATAAGAACAGACCAACTGAATCCCTGGCATGGGAAGTGTCTATTACCTGGTCGCTGCCCCACAGGTGTGGTCTAGGTGGAGAGTATTTCAGCAGGTCCAATGCAGTCTCTCTGATGACCTGCGGATTTAGAAGCCTGAACCTGTGGGGCTCAAGGGGGATTTGATCGGGAACCTTCTGCCAGAAGAAGAGCCAGTCCCACAGAGGCTGCAACACAAAGCACAGGTGTGTCCCAGCTCAGACCTTACACAGCGCAGCAAATACTTCTTTCTCAGACTACACATCAGCTTTTGAATCTTTATCACACAAAGACCATATTCTGTGGTGGCATCAGGATTAACAATCGGAGGAAGAGGCCAACATTAAAGTAAGAGGAGTGAATATTCATGTAACTACTCAGCATGGAGACCCATTCAGAGAGGGAGTTTTGTCACAGGATCAATCAAAGTTTTGCATCCAAGTAAAGCAAAGACACGGGGGGTGGGGGTGGGGGTGGGTGGTTCCTAGGCATGCATTTAGGGCAGACTGAATGGAGGTGGTGAGTGTGGTCTAATTGTTGTTAACCAGATCAACTTGCAGCTTTGTTTTCAAAGTTACAGTGGGAACTACATGTGAAGGGGTTCTTTGTTGATATGCAAACAGTTGACAGGAAGTGAAATATGTCCCTATTTATTTTATATTTAGATGATTTAAGTGATTGTCTTTTTCTACTGTTTGCTCAATTTTTACATTTTAAATGTATTTTCAGTTAATCTTTAAAGTGCAATCAATAGTTTCTCTAAATTCCATGGGTTTTATCATTTTTCCAAATTCAGATTACATTTATTTATTACTAAGTAATTCTGTTCACCTTACAGATTATTTTAATAGTTTTGCTTCTATTTTTTATATTCTGTTTTCTACTTCAACCTTGCTGGATTAAAGAACACTTAAACGTCCTCCAACTATTGTTGTTTTTGGCTGAATCATTTCTCCACGATTCAGTGACAAAGTCAGGAGTTCTGCTCTGACCTCTTCATTTCCATTACATCTTTGACCTTCTAGTGCAACAAATGGTGGTAAAACACTGGTACGTGCATGGGTCAGCAAAATTTGTGCTGAAAGTTCTTGATGATTTTGTGCGGCCATCTTTAAAAATGTGACCATTTTCACACCACAAGTATTCCATTCTTTCTCTAGGACAATATGTATTTGTTATTAATCAAAGTGCTGCATTAAAATGACTCAGATTAAAGCTTTCTATACACAACAAATGTAGTATTTTTCAGCTATTGAGAACTTCTGTTTCAATAAACTGTACCACAGTTGGATTTCTTATATTTGAGATACAACACAGACCCACACACACACACACAGCACCACTACTGACCACAGTGAGCTTGTTGATCATAGCAGAGATCCAGCTGATGTCCACACCTTTGTACACGACAGCTACAAACAGAGTGTGCGGGTCTGTGTCGAGCCACTGTAGGGGCGTACCCTCTGGGTAACTCATCCTGATGCTGGTTCGATTTCCAACATCAACACTGAACTCTCCCAGAGGGCCGCTGTTTAACCTGAAAGAGGGAGACGCAGAGAGACTTTTAATGAGTCACAGTGGCAAGTGTTTAAGATGTTAATTAATAACTACCAGAACATGTGGCACTAGAGTCAAACTGAAAACTCAACTGAAACTCAAGCATGGATTCAAGGATCATTGTGTGTAAATTTGATTAACAGTCATGTCATCGCATTTGTGTTTCTAACCTGATAATGGTGTCAAAGCGGTCGATCAGTGGGCCCAGCTCCAGGCCTCTGAGAATGCCTCCATTTCCCATGACCACACAGCGCCGACATTCATCTGATGTCATTCCCGGCTGCGGCGTGGAGTCAGAGTCTGGCAGCTTTAAATCACAGATATAGTCATTAGGTTTATGCTCTGACAAAGTTTACTTACAGGGACATGGAGATGCACTTTTGCTTTGCTTTATTTGTGAATGTTATCATTATTTAAATCTTTCAGTTACCTAAATTAAGTTAGCTTAAACTACAGTTGCATGATCCACTCTTTTCTCAGTCTGTCAGTGCCCAAACTTTTGCCTGAACTTGTCCCAAAACACAGCAAGTGCTGGGCAGCAGCCAAACATATGAACCACGTCAGTCACCCAGGTTGGAATTGCATTTTCAGCATGAATTCAAAAATAGCAGAGCGAACCATTTTAATGGGGTCCAATACAGCCTACAAAACTCTTTAGACTGGATTCATTTTGATCTAGCATCTCTCAGTAAGTGTGATGGATGTTTCAATCCAGCTGGGTTTTTTTTGTACATTTTCAAAGTTAGTTAGAATGTAATCAGAGATATTTTTCTTTTGCTTAGTCATAAATGATATATCTGTAATAGGAATCCAGTCAAGCTATTATTGTATCACATTAGCCATTGTATTATAAAATGTTTTCAAGATATCTATAATGTCATTATAGGAATTTGGAAATTAGTATTTGCAGATATCTTGAATTATCAGTTGTACAAGTCAAATTGTATCAGTCTTGTTATGAAAGATATGCGGCAGAGGTAGCAGTGGAGGTTAGGCTCTTCATATGACACGCAAAGCTTTTGCTGTATCCCTTTATCACATGGCCAGGAACATACAAGGTGCCACTAAATTAATATGGCCACACTATAGATAAGTATCAAATACTAACTAGATGAGATAGAAATAACAGAATTAAAGAGAGAAAGAAGTTGCATTCACCTGCTTCCGCAGGTGCTCTGCTTTGCCCTGGAGACCTTTGAGCCCAAATGGTGGTGGATACAGGAAGAGGTCATCCGGGGGCGGCACGTCCTTCCACAGGAAGGGCTGGGTCACGTGATTGGAAGCAGGGAGTCGAGCCAACATGTTCCGCCTGGCTCTGCCAGGACGACACTGACCCTCCAGGACTCGGTGCACGTGCTCGTGCACTTGCTGCAGAGGTTATGAAAACAAGATGTAAGCTCCAAGGCAGTCACATTATAACTATGATGTGACCAACAGTGCCAAACTCAGTGCTGTCTCACTCCAGCAGACGGTTTTAATATGTAAACAGTTTCTGATATCTTTAAGTAATGGAAGTTCATAGACACGTGGCCTTAATCCACCGTGGTAGTAGTACAGTACAGAACTGTATATAATACATGGTGTCCTTAGTTGCATCAGCAGGCAAACAAATAAACAGAGCCCAGAGGGACAGAGGGAAAATGAACAGAGGAAAAATACAGCAGGATACAGATACCAATCAACAAAACCGTTTTCCCCATTTGACTAAGTAACTTCTCGTAAACTCTACTCTTATTCCGTTTCCTTTTTTTCCATTGTATTGTCAGCATCTGGTGCAAAATGTTGGTTTTAATCCATTATAGATGATCTACACCACACCGCCAACTTTTCTATCACTTCTGAATACTGCTAATGTTCAGTATTCAGTAAATGTGATTACACTTTACCTTTCTCTCACCTTTTTATGTGCAGTGTTGACGTGCCAGTCCAGAGGTTTGTGTTTCTCTGTCTCAATCAGTGGTAGAGAGACCATCACCAAACCCAGCAAACCTAAAACCACACACAGCACCAACACACGCCTGGAGACACACACGGGGGGAGTTTCATTATACACACCCAACATACTGTGACGGTTGCATGGTATGTGCAGGATTGAGGAAGTCATCATGTAAAGCATCTCTTTTAATATCACCAGTAAAAAAATAAGCAAATAGCTGCATGATATCCTGTTTCAAGGCTAAGGACATTGCTTTAAAATCTGAAAACCTGTCGCCATGCACCGGAAGCACAACCGCGAACCACAGTGCTTTCAGAAATGCCCACTATAGATGCAGGTTCACCATGCAAAAGATGCAGAGATGTACAGCGTTTCATTTCACGTGGGAACATGATCAGCCCTGCTTCCCACACGGGCCGAAATGATGTAAAAACTGTTTTTTATTTATCCATTTTCTGCACGAGAGACATTCAAGAACGTCCGAGTTTAGTGAAGGAAATTAGATAAGAGTGATTTTTTTAACATCAACATCAGGAAAGGCCTCCTCCAAACCCCCAAATTCCCTCCTAGCTCACTTTTTATGTTTTGAAACTCAAATGTGAAAGGTACTGAGTTTCAAACCATTGACACCCTTCAAAGCATCAACATCTCTTGAACGCTACTTACAGTTTACTGTAGCTGTCTCAATTCGCGTTTTTCCGTACTTACACTTGCTATTTTGAATGCATACGTGCATTCACACGGACAATTATGGCAATTCAGTGCACTATGAGTACCCAAATGGTGTACTCATAACAGTCAAAAAGTTGGGTGTGGAACGCTGGACACTTCTCATCCTCAATGGTCGCCATCTTGATGGGAGGGACCACCAACCTATGAAAATGGCAGTTGCGATTGTTACAGTGAACACCGCACTAAAAGTAAAAGCACGTTAATTATCATTCATTCTTTCATTCATTTATTCATAAGGTTTTTTAGGAAAAACTCCAGTATCTCATCACTTCAACCTTCAGAACATAACTTTAAGGAGGCACAATTAGAAAACTCTTTCTGCATGGTGATGTAGATATCAATTCATGTGTCCAAGAGGACTCAATCATTTTGCACTTATCAAGATCCAACATGTTAATACTCAGAGTAATTTAAAAGATGAGGTAAGTGTGTGTTCTAAAGGCCTTTACACACCATGAGGTGTTTTTTTGTGCGATTAATTCCCACATCAATATCTTTTTTCGAACTGTTGTTTTTGTCATGAGTACTTTCACACAGAAAGTTAAAATTACACGGCGGAAAAGCGGCGTCATTTTTTTTTCCGGAACAAGGTCGATTTTTCTGAGCTTTCGCACGGCAAATAAAGGCATCAACCAAGCGCGTTGACGTGAACGTCACATTACAACTTCGGACCTGTTGATTGTTTGTGTTTCTCATCGCCCTGTATTATATGACAAAGGACACAAAAACTATAAAGACAATGAACTCAAGGACAACGTGTGGAGCAGCACAGCCGGATGCAGGATAGTGAGTAGATTATGTAGTTTACTTTTGGATGGAGTAGAATAAATATTTTGTGTATTTTCGTGTCGTTTATTCGTTATGTTCCCGGTGTGTAAAGGCCTTTAGTCTGTACATGCTTAAGTGGACTTAAGCATTCAGTGCCCTCTGGTAGAAAGCCTCAGTTGAAGAGAGCCTCGCTCAGTCAGAAGCATTCAGGAATGTACTATGGGTCTTTTTTTAGCAACTTCCTCATACCTAGCAGGAATGCTGAAGGTACAGTAAACGCATCACTGAGTCATGTTCAGGATGTGGAAAAATGCTAACAATGCACACACTGGTGCGCTCAACATCCGTAAGTAATTCCCAAAGCAAATATTTAAATATTATTTAATAGTGAAAGAAAAAGAAAGCACTTCATGACTGTTGCACAACTATAGATTTTATATACAGTCTGTCACTGCTCAAAGGCAGCTGCAAACACTGCACACCATGGGGAGGAAAAGGATCCTTCAACCAGAGAAAGTTTAAAAACCATGGAAAAGAAATAAGAAAAACAATAAGTCAGACTAACAGAAGAAATACAAACGTGTCCTATGAATGGCTGTTCACACTACTGTACGTGAACCTAATTCACAGCAATGTTCAGTAGAAGAGAGAGCAATCATAAAGCAGTCATAAACATAAACGATACTGCAAGCAGAAAAACACTGGCTGTAATGAACAACTGCCACTCATGAGAGCAGGCAGGAAAACCACAAGTTCTGGCTGCACAAATCTATAACACTTAAATGTTAGTCAGGAACCCACTTAAGTAAATTATTAGTCTTTTTCAAACTAAAAGCATAGCTGTGTCCAACCCCTTCAAGGTACTTAGCTCTCTATTCATTTGAAGAGAAAGCGTGTGCTTTCTAAACAAAAGTAAAAGTTACGACATGTTGTGGGGAAAATGTAGTGGTGGCCGGGTAAAGCTTTATAGGACACATTATGAGCATTATGCTCACTCCGAAACATGTTTTTGTCACCTGTCAGCATAGCCCTAATTTACGGTCTGTTAATTTGGAAGAGAAAATATCAAGATATATTTTGTATATCGTGGCATAGCCTAAAAATATCAAGTTATTATTTATAAGCCAATATCACCCAGCCCTACTTCCATGTCCTGCCTCTATTAGTAAAGCCAAAGCCTGTTTCAGTGGAAAGCACTCTTGTCCCATTTGGTCTCATAGTAAAAACCATGATAAGGTTGTGGGTACAAGTCAATCAACCAAGCTAGTTAAACCAGGAGACACTGAAGACAATCAGGCTGGTTATTCAACTCTCCACTTAACATCACCATTCACCTCACATTATTCATTCATCTGCACTCTTCTTTCCCCTTCTTTCCCTAACTACATCTATTCTCTCTTAAAACCTGAGAAAGGAGGCCTGACTTCTAACTCAACTGTCACAGGAGCAACTTCTGATTCTTTTATACAGCAAACACAGTGACATAGAAAAGAGATATGTAGTGCGTTAAGATGTGAATAGAACATCAGAGTTTCAGGAAGTGCTGTTTGCTTAGCTTCCTTGTGCCCTGTTTACAACTAAACCACAGCCAAAAATAAAAGGTTAACTGGTTAAGAAATGGATTGCATTTTAAATACAGTGGCAGATTTTTAGTTCAGGGACGCATGGTTGATGAATCGACGACAGCAGAAAAAAATTGCGTCTGTCTGCATCACTTCAACAACAGATACAAGGATCATGCTGATGCTTTTTAGTTTGTGCTGATGGTTCACAGGTCGCCTGTCATCATTCTTCCTGTTGTTGCGTGGGCAGCAGAGTCAGCAGAGTCAGGACTCAGCTGCTGATATTCATTCTTGTAAAGTATGACAAATCCGTGTACCTTGGTCTCAATATAATAATAAATATAATAAATCGGAAAATGAAAAACAGGGCTTTTTTTTTTAATGATCAATATTTGTAACCACATTTTAAAAACAGAAATAGAGCTGTTTTCCATTTCATTTTGTCCTCAAAGTAGAATTTGTGTTGTTTCCTCATTACAGATTTTCATATTGTGAGTGAACACACAAATCCAGTTTCTATTACTACAAAATGCAAAAATTGGGGTGATTTTAAATTATTGGTTATTAAAAGGTGAACCAAAAGCATTCATTGATGGTATTTTTTATTTCTTATTATTGTACGGCTGCAGCTAACGATTATTTTCATTATCGATTAATCTACCGATTGATTGTTAAAATGTGAAATAAAAATCTTGAAAAATGCTTATCGCAATCTCCCACAGCCCAAATCATTACATTTAATAAGCAAATGGTTGATATTTTTGCTTGGAAAATGACTGAAACAATTATTTGATTATCAAAATAGTATTATTTTTTTAATTTTCTTTCAATCCACTAATCGATTAACACTTCTATTAGTATAACAGCAGAAGAAAACTCAAGGTAAAAACACACCTCCATCAACTTTTGTAATAGGTAGGTAGAGTCCTGATATACTGTTGTAGGCCTCAGTGCTGTATAGCTTTGATTATTGACATTTGGCCACAGGATTAGGCTACTGTTGGCAGATTAGTGGGTGTGACATTTTAACAGAGGATATGCAATCATTTTGCAGCCAATTCATGTTGAAGTTGGAAAAGTTTAGAGTTTGAGAAATGACATGGGCATTCATGGATAGACCATTAAGTTTGATAAAATAGTCAGGAGACTACCCTGCATATTGTAAGCAGACCTCTGTTGTCTTGCTCTTATTCTGTGCTTATTTATAGACTGGGCACAGTCTACGTATAACTGGACTGTTAATAATGTTAATAATAATTGTTACGGCCCGAGGGCCATGTGTGTTTTGTTTGTGTGTCTTTCTCTCTCTCTCTCTAGGTATTTTCCCCCTTCCTCCTGCGGCAGGTGATTGCACACGGCTGGTCTCCACTTGCTCATCAGGGGGAGGTGTACAAAAGCTGGGAGAGGAGAAGCAGACGAGGCCAGTGGGCCATGCAGCAGACTATCCGATAGTCTGTGTGTACTGGGTTCGGTACTCTCTGTGAGGAGAGTGTGGTTTTTGTTTAGCTCTACAGCTGATCTTTCATTGTTTGTGTGTGTTGGTCCCAGCTCCTGGTGTGCTGGGGTTCTGTTAATAGTGTACTGTTTGGTTGGATAATAAATCTCTTGTTTGCGCCCATACTTTGGTTACCCTGGGTTTTCTTTTATGTTTACTCCCCTCTTCCCCTGGACACTTTTGGGGATGTAACATTTGGGGGCTCGTCCGGGGTCGTTCTGAAGGAGAATGGGGAATGTAAGTGTGTGGTGTATCTGCATTTATAATATTTGTGCTATTTGCCTTTGGTGGCTGGCGCGGTTAGTGCTGGTGGTTGAAGGGTTAGGGTTAATATTAACTCTAGATAGGGGGTTTCTCATCAGGCAAGGATAAACCTGCGAATGAAAAAACTGAATTTCAAGGACTTTTCTATAAATTCAACTTTGTGTCAGAAAATGCTTTTGATGTCCTTTTTTTCAAAATTGAGTGACAAAAACACTTTCAAAAAACGCCCTGTTTTTCAATTTCCGATTTTCATTTCAGAATAGGAAATCGATTGAGACGAAGGAATTCCAGGTTCCACAGAGTGAGGTAATTCAACAGCATGACGGTGAACTCTTTCGTCTTCTTTTACCCTTGCACTTTCAGAGTTCAGTTTTATATTGTTGCTGCCCACAGGAAGAAATGGCAGCTTTGGCAGCCAGTAAATATTCCTTCAGAGATATGAAACTTAACTGTCACACCTGTGTTTATACTGTAGACTTGGAGCATTTCAAGGGTGTCTTTTTAAATGTTAAAATTACTAGTAAATGAAAGCCACCTGCACTGATAAAGCATACATAAACAGACTGGCTGTGACTATAAATGATACTGCCATACCCCTTTAAGACCTTAAGAACAAAGGGGAGCAAGCCAGCACCAAGGTTCAAAGCGAACAGTAGGAGTCTTTGTGGTGTGTTCTGTGAGCATCACCTGTGTGCTACCCAGCGGTTAGGAAGCCTCATGTTGCTCTCATTCACATTGGATTCTGGGAACTCCTCTGGTTTTTCTGCTGGTGCATGAAGACCTCTGGCTCTCAGGGGCCATGTCCTGCGCACACAGCAGGGATAGTCAGATGTAGTCTATTAGCCACATTGGCGAACAATGCAAGATGGCAGTTGATGGCAAACAACAGCAGTACTTGTATGAATAATTTCAGTTTGTTTGTTTACTTTTTGATGCTATAAAGCTCAGTGGCTGCATGAAATAGCTGTTGGATGTAAAGTATTGTAATAGGAATGTAGTTTTGCTACAGCTAATGTCTGCACATTATCATGAGGGTAAACCTATGGGCAACTGCGAAAAAGGTATTTAAATCGATCGCTAAACGTCGCAATACCAAAATGTAAAATTACTTTTACAAGTAAAAGTAATGTATTCAAATTCAATATATTATAAATATTCAAAAACGTATTAAAATAGTAAAATATACTCAAGTATCAACAAAAAGAGTACTCATTGAACAGAATGGCTCCTATCAGAGTTAAACCATTGTTGTATTATTATTATTATTGATGCATTAACATGCAAGCAGCCTTTTAATATCGTAGCTCATACATTATATGTGTGCGTATTGGATAGTCTAATCGATTGCATTAATAATACGACGTCATTTGTAAGTAGTTCATATGTGTCGTATGTAAAATCTTAATCTTTAACGTAACTAGTAACGCCAGCTGTAGTGGAGGGACGATTTCCCTCTAAAATGTACTTTAGAGAAGTGGAAGTAAAAAGCAGCATAAAATAAAAATACAGTAATTGTTATAGGTACCTATAAAATGTAGCCCTGTTTTCACCATTGCCTATGGGTCAATAAGCTAGCTTTCACTGTTAACGTTAGTAACTCGCTCCGACGACATCCACACCTCCATCTTTGTTAAAATATGTATAGCTTATTGTAGTTATAATAACAACAATAACAGTTGCTCCTACCGAATGTTGTTTTTGGCAGTTTCGGCACAAAAGCGGTCAATTAAACGATACATTTAATTACTGTAGGAGTTCTAGGCGAAGCATTTCAGGATACTCAGAATAATACGCATTTAGTTGGCTAACCTGCTTGGCACCTATTGTATAAAATGCTGCGTTTCTGCTATGTATGTTCTTTGGTTGCCATATTTTTTTTTAAAAATAATATGGCCTTTGAATATTTAAAGAACGTCACGCGCCGGGGCTTGGCGCTGAGGGGTAACGTTACTTGGCAGTTGGGGTTTACTTTAATTTAAAAAACCAAAAACATTACCGAACCAGACCGCCCCAAAGCTGGGGGAAACGATAACGTCAGGTAGCAGCAAAGACCATACATATTAAACATCATGTGAGTTGCTCGTCTTAACGTCATGAGACAGAGGGGGACCGTTAGCCGTTTCATTGCTTTAGCAGACCAAACTGAAAGCTGTTAACCACATCAGTAAGAGCGTTTACCCGGTTTTGCACTCAATTCTACCTCTTTCTTCTCTATCACGTACCGATTTATTTACTTACCCTTCAGTGGATTCCACAATTTCTTCATGACAAATCCTACTGACAGACTAAATGATCAGCCTTGTATCCAGCAGCTCTTCTTTACCCCAGCTTCACTGTTTCAGGCTCCGGCTACCAGCCAATCAGCGGCCGGGAACACCCACCACAGTTTCCGCTCTTCCGTAATAAGAGCCCCCAACCATCCCGACATCTGTCCCATGATGAATATCATAAAACCAGCTAATACTGGCAAACAAAACACAATTTTATACACATTTTAATTTATTTTTCTAATTAAAGAACATTTGTCACATCCACCACTATTCATTTGCCCGAGAACGTAAAGGGGTCATAGGAGTTCACTCCAGCTCCGTGGTCGCATCTGTCCAAGCGAGGTGTCCTCATCTGTCACATCAAACCAATCAGACTGCAAAATCTCCTCTCCTACTGCAGAGGTTGTTTCAGTTCAAACAGTCCTGTTCCACCTTTGACTACCTTCCCCACCACCAAGCAGGCAGAAGGTGACACCAGCTGATCGTGTGACCCTGAAATGGGAAGAAACGCAGCCATGAATAAAAACAAGGGCATGAACAGGATTGTGATAGGAATCCAAAAAGGCTCCAGCTTCCCTGAAGCACTGTCATCAGCCTTCACTGAAAATGCATAATGGTTAAAAGAAACTGCAGTTACTATTGCCTTGAATTAGGAATCCTGTTCAAATTGGATTTTATAACTTTTATTTTATTTCAACTTGCCTTTTGCTCCACTGAATCTCAAAAAGCAGAAAGTGGATTTTAGTAACTGTGAAAACCTTTAGTATCTATATTTTATTAAACCACACACAAGCCCCATTTCCACTGCAGGAACTTCATGTGTGCTATAATACATGCACACATTACAATCACATTCAACACCATTGCCAACATGCCCCAGAGGAAATTACGTGTTATTCTTGTTTTATTTGCCCATGGCACTAAGTTATGGGAAGACGAGTTCCTGCAGTGGAAACAAGTCTATGCAAACAGACACATTCAACCTCGCCACGTTAAGCATGACTTTTTTTAAATCGTTAACCCTGAACTACAAAATCAACCAATGTGTAGAAATCGCTTTGCACATTATATTATTAATTATTATTAATTATTATTATTATTAATATTATTATTATTATTATTATTAATTATTATTCTCACCCAGCATGGTAGCCTGTTTGAGGAATTTGTAGCTGGTCTCGAAGGTCATCTGCTGCAGAGGGGAGGAGTTGGAGCGGATGGCGTGCCGGTTTAATGGCTTATATACACCCTCGAAACACATGTAATCTGCTACCAGTGACAGATGTCTGGGGTCCACCTCGATACCTTGAAACAGACAAAGAAATACGGACAAAAGCTGAGTGGTTCTGACAGCCTTGTGGTCTGCTATATGGGGGTATTTATTTGTGTGAGTGGGTATATGTGTGTACCATAGACCGCAAAGACATCTTTGATCTCCTTCTCTATGACCTTCAGAGCCACTTCTATCCCATAGGTGTTAGCCATGGTGTGGACCTCATTGGAGTACAGTCTGTTGATGTCCAAGATCTGGAGAGAGAAAAATGTATCGTCTCACTGTTGGGATTATCGGCAAACAATGATTAAAATCTTTTGACGTACTGTGATTATACACATCTTTAATGTGACTACTAAAAACACATTTTAAATATAGATATATATAAATATAACTCCTCACAGTGTATTTGTAGATACAGCATCTAAAATATAATTACAGTAGGAGAGAACTTCCATAAAAGTCTAATTAATAAGTCATATCAATGAGTCATATTGTACATTATTTTTTATATTTTTAACGTTCATTTTATATTTATGCTTCTTTACTTGCAGTACTTGCTTAATCTTTCTTTATATTTTCTTTTATATTTTTCTTTATATCTCTTAAACTGGAGGCTCCAAGCAACTTCATACAAGTAACTGACAGGCATCTTAAATTGGAATATTGACAAATAAAAATGTAACTAGAAATTAAATTCATGTGTTGACTGGTCATAAATGGCATACAGGTGTCTGACTCGTGTCAGAAAGTCTTGCTATAGATGAATTAAAATTCTCTAAGGGTGCTGCGAGGTGCCATTTCTGATTTCAAGTCAATTTCTGGCCAAAAAAAACTCAAAAGCAACTTGAATTTCAAGACACTCCCTCTGCTCCCCCACTGTGATTTTTAGGTAGCTAGCATCACGATACATTACATACATACACTGTCAAAAGAAGCAAATAGCAACCCACTGATATTAAATTAGACTAAATTGATAAGATTATGTGACATATTTAATAGATATTTCTAACGACATATTGTTTATGTCCTTTACAGGCCAGTTTCAACAGGCAGGAATATTAAGGATAAAAAGAAAAAGCTACACTGTTAACTATGCACATTATAGTGCTTCAGAAAAATTGCGTGAAATCAGCACAGTACTGCAAGTGCCAGAAAAGGGAGAAGCAAAAGTGAAACTATCAAGTGCTTAGTTATGTGTATGGTGTTGCATCATTATTTCAAACAAATAATTTACACTGCTGCATTGAGAGATCTGTCCTAGACACTTAAAACCACTGTGTAGTGATGCATAAAATGATAACTGCAAACCAAAATGTCTCTCGTGGCCTAACCAACACCACTGACATACATCGCTGTGCTTGAACATTTCGTGCATGTTGATGCCTTCTGTGTTGAGCACAGTCTCTTTCTCTCCCGTCTTTGCTGTGGCTTCGCTCAGCAGGCAGCGTGTCAAGCCCTTGGTCTCCATGATGACCGCGTTCTGGGCCAGCGCTGACAGAACTGAGGTGAGGTCGAAGTGCACTTTGCTCACTGGCAAGACCAGGTCAACCTATGAACGGGGAGACAAAAGAGGTGGATGAAGGGATCAAGGTTCAAACAGTAACCTTATGAGAAAATCTCTGAAAGCTGCAGTTTGTATGGTGTGTCTTGTATGAGCTCAAAGTTGATGGGCTGGCACAGGACCATGATTGTAATGTATGATGTGTGACACAGGTGTTTATAGCTGGTTAAACAAGTTCCATGATCTTAACTAAGGCAGTCAAACTAATTTAAAACTGGTTAATTATTGATTTAAACACAACTGAGCAAACACATAAATTGCTCTGTGAGAACCACGCACATTTAATTTCAAATATTAGCTTAGATCGGACAGTCCAAAGATCGGGCGCTGGGATCAAGGCGGGGAACGCAAACAAACTCAATAAAATCATCAGGAAGTCTCGTGACATCCAGGTCAAATCCACTCACTCCCCCCAAACTTGTCTACCTCAACTTGATTTGTTTACTGGTGTCTTGTGTTGCACTGTGTTTTTGTTGTGCTGTATGGTATTTTGTCTGGTATTGCACTGACTGTCACAGTATTTGCACTGTCTGTTCCTACCTACCTACCTACCTACCTACCTATCTGTCAAAAGAACAGCAGGAGGAGGAGGAGAGAGGGGAGGTTTTTGGCCCAAATACAAGTGACTTCTCCCCCATGTCTTTGTTTTCTGTGCAGTTAGGGCCAAAAACCTCTCCTCCCATACACCCAGAAAACTAAGAGATAGGGGAGAAGTCACTTGTATTAGTGTGGGTATGTGAGACAGAGCATGCAAAGTGATTCATATCTCTGTAGGAAGGACCTTGATAGCATCATGCAGTAGCAGGATGGAGTGCTAGCTATATCGTCTGTTTTTGTTGTTTGACTGTGGTCATAATTAAGAGTTCAAGCTTAATTTCTCCATATTCTTATTCCTAATTTCTCCTTATTCTCTCCTGATTGCATAATTACAGTGAGACAGATTCTATCATTGGAATAATGGAATAAGGCACAATGATTATATGACATACACTCCCTTGAATTATAGCAATAAATAAAGGAGAACTTCAAGGGAATTATTGTTATATTGCATTTATATTGTAAATGCAGCAGTGACTCTAAACAAGAGCAAAGTCTTATCTACTGTAAGAGCCATTGTTCATTTTCAGCTCAATTCATGTGGTAGAGCTCAGTGATAAATAAAGGGCTAAATGAACAACAACACAATAGTTTTGAGCCTTGATGAAATGGCGTTACAAAATGACTTTTGTAATCAGAACCATACTCTTGTATGTGTTTTTAATAGTTTTTGGATGACAGTCGGGTTATATGGCACAGAGGAATAAGCTACACAAGGCTGTGGCTACACAGACAATACAGGATGAATCATTGTTGGTTTCATTCCATTCAGAGCTTTTGTTGCAAATACTAAAAAGATGAAATATAACATGAGTCTTATCTAAAATCTAAACACGAAAGTGAAAGAGAAGTCACCTGAAACCTTTTCAAACTGCTCGTGTAACACGTGCAAACTCACCTCACACCAAAGTTCATGCTGGTGATCGTAGCAATATCTCTCTATCGACGGGTTGGACTCCAGAACAGAGTTCACTCTCATCTGATTCAGGGTCTCTCCTCCTTCTCCTCCCCCCGTTTTTGATCGTTTATTCTTCCTCTTCAACCTGACTCTCACAGACTCTGGCTGAGACTCCTCCACGGTGACCTCCACATTCTCCCCCGCCTCCTCCTCTTCGTCCCCCAGATCTTCTTTATCCTCGCCGTCCTCACCTTCGTCCTCCTCCTCGCTCTCATAGTCCACCTGCAGAGGAAAGCAAGCAGAAATGGCCATTTGTTGTTTTATAATGGCTTGAGTTAGGATTCCTTTTGGCAAATATTTTGTTATATAAATCTGAGTAAGTGAAATCATTTTACATTTAGATTTAAAATGGAGTAGGGCTTAAGACAGATAAAAGGCACTTAATGTTTCCCTGTTGCCCAATTTTTATGCAAGTTTCAGATAATTTTTGCTTACCTAACTGGCAGATTTGTTGAACCAACACAACCAAATCACATATAAATTTTACTAGATTGTACAATATTTTGTTTGCTTGGGGGGAAACAACTGTAATATAAATTATATAGTTAACTGTGATCACTATATCAATTAAAGACAAATAATAGCAACACACATTAATTTCTATAAACTTTGCTGTGTTTTTATTATGGGTTTTTGTTTTGTGTATGATGTCTTCTGTTAATCCTGGATTTTTTAGCCACACGGCTCTAGGGATGGCAACATCGGTACAGGGTCCCCAGCGGATGGATCCTACTAAATCTGGTGATCCCCTGACTTTTCCTCTGTATTTAAATATCTCAACATCTGCTGAATGGATTGGCACAACATTTTGTATAGACCTTCAGAGACAATGCATTCTAATGAATCTGGTGATACCGTTGAGTTTTATTCTAGTGCCACCGTGAGGTCAACATTTGTGGCTCTGCGAGAAATGTCTCAACAACTATTACTATTGCTGTGGTACGTGATACACACATTCATGTTCCCCTCAGGATGAATTGTAATAACTTTGGTGATCCCTGCCTAGTGCCATCATCGGGTCAAAATTTGCCCAATAACTTGGTTTATGTCGAAATAACTGCAAAACTAATACCATTCAGATCAGTCTCAACTGTACCTTGTGTTTAGTGCTAATGTATTTAATATTAAAGTACTTCATCCATCTTCATACCTCCTCTTCCTGTTTGTCTTTTCGTTTGGCATCGGAAGCATCAGCGTCTCCTTCGTTCCCCTGGTCATCAACAATCTCTCGCTCCTCGTCTCCCTCCCCATCATCTAACTGATGAATGTCAACATGACAAAAGATACTTCAGATTTTTTTGTGACATTTTTGAGTGATAAGTGACAAAGATAAGTGACAACACTAATCCTAAAAACAAAAAAAAACTACAGGGAATACTGAAATAAAGATGAGCCATTTAAAAACAGACCCCTGCTGTGTCAGCTGTTGCGTCACCATCATTGTCCTTATCTCTGAGGGTGGCCTTCCTTGTGTCCACGGCGATGGAAGCCAGCTTGGCGCTGCGCTTCTTAATGCCTTCGAGGAGGAGACGGAAAAACCTGGGTGGACAAACAACCAAAGTGTAAAAACAGAGAAGATGAGAGGTTAAAATCAGGTTATTTCTTAATGGATTCTGGTCCAGGAGGAACAGAAACAGCCCTCTCACACACACACACACACACACACACCTAGTTTCCATGTAGTGGAGGATCTGTTGGGGTGACAGCAGCTTATCGTCACAGTAACGGTCAGGAGGCAGAAAGTGGAATGTGACTTTGAACATCCGCAATTTTTCGTGATTTCCGATTCGCAGTGTCTCTACCACGTCCACCTTTTGCAGCACCTGCTCACACACACGCACACGCACACACACACACACACACACACACAGTTTTGGTTGTGAGTTCTAGTTTTTAATTCCCCACACTTCCACCAACACTTCTCCAATGCAAAAGTTTGAGTTAAGCACACAGGTAAACACAAAGTGACAAATGAAAAACGTCACAAAAGGGGAAGACGTGGAAAAGTCCTGGCATGACAAAACGAGACAAAAAGACACCAAACAAGCCACACACAGAACCTGATAGACAAGGAAAGATGAGTCAAGAAAAAAAGAGATAACAGAAGATTAAAAGTGAGTAAGATAAGCTGATCCTTACCTCGGCCAGACAGACTCTGGTGAGTTTCTTGCGGAGCGTCTTGGCTCTCTTCAAGGCTTTCTTGGTGTTTAGCACCGGGACGCTCATCATGGGAGTTTTAATGTTGGAGCCAGCCACCATCAGGATTTCTCTCAGTCTGTGAGGCAGATGTACATATAGGGAGAGAGTGAGACACGCAGGAAAAGTGTGGTGGAAGGCTTGGATGAATGAAGCAGGGAAGAGCAAGTGGACAAAAGCATTTTCGATTAACTCTCCTATGAGATTTGCATGACTTTGGTCAGTCTGGTCAGGATTCTGCACTTCACTTCCTCGTAAACTCTTTCTTCTCAAAACCCTCTGCTGTGGTTGAGTAGGACAGACATCTTTATGTGGGAGCATATTTCCTTTTATTTCACAATATTTCATTCCTTTATTTGTACTTTATTATACAGTACATAATGTATAATGTGTACTGCAACTAAATAATGAAACGGGTGTGTTAGATTTGTGGACAACTACTTGAAGAAGTAGTAAAATAACATTCTGCACAAAAGAGATTGTGCCTGTCCGACCCCAAGTTTCATAAGTATTTATACTGGGAAAAGAAAACTTTGTTGTTAATTTAAAATTGACTCACTACAATGTCAATGGGGAGATGACAGTGGAACATGTTTTTATCATCGCTCGGTGGAACTTGTCCTGGAGAATGTGTCATAAAAGCTAAATAATGACTTAGGCTTAGCGGCGACTTTACCGAGGTATTCCCAAAGTGACATTCATCTCTCCTCTGCCTGCAAAGTGAAAGGTGTTGAGGGTCATCTGGGTGGAGGGCTCGCCTATGGACTGAGCTGCCAGCAGACCCACTGCTTCGCCTGGATCACACAGTGAGCGCTGCCACTTATAGTGCAACAGCTGGCGAAGGCTGAAGACACACAGAGGGAGACACGAGGCTTATATCACCTCACACAAAGGCCAAACAGGTGGAGACAGTGGCAGTGCTTGTAGCCCTGCCAAAATGTACTTCACTTTATATTTATTTATATACAAATATAAATGGTTTATGTGTAAATTAAGAAGATTTCCTCTTAGCATTTGATGGTATTATCAATTAAGTTTGTATAATTATTAGGTTTGGGTTGGGGTTCATTTACAAAAAGCTCAAGCCAAATCCAGGGATTTGGTTTCACATAAAATGCTGCCATCTTTCTTCAAAGGCTCAAATGAAAGGGAATTCCCTTGCTGAGGAACCAGAAGGGCTCCCAAAATCAAAATGCTAAAAATCCTCACATGCTTGCATATTTGGCTTTTTGCACAAAGGTGTGGTATTTTCCACTTTCATAAAAGTTGTATTACATTTTATACAGGGTTCATACAGCTTTTTAAGAGTACAATTCAAGCACTTTCAAGGTACTTAAACCAAAAATGTCCAGACTCTCAAAGCCTTTACATCACATCTAAATTGTTACTATAAATACCAGGAGACAACAAACTAATATGACAATTTCAATTATTAAAAAGTTAAGATATTCCTAACCTTGAAAACATTACAGTTAAAATTAAGCGTTTTCCAAACTGTCAAGACTTTGTACGAACCCTGTTTTATGGTATAGATGTTATTTGTAGCCGTTTGATAACTCTCACATTCAGTACCTGTGGGCGTCCAGGCTGTCTTGACTAGCCGCGCCTCTGTTCTGCAGGTATTTGTCTGTGATGTCGTGAAAGTTTTCAGATACTGAGCCGAAGCAGACGTCGGGCCTTAGCAAGCCCAGAGAGGGCTCAGGGCAGCGGGAGGACTTCCTGCTGTATTTCAATCTGCTGGACTCATCCAGAGAGTGCCACTGCTGCACAAGATGTGGAGGAAGCACAGCTTGGTTAGAGTAGGTTAAAGGTCAGCAGTCCACTTTACACTCTATGTACTGAGGCTGGAGGGACCGAGTGTGACACCAAAGCTGACAGAGCTTTTGTACATTTGAATCTTGTTGTGCATACATACCTGACGCACAGCAGCATTTCTGCCGTGGACATCTGGCTCCGTTTCTTGTTCAGTCTGTTTCAATTTGGCCAACTTCTTCTGGGAAAACAGCAAGAACGCTCCTGACAGATTAAAACGCACACATACACAAACATTACAGGACAGATATTCACATAGGCAATGTACAAATATAACAGACAGCATTTCACTGTCCATTTCCTGGATTCTCCTGATGAAATCGATCTAGAATAGCTCAAAGTGGGATTTCAGAGTTATTTTATTGAATTTTAAAAACTAAATGAGAGATTACCAAACATGCAGTATAACTATGAAACACATTAAAATAACCAGCAGTTAATATATTAAAAGGAACAGAAAGTTCTGAGGCATCCATCACCCTTCCTAAATTTTTATTTTTTTTCCTTCTTCTCCAATTATAAAGCCTGTAACGTAATATGCCTTTTTTTAATGGTGGATAGATTTTGGATTTCCCATATGTAAACTACAAACAACATAATAGAGGTCAAGAGGGGACACTGGGAATTGACAATTATGTCACATTTTATTTATTATTATAATTAGTCGTATTTAAGATTTCACACTGGGCTGTTTCTTTTTTCTTTTTTTATTTGTTTGTTTCTATTGTGATCTGTTAAACATAAAAAAAATTGAATTACTGGACCTTTAAATCTTGTATGCCATATACTACATTTTTCCACTAATAAAATGTGTTAGACAATTTTATTTTAAAGATTTCACTGGGCTGTTCATGCCTGCTTAGCTGGGTATTTGGTTCTTTTCAACAGCACTTAAAGCGGAGAAACTATAGACACCTTTGCTTTGTAGCAGAGTATGTGACTTGGGTTAAACTGTTGTGGGAATTGTGACGAAAAAAGTAAAACAAACACGTGGATTTTAGTCAACTTAAATGTACATCTAAAAATCAGATTATAAATCAGCAGCACAGATGTAAGATCATTTTACTGCCCAGTTAAACTTTGTTATCTACCTCTCCGTGGACATGCCACCTCTCTCTTTGCTCTCCAGCGCTGGATGGCCGCAAAGTGTCGATTGGCAGTCTCAGGGTCCAAACGTGCCAAAACCCCATCCAGGCCCTGGGACCTCTTGATGACCTGACAGGAATGGGGAAAACACATGGCTGTTCAGGTTAATGATCTACCAAACGTGTGGTAATCCATATTTTATTTAAAGGCTGGAGACATCGACATTGTTTAAAGTAGAAAGAGTTTCCCTGCTCTGTCCAGAATGAAAACACTCGACTGTGTGTGAACCTGAGGCAGCCAAAACAAACAGTGTCAGGAAGGAAGTTTGAGGGGGAAACACCATAAAAGTGAACCACCGAACTACACAAAAGAAGTTCATTGTTTATTTAGTCTTCTTCTACACAAAGCACTTCTTACTGAAAAATAAAAAAAACTACATAATCTACTTTTCCTGGGTAGGGAGATAAAATGTGCTTTAACAGATGGGAAAATTCAGCTAAGCAACATTTGAAATTTTAAAATAAAGAGTCAAGATTTATTGTACGTAAGTTAAACATTTTGGAAGCACACTTATTCAGTGTAGAGATTTAGATCAATATAAAATCGATATCAGTCATGTTTATGCGTTACGTACAGAGCTAGAGCCAGGAGACTATAAGCCTAGCTTAGCATAACTATTTAAAGATACATCATGTTAATTGGTGGGCTTTAGATGTGCTGGCCTGGTAGGCATTTTTTTTTTTTTTTACTTTGGAGGGAGACAGGCTAGCCGTTTCCCCCTGCTTCCAGTCTTTATGCTAAGCTAAGCTAATAGCTGCCTGGCTTTTGCTGCGTACAGATGGGAGAGTGGTATCAATATTTTCATCTAACTACTGGAAAGACAGAGAATGACTATATTTTCCAAAAGATTGAACTATTCAGTTAAGTAAGATTTATTTGAGGGAAAAATGCGATTGTCATCATTTACACAGTTAACATTTATTTTATTGAACCTCAAATCTCAGAGAGGAGTGATAGCGCTGTTCACTAGTTCAGCTGTGTGTAGTACATATTTATCCCCAGCGGCCATGATGGAGCACCATGGGGCCCATGAACTACACCTTCACTGTGGCAGCCATTTTGGCCAGTGGCATCCACCGATGAGGAAGCACTGAATTTGACAAGGCTGCAATTTTTCAAAATACTTATTTACTGTGGACTAGTTCTCATGGAGCGGTTGCTCCGTCATAGCTGTAGTTTAAGGTTTATGACAGGTTTAAACCTCTGCTGTGAGGAGCATGTGTTCTTTCATCTTATACCCCCATTGCCATATCCTCAGAAGCTGTGGTTGAAACTGTGCCTGTGGTCTAGCCTACGCCCAGTCACGAATAAAGAAAAGACGCTCCTTATAACAGAACTTGCCTGAGAATCATCACATTTTAGTTTTTTTCAGTATCAAAGTAATCCAGTGATGGTTGTCTGTACGTCCATGGGTGCACTGCAAAAAGCAACTGCTAATAGCTAATTCAGCATACTTTCAATGGTGCCAATTTGCCAAAATGTAAACAAATACAGCAAAGTTAGTCCCCAAATTATGGGAGCTTGGTTAATCCCCCAAATCAAAGTAAGACGAAAAAGCTATATAACTAAAAGTAATAAAAAGCAATCCAATTTAGCACGCTGCTTGGTTTTAAACCTCTGTTCCAGTTCCTGAACCCGTTCTAAATAACAGCTAAACTAATCAGAGGCTAAGTGGCCTAGCAACAGACCCCCATATGTTCTCCCTTTTATTATTAGTTTTAATAACATTTGAGCACTTATCAAGGTGTTCTCAACAAAGCCAAAAACAGATACCACCATTAAACAGAGAAAAAAATAACACATACAAAATGCATCTAAACCATTTTCTTATTGGCCAAAATCTCATCAGAATTATTAATGTATAGGTTTTGCTCTGTTTTACCTCGTAGTTGTCCTCTATGAAGGGGAACTGTCTTGGCTGCAGGAACTGAGTCTTGGGGATATCCAGCCCATCTTCACCGTACAGGAACTGGACCACAGATCCATCGCTGTCCCTCACCGTCAGATCATACTGCACTACCAAACCCTCCAGATGCTTTATGACACATCTGCAGGGGAGAAGGGGGTGAGGGAGAGCAGAAGAAAAGACGGACAACATAAGCAGAAGGAGAGGACAATGCATCCCAGGATGAGTTTCTTTGTTCTGGGGTGGTTTTGCTTGTCAGTCCACTGGTTCAGATATTTTTCACATTACAACATTATCAATAAACCTGATTGCTCATTTGCAAAAGCCTGCACAGACATGTGCAGTGACGTCAAAAGGTCTATGCTTTTCTGTTTCAATAAGTAGTGTGTACACTGCACATATTGGTTTTACTTTACACAGTTAATATTTTGCACATCCTGGTCAAAATGTATTCATTTTCATAGAAGATGTATCGTACAGTTCTCTCATTTTATATTATAATATTTTTATCGCACCTTTTCCTATTGTCTATTTGTATTCCTGACTTGCTTTTTATTTGCTTTTATTTTATGTATTTTTTATTTTTCTACATGCTTATTTATGCACCAACATACCAAAGCAAACTCCTTGTGAAAACCTACTTGGCAATAAACACGATTCTGAGAGGGACTGAAAACATGAATGTGAATTGAATGCCTCTGCACACTCTGAACTATAATGCAGCAAGTTTTACGTTACCTCTGCAGGTATCCTGATCTAGATGTTTTCACAGCTGTGTCGACCAGTCCCTCTCTGCCGGCCATACAGTGGAAGAAAAACTCCTGAACACAACAAGGTTACACGCAGACATGGAAGGAAATGTATCATGAAGCAACAAGAATCTTTATAAACGTCTATAGTTGTAAAGTCTTAGCAGCGGTACTCATAAAAAGGACTTATAAGAGCTAGAGAGTGGTGTCATGTGTGCCATTAGGCATCCCAGTCCTCAACAGGAGCTACAGTGTAAGAGTGGATTTCCTTGAACTTTAAGTGTTGCAGTGGAAGCAGTCAAGGGGGCTTTACTTTTCCCTGTTTATTTGCTCCTTTATTGTTTGGTCATAGACCGCTTTGTGATTGAATTTCATACGATTAAACAGTTGGTCGTTTTGCCTTAGTATCTGCAGTATTCTCAGCCTGGCTGAGAGTGAGTTTGAGCTTTTAGGGAGGGGCAAAAGCACACTGCTGTAAAGGAAAGGGGTGTGCTGCATTTATAACAGAAAACAAAATGACAGCATCATTGTGAAATGGAATACAGCAAAAAATGGTTTTATCTTGTTTTCGTAATCGTTGGAAGCCACAATCGTAACTGGAAATAAAATCTGATTCCTTGCCCAGCCCGAACACACACACACACAGGTCTCTTCGTGTACCTGTGGTTTGATGCCTGTGAGGAACCTTCCAGAAACGAAGCCCCCGGCACCGGGTGCAGGGTCATATGGCTGGAAGCACGGCAAGGATTTCCCAGAAGGCATCAATGGAGGCCTACGGCCCTCCAACTCGATCTGACCTAGTAGACACGAAATCTGAAACACACGTACACACACACACGCACACACACGCACACACACGCACACACACACACGCACGCACACACACACACACACACACACACACACAGAGAGAGATAGGTCAGGGTATTTGTAGGTTAACAGCCAAAAGATCATGAAGGTTTTATTGAAGTTGGATGCAAAATTAAAACAGTACAATGTGAGGGGGGGTACCTGCATGGTGTTAACAGTAGATCCCTTGGCTCCTGACTGGACCATCAGCTGGAGGTTGTTGTCTGGGAAAGAGGTGTGGAGTCCGACTGGCATGCACACCTACGAACACACACAACAACATTTCATCGTCCTCATCATTATTATCAGCAGCTGCCAGTGAACATGCAGTTTACAGAAGTTCAGCTTAGTAGTAGCAGTGGTGGTAGTACTACTAGTAGTGGTAGCAGGCTACCTTGTTGATGTCATTGTTCACTTGGTTGGCCACTTCTTTGAACTTGTGGTCTGCCATGCTGAAGTCTCTCTGGTCTGGGTTGAGGTGAGCGTCCTGCCAGCGGCTCCGAGCCTCAGCTTGATTCACATTGGAGGGCAAGTTGAAGGCTGCCTGGATGGCCTTGGAGACAGAAAGGGAAAAGATGTTTCTACTAGATAAAAACACAACCACTCCGTCCACCAAAAAGTATGTAATTTAAAGTGGCTATAATTGTTATCTTTCGTAGTGACGAACCTACAGAGAATTATCACCTGAATCTGCAGCTCCCCTCGGCTTTACAGAGCTCTATAGTGAGTTTCAGCTCGTTGTTTAGCTGTCTGGCTGCAACTCTACTGTTGTTGACAGTTTTGGTTCACTCTCACTGCTCTCGCAACGTCATTTTCAGCCGCGGCAGGCAGCTGTTTTCAGAAAAAGCACTCTAAAAACCCCAATGTACACTACCTGCTCAGCAACAAACTGCAGACAGACACAACTAGCTGGTAAACTTAGTGGAGCATTTATCAGCTCGAGAGCCAGATGTTTCCCTTAGAAGTCGGGGGGAAAAAAAAAGGTGGCCACAAATTATCAGTTATTCAGGTTTAAGGTTGTATTTAAAGCCACAATGTGTAGAATTACAACTATTCAGGCTTTGGCTCCCCCCAGTGGTAGTATGAATAAAGACACTATGGCAGACAGCAAGATGCTCAGCATTATGTTATGTGGCAGCTGCAGAGTAACAGTACTCTTCACTAGTTCAGTTCATTGCACTAAACGTTTGTGTTTGTGTGCAGTACATATTTATCCCCAGTGGCCATGTTAGAGCACCATGGGGCCCATGAACTACACCTTCACTGTGGCAGCCATTTTGGCCAGTGGCACCCACTGAGGAGGGAGCACTGAATTTGACAAGGCTGCAATGTTTCTAAATTTACTGCGGATGAGTGCCTTATAAAAGTTTTCCCTTTGTTTATTTGTTTGAATAAAACAGACTGCAGTCGTAAATTGTATGAGTGCGCTCTACACGTGTGCATGCTTTAATGTATACTGTGACAGATTTTACAATGAAATCGCTATCAGACAGTTAATTTCGCCAGAGCAAGCTGGTGCTTTAACTCACTTTGGTCCCAATCTTCAGTGACTCTTGAATGATTTTTTTCCTCTTCCTGTTGGCACCAGGTTTCACCAGGATGTCTTCCACACCTAGACACAAAAGTTTTAAACATCTCCTCTGCCTTCAGTAATTATACACAAAAACTGACAAACTAATATGTCTGCGTTAGCAAGGCAACACATGGCTTGGCATGTGCGTTTCATTTACTGTATCTGGGTTCTTACCCAGAGTAAAGCCTCTGTATAGCTGCAGGTAAGCAGTGAAGAGTCGAGCCAGACAGCTGAGCAGTTTGCCACTGGTCTCCCCTCCGTACAGCTCATAGCAGCAGTGGACCAGACCGTAGGCTGAGGAGCCGTAGTGAGCTTTGTCCAGAACCCCCACCAACAGCTCCCCCTGACGAATCACCACCTGGGAAACAAAGAGAAAGGGAAAGGACGAGAGGTTAATACATCTAAAAGAAAACATTAAAAAGTCCAATATTGACTTACTTTGGAATTTAAATAGCTTCTCACCCATTTTTTAATTCTCCTAGAGACATGTTTCAGTATGCCAAACAAAGGTAAAATAAGTCTGACCGACGCTGTATCCAGTTCTCTTTATACGTCCACTTTGTGTGTGTGTGTGTGTGTGTGTGTGTGTGTGTGTACCTGTGAGTCACACATGCTGTCAGGTCTGTATCCCGGAGCAGCTCGTGCGGGGACTTGGATCCATGCTTTGCTGGGGATTTTCGATTTGCCGACCAGGTTGAGAGGCACAGCCTTCTGTGGGATTACATTCAGCAGGAGCGTAGACACCACCTGCAGGAAACAGCACAACCGAGCTGACAAGACAAAAGCTGAACACGGTGAACTTCGAACTTCAACATATGGGCTAAACTAACTTATCATTGCCTTCATTGATTCTTTCACCTCTCACTGTGACTGGCACCCCCCCAAAAGCCATAGAGCGTCTACTGAAACACAGACTACAACATCACAGGTTCGATTACCTGCTTTCCCGTCCATAGCTGCTGCGGTTTGAGTATGGCCGGCGGCAGCAGTTTTACTCTGCCTGGTTTGTCAGTCAGTCCTCTGTACACCAACTCAGTGTACTGGACTCTGGTGAAGAAGCAGCCTCGTATCGTCATCCTCGTACCCGATACTATGTGGTCCTGGATCAGACCTGCTAAAGGTTTACCGTCCTAAAGATAACAGAGAAAAACCTGAGTGCTGACCCGTGTGAGTTTGTAAGAAATGTATAGGCCACTAAAAGAGGCTTCTTCCTGTGCCTGAAGTTGCCTGCTTTTGCCCACGTTACTAGATTTACATTCAATATCAGCTTCAAGTCTGCACATGTTGTTGTACAGGAATGTATTTTTTGAACTGGTTAATTATCAATATAAAGAAAACAATGATGTACAATATACATCACTTTCATGAGTCTTCTGTGTTACTCTGCATGCACACGTTTTTATTACATATGTAACACTATTCATAATTCATAAAGAGGCTTCACCACAAGGCAAAATGCACCTTTAAATTTAAAAAAAAGAATAATTAATCAATAAATAGTTTGGGTTTTTGCTAGTCTAGTAAGTCATTTGTCTTATCAAATCAGACATGTATAGCTTGTTTGGTGTAATTCATTCCAATTCACTCTGGCAACCTAATACAGACAGTTGTTGTAACTAAGTAAAAAAATGATCTGATCAGGTCAGTCTGTAGCTACACTTAAGTTACGGTGACAAGAACCTGTTCTGGTGTTGTTTAGTCTGCGCTGTGTCTCACTCTACAATAAAACATTAGAAACAAAAAGTCAGCTCATTTAAAATGGAAAAATGCTCTGCACAAAATGCTCATGCAACAACTAGCCACCACTAGTAATGTCAAGGAATGTGTCACAAAGCAGTAAGTTAGTTGGCTAGTTGCACTCAAACTCAGAACAGCCCACGTTCCTGATTTTAAAAAATTCCACATTTAACTCAGCACAGTTATCCAGATAACTATGTAATCCTGCTTTCTGAAACTGGCCTCAGGTCTAATGACACTTCACAGATGGACCATGTGCCTTGGTTAGCTAATCTAATGTCTAACAATAATGATCAACTAAAACAGCACAGATAGAAACTGTTTTGTTCTGTTTAAAACATTAGAAACACAATCAGGTGTTTGCAGCTACTGTTGCCTCAGAGTTTAGGACTGTGGCAAGCTGGGTTATACTCTATGGAAATGATCTTCTATCTACTGTGTGTGTGTGTGTGTGTGTGTGTGTGTGTGTGTGTGCCCACCTTGGGGACGAGGTACTGCTGGTCAGTGCTGACCAACGTGTAGGCCTCTGCTCTGCTCAGCTCACTTTGAGGGAAGTGCGCGTTCATTTCGTCGCCATCAAAGTCAGCATTGTACGCCTTACAGTTGGCATAGTGGAGCCTCAGTACCTGTAACATCAAGTACAGTTTGGTTATGTATCATATGTTTATTGCAAACACAACGGCGTAATCCCACCCTGCTTCTGTAATAAATCACAATTAGCCGGGACCGATCAGATCTTACCTTCTCTCCTGGTAAGATACGGGCGCAGTGGGCTTGTATGGAGGGTCTGTGCAGAGTTGGCTGTCTGTTCAGTAACAAAACATCTCCGTTCTTTATGTGACGATTCACCTGGGCAGACACAAGGAGAAGAGTGAGGCTCTGCGTCACTGACAATGAAAGGTTAACTTACACTGCAGGGCCGACGAGGGTTTATGTCTATGTATCTGACTTACTATCTTCATGGGCATCTTATGGGGACCAGGACAGGGCGTCAGCAGTTGCTTGGCAACAGCTTCTCTCTGTGCAAGGTTGTTAGCCGACAGGATGGTTTTCCTGCCATCCTCGTTTATCACCATGGAAGCACCGGGGTGGATGTTGGGCCCGTTAAGTACAGCCTGACGAAGCTCCTTCACATTCCATGGAGTGACGGGCTGCGGGTAAGTCAGCTTGGTGGCAAACACCTGCACAAGACACGGAGGAGACATGGAGAGTTTGTTTCATTCTGGATCAACCTTGGAGCTCTGGTGATCAATATTGATGTTATTTATATTTCCCTTTCTTCAAGAAAGTTTGGTACTCTCTCTTTAGGAAAAAAATGTATTCAAAAACTCAGATGTACCATAGGTATTCCTATCTCGTTGGTCCCTATGTACATGTCTGGACAGATGACAGATCGGGCAGCGTAGTCCACTCGTTTTCCCATCATATGTTTTCGGAACAATCCATCCTTCTTCTCCAAGATCTGGCAGAGGAGAGGAGACAATTAGGCAAATGGAATATTTTTAATCAGTGAACAAAAAGAAAAAAGGAGGCTTAAGCCAAAACGCCAAGCCTCCACAGATGTCTCGTGAGCTACGAGCATGCACAGAGGCGTTAATGATTAAAGGGAAACTCTGGTGTTTTTAAACCTGGGCCCTATTTTTACAAATTTGGGGATCTAAATGGCTAATACTTGCTCGTCTTCCTGCAACAACTCAACCTCTCACGAGATTTCAGAGCGAGACTTTTGGTTTCTGGTTAAACAAAAAAGATCTTACTCTTTAACAAAACGGCCTGTCTCTGTAGGGATCCTTTCCATAATGTTGTCAGACACTTATCACAGTCTGAGCCTGTCAGTGACTCAGTTTAATGGACAGACATTTAATCGGCGTAATTGCTCGCAAGGATTACATTGTAGCCCGTTCGCGGATGCCGGCAGAGGTGATCTACTGGACCAATTCCAAAACTTTTGTAAGTATTACTCATTTAGACCCAAAAATTGGTAAAAAAAATAGGGCGCTGGTTTAAATATACCGGAGATTCCCTTTAATGCACTATCCGTTGCAGTATTCTCCGAAATGTCAGGGGGCGTACAAAAGAAAACATTCTGTGAATAAGCAAGACAAGTGTTACCAGAAGATCGTCATAAACCAACATGGCTGCATTCGCTGCACTAGAGATTGTTGTTGCTGGGGAAGAATTTAACTGTCTTTGTCTATCAAATGTGGTGGCAATCTCTCTCCATGAGTTCAGAATCATTCGGAGGTCCCTGTGGTCTCTCATGGAAGGATTGTAGAGGTGCTTGTAAAGGCTTTATCAGCTTCAAAGGCATCCATGTTGAAATGAAATGCTCAGGGCGAGTCGTGCGCGTCGCCTAGATACAAAAATTCGGAGGTGCAAGACCCTTGCGTGAGGTCCGCTGCGTCAAGCATAAACCACGCTTCATTACTCTGCAGTATCTGTGTATATGATACCTGTCTGATTCCAGGGTATTTCTCTGTCATCATTTTGTCCATGTCACTGTCAAAGACGATGTTAACGTGGGTCTGCAGTCGGATCCAGATGTTGTAGAGTTTATCTGTTAACGTCAGTCCGGGGATCCCCGACAGAAACGTCTGGTCCGTCTGTTCAGCAGCCTGAGAGCGATGAGAGGGGAGACAAGTTGACATGTTCTGTTCACAATCACCATCTGGCTGACTAAAAAATAAACATGTCTTAACTGGATTTACAGTATGCAGCTATGTGTTTAGGTATCAAGAAAAAAAAAACTGAGAACAGACAGCAACCCTCAAAGAGTCATCTTACCTCTTCCTCCGGAGCAGTTTTCTCCCCCGCTATAAGAGCCAGGAGTTTCCTTATGGTTTCACAGTCCTTCATGACAGCCTGCATGTTGACTGTCTGACCGTTTGTAAACATCTGGTCACCCAGGCGATTGATCGGACGATACCTGACAGGGAGAGGAGGAGGGGTGTGATGAAGCAATAAGGTCACACAACCTCAGTACTTTAGGTTTTTAGCTTTTATTATCACACAAAATATATACATCTACCATAGAAACCTGGCATACACTTAGGATTTTATTCTGATTGTGCATCCCTCTCAGCTTGTACTCACTTTGTACGGTTTTAAACTCTCAGTGGTTCAAAGTACAGTATGTGAGTGTGTTTGCTCACACCGTACCTGCAAGGTGGGACCACCAGCAGCTCCAGGAAGAAGAGGTCTGGATAGAAACTTTTCTCTCCCTCCTTTGACGCCGCCCCCTCCTCCAGCCCAGAGAACAGACACCTCAAGAAGAAACCTGGATGAAAGAGTCACAGTTTGGAATTATATTTTGAAAATTATTAGCTAAAAGTGAATGATGTTTAACTGGGTTTTTTTGCCATTTTGCAACTACTTGATTCACATCATACAGCACTTTTAATTATTTATTTTTTTAAGTGGGAGGTGGGCCTCCAAACAGTTTCAGGGGAGGCTCAGTGAATGGAAGTGAAAAGATATTCCATTGGTCATTACATTTCTTATCAAAAGGAGAGCACATAGAATAGCCTAAATGTGTGCGATTTGGTTAAAGAGATCAGAGATACAGTAGTTTTGGGGAATTTTACTGTTTTTCCCAGAGTCAGAAACTAATGAATGCCTTACGAGAGACCTTTTATGTATTTGGTGTGGTCTGAAGTTATGTCAACTTAGGCTTATGGACCCTCTGATGAGACCAAACTTTATTGGAATGTTCACCTTTATATGTTTAAATATGATGTCATCTGGCCCTTAAACAGTCCAGTTTTATTCACATGGTTGTTGTTTTTTGGCCTACCTTCTTTCTCCCACAGTTTGGTGGTGTGTTCTCTGGCAGTGCTAGCCGTCAAGTAGACTCTTTTTCCAGCCATCAGATCCTCTGCGACAAGACAAAAACAAAAGTAAGAGTTACAGACACCGCTTAACACAAATCACTCCATCACTCAGAAGTCTTGTCCAGTCTGCATAACTGTTGGCACAATAATGAACAGCATGTGTACAAAGTATAACCTCATTTATTTAAACTATTACTTACCATCAGTGTTGCCACCGGTCTGCGCTCCTGATGGCATTGTGACAATCAGCTTACTGTTGTGCTCACGCCGCACTGTAAACCTGCCACTCCTGCACACACATAAACCACGATTACAGCATAAAATGGACTATTAGGAATTTGATCATCAATATCTTAACCTGTTCGTTATGCCACCTACATTTTTAGCCCTGTGGTCTGATTTGTGAGTAAATAATCATTTGCATTATTGATTGGTTGATATCATTATAATCGTAACACAAATAGAGTGGACAATTGCAAACATTTTGTCTTGTCAGCTTAGTTGTTGAACGTAGAAAACAAGGCATAGAAATCAAAATAGTTCCCCGTGGTCATAGACACCAATTTACTTATGGTGACCAATAGGAGATTAGTTCCTGGTCCATATTTAAACCAAAACCACCACAGATGGTATACATATCTGTATATACCTCTGTAAATATTAGCTGGCTCCACACGACTAATAATAAGGTGGTAGATGCTTTAATAAAGTATTTTAGACCACCATTAAATGAGAATTACATTAACTGCATCATCATTTTTATCAAGTTACCTGCAGTAAGGGCACTTCCTAGTTTTCATGTGGATCTTCCAGAAGTCGTTAATCAGACTGCTCTTCTTTTCAACAAGGTGTTTAATCTGAAAACACACACACAAACACAGAATCAGGCCAGTATGCCTCCATTATTACATTTTCATCATTTTTATGTTCTCGCATGCATTGGTCTCAAATTGTTTGTTGTTGTTTTTACGGTCTACAGTTCTTCTGTCGTATTACCTTATCATGTCTACTCACCGGTTTGGTGTTCTCTGAGCCTTCGGCGTTCACTCCAACTACCGCGTCTGTAAACGTCTTAAGCACCTGCTCAATCTCATCTCCCGTGGCTTTGGGGTTCTCCTCCAGGTGCTAACACACACACACACACACACACACACACACACACAGTTCACACAAATTAGTATAAAAGTGAGAACTGTTGATCTTTGATGATTACAAAACGCCATGAAGCTACATTAGTTAGTAGAGAAACCTGCCATCACATGAAAGACAATTACTTACCCATTCACAATGAATAAAAACATATCCAACACATGATAAATAATGTTTGCTGTATTTTTGGATAAAGTGTGCTTTAGTCTGTACAATCCTACTAGGTTTAAACCCACCTGATTGAGAATCTGCTCTACTTGGTAGACCTCCTGCATGGCCCCATGGTCCACTAACTTCAGCTGGTTCAGCAGCAGGTGGATGGCAGCTCGGGGACATGTTAACATGTGACACGCCAGGCAGGAACCACGAATCAACAGGTAGAGTTTCTGATGAAGGAGGGTGGCAGGAGGGGATGAGAGAAGACGATCAAAAAATATTTGTAACAACAATTCATAAAAGCAGGTAGACTAGAATACTGATTTATCAGGCTGATCCATGATTACCAGTATCACACCCGTTAATACGGTTGTGTGGTGCATTTGTGGACATGCTTACATCAAAGAACAGCGGGTTGTACACAGGTAGAGGTAGCTCTATGTGTCCCAGGTGTCCTGGGCAGTTGTTGAAGTCCTGACAGCAGGTTGAACACACCTGGTAAAAACAATAACAGAAAGTAACATGAATTTTTTTAGTACTTGCTGAAACTTAATGTTCACAATCTTAAACTTTACAAACAGAGAATGGTAAACCATAGAGGTACAACCACAAGTCAGTAACAAACTGGTGTTACAGATGTGTCATTACTGAAGTGTGCAACAAACAGACTAGCATGTAATATGACTTCAGTTGAGACGCACCTCTTTGCTGTCTGCTGGTCCCAGGGCCAGATCGTACAGGCTGTTCGGGGCCACATTCCCAACAGCATCGAGGAACCTGAAGTTAGTGATCGCCTTCACACTCAACTTTCTGGACAGGAAATAAGAAGAATGTTATTATACTAACTGCTTCCACAGTTACACTACATTACAGATCTTTGGTCATTTTACTGCAGTGAATAACTTGGTAGCTTTATCATTTTGGTGGGATCAGTATTTAGTCTGTTTAGTGTCATCATGATAGGCCCCTACAGGGTCAATCCAGGGTTGTACACCCTCATCCTCAGACAAGTGAGCCAGATCTCACCCCAGTTCTTACTGGACTCTCAGGAGTAATAAATATGATACAGGAGATTAGAATGATTTCTACCCCTATGTAAAGGGCATTTCCCATATTAAAGCAATCTGATGTCGCAAGATTGTAAAGTATCATGAGAATAAACAACAAAAGGACAAGGTATGAACTTGAAAAAGGGGGTAACGTTATTTTACTTGATTAACAATCACGGTTGCTGCAAGCGAATCAAGCTTGGTACACAAAGAAAATAAATATGAAATATCAATTGTGAACGTTGACACAGCAACTCCTAGCTAAACTATGCGTGTAATTTGCGAGAAGAGGACTGGAGCATAGAGTTAGAGCATGCCGTCATGCTCAGACATGTTGTTTTGAACTCACGTTTAGCATTTATGTCAAAAAAGTTAACAAGCTATCGCTCACCTTATCTCTTCGGCAGAGTACATGCCAAACGACATGCCATCCAAACGCCGCCATGGCACTTCTTTTCCAAACAACATTTTGGAGAATTATCCAGACTTTGGGGTGTTTATTGATATAAATTCATGGCGTACACCGCATGTGACGCAAAGTTGCTCCTGTTTCACACACGTGGGACCGTCAGACCACGCTTAAGATTAGAGGGGAGACACAAATACTGATGACTAAGCTTTTCCACAAACTCAGCGGATATTATACTTTTTAAATAACTGACTCAATATTAGAATTGGAGCTGGCTGTATTTTAAGTGTGGGGAAAAAAGTGTGGTATTTCTTCAAAATACAAAATGTTATTATTTTTCTCCCCCCTTTTCTGAGCCTACATGGTTTTTCCCTCCCAGAAGCCTTCAGTTTGTAACAACATGGCGGCGCCCGTTAGGCACGTAGGGCATTATATCCAGAGAAACAGCCGAGTTTTCCTAAATAACTTCGAGCAGTTATGGGGTCACAGGTAAGCCAGGTCTAAATCTGTGTTTTAAACCAGAATATTATTCAGTCGACTTTATTGTCATTTAATTATGGTTGTTACACGAGTCTTAGCCCCGCAGCTAGCATCATTTGACAGGAGGTCATGTCTTCATGAAGGTAACTTACATCACTGCAGCAATTAAATGTTGGCAAACTGTTTGATATTCAAGCACATGTAAGTAAGTGCTCGGCATGTAAACGATATTTTGCCTCAAATATTTCACACGGTTTATCTTTACCTGCTGAAAGAACATCCTCATTGCACTCATCCTTCTGCTTTTCGACTGATATTAAACTCATACACTGTTGAATATTGCAACTATAATGTGTGTCGTGGTGTTATATCGACGACGTCCTGCGTAGTCTTTTGCAAAAATGTACCTCTTTTTAGTTAAAGTTTCTTTTTTTCCCCCAGGAGTTTTGGTTGGACTCCAGCTCTGCGACAACAAGCTGCAGAAGCCAATAAAGGTAATTTGGATTAAATAAAAAAAGACTGACCTTTCAAAATGATTTATTGTAGCATTTATCGGAAAATGTCTAGATTTTCCTGCTGTTTCCTCCTGTTAGATTTCACCTTACACCTTACATTGCCTCTGATGACATCAATTACATCAGAGGCAATTCTATTATTTCTAATTGGTTGTAATATATCAGTGACATTAAAATCACACCATTTTCTCTATGTCGTTGCAGAATCTACAGAGACTATTGTCATCCCCAGGAAGAAAACATGGTATGTGTCCATGTCACTGTGTAGGCAACGCAGTGTGCACCTTATGAAAAACCTCTTTTAAATAGAGCTTTTTTAAGTAGACCACCCAGTTTTAAATCAAGTCGGCCAAGTATTCCAGTTTGCGTAAACAGGACTGTGAAATAATGTCACCTCTTATTGAACAGGAGCAAGGAGGCTGTGCTGGAGGCTCTGGCTTCGACTGTCAGCAGGGTGAGAGCTCCTTCACGTCTTTCTGGTGCTAGTGTGTGTGGACGTTTACTTGTTTCGGTCTATCTGTGTGTTACCATTTTTTTTTTCAATTTTCTCTCTCCAGGATCCTACAGCATATCCCTACCAGTTCCAGGATGATCCTTTCCTCTATCCCAGGACCTCTACTGAGTTTGTACGTCTAAAACATGCTAACCTTTTCACTTTGTGTATGAATGTCAGTTCATTTCGGCCAGGTATTATGTGAATATGGTACAGATATTGTGTCTCATAAATAGTTTTTTATAGTGTATATACTATATATAATGTGATTTTCACTGTTGTAGATCAAATCACTGTTGTATCTGTAATCAATGTGCACTCTCTGCTGTAGTTAGCTGTAATATACGCTTGATACACTGTCCCGCTGTGACATATCTTCTAACTGATGCATCATGGTCCCTCTCTCTCTGCAGAAGCTGTACTCTCTCTCTCAGGAGTCCGGCAGATCTGCAGCCAAATACTTTGTCAACAGCAACCCCAAGTTCTTCACCAATGACTTTGCCGAACCACATATACCAGTAAGAAACACACACACACACGTACTGTATATAGTGAGTGGATACGCAGAGGGGACTGGAGAGTATATAGTCACGGGTGTGTGTAATGGGGGGTAAAAATATCTAGTGATGTTTTGGGTCTTTGA
Organism: Maccullochella peelii; assembly: GCA_002120245.1. Taxonomy (NCBI): domain Eukaryota; kingdom Metazoa; phylum Chordata; class Actinopteri; order Centrarchiformes; family Percichthyidae; genus Maccullochella; species Maccullochella peelii. Next base: position 44,353 of record LKNJ01000515.1, read on the forward strand.
CAATAATATAGTTTGATTCTCATTGCATTGGTTGATTGGTGTGTGTGTGTGTGTGTGTGTTTGTAGTGTCTGATGCCAGAGACTGTGTCGCTGCGTCTTGAGGAGGTGAGCGAGGAGGCACTGAAGGAGCGAATCAACTTAAGGAAAGTTACAGCTGCTGTTGACATGTATGATCAACTACTGCAAGCTGGTGAGAACACACACACACACACACACACACACACATACACATTCTCTGTTTTAGGGATGTTGCTTTAATCCTTCTACACCAACTGTGTCTCTTCAATGAAATTTCTCCAGGCACAGCAGTCTCCATGGAAACGACCCATGAGCTGTTAGACCTGATCTGTCTCTACTGTGACAGAGACCCTGTCCAGGAGGGAGAACCAGAGGTGGAGGACACGGTGAGTCCAAGCCTCAGGGTGATGGCCAGAGACAAGACAAGAGTGACACAGTTAGAGCTGCAAATTAATGATTATTTTCATTATCGGTTATCTGCTGATTATTTTCTAGATTTTTCTGTTAAATGTCAGAAAATAGTGTAAAATGTCCATCAGTGTCCAAGATTACATCTTCAAGTGTCTTGTTTTGTCGAACCAAGAGCCCAAACCCCAAAACTATTCAGTTTACAATAGTAGAAGAAGACACATTGGAGAAGCTGGACAACTACTAGACACAGTCAACTCGAAGTTGGGTTTTGCGTAATTCAGACATCGTATTAATAACAGTATAAATGTGTGTGTACTTTTGTGTTTGCAGGAGGAGTCAGGAGGGGAGGTGAAGAAGTGGAAAGGGAAAATCCACTGGGCGTCGAACTTCATGAAGTCTACCTGGAGAGAAAACAACAACGCAGAGAGAATCTTTAACCTGCTGCCAGAGAGAGACACACGGTGTTACTCTGCTCTGATCAGAGGCATGGTGAAGGTATGAACACACGGCCGTCACTGGTGTTGCCAGCACATGTTTGTCACAACAGTGCAGCAGAACCGCCGGGCGGTTATTGTATTGTCTGGGAATTGTAGTTTGCAGCGAAATGGTCATTTTGCTTGTGTTTGTCTGTCCGCAGCACGGAGCTTATGCAAAGGCCTTCAGCATGTACACAGACATGCTGAACAACAGACAGACCGGTAGGTTGCAGGAGAACCAACAGAAGAAGAGAAAATAAAAAACTCTGGTTAATACAATGTACAGTAATAACGCGCGTCTCCACTTCCTCCCACTGTACAAAAATGAAGCCAAAATATCGCTGCCATCTTGTGCTGGCGATGTCATTTGGAGCCAGAGCCTGCTGGTATTGAGGTCCCTCAATCATGATGTCACATCCCCTTTTTATTGCATCAAATAACTAATAAAACCCAGACTTATCAGAAAAATGGACACATACGTCAGCATGAAAAGAACTACCTAAAATGACAGAAAGCATCTTTGGGAAAATCTTATTTGATGTGTTCTTTGATTTTTCAGTTTGGCCCATGTCCCATCCGCTAACATGGAGGCCACCAGGGGGCGATCACGGTGTTTTGGCTTCACTTTTGGAGAGCTGTCATGTAGTCCATCTTTATATACAGTCTGTGGTTTTGACCTTGTGTATTGCGGTCAGTCAGTGTTATTCTTGATAGTACCATTATGTGGTGCCAAAGAATTACATTTTCAAATCCTAGACACAGTGGCTTTAAATATATCATAATATAACCCATCTATCTAAACTATAATTGGCCTGTTTATATTCTTTTCTTGTACTGGAGGCAGATGAGTAATAACCCAACCTTCTGTTTTCAGCTGACATCCACATCTTCAACGCTCTGATCTCAGCAGCTCCAGAGGTCAGAGATAAATACAACGAGAGATGGGACGTCATCGTTGTAAGACCCTTTTCACTGTTTTACTCGGCGTTACAGTGTCACATCGCCAGGTTTCCTTTTTCATGTCATGAAAAACGACATTGCATATGCTTTACACATCTTTCTAACATCAGTTAGTTACAGTTTTTGGAGCCCCAACATGTTCAATATTAAATAAATAAAAAAGAGATTATGAAATAAATACTTTAAATCATTTAAGAAATTAAAACCTCATGTTCTTTCATCAATCCTATTGTATTTTCTGTAACGTTTGAAAAAGGGCATTTTGAAATAAAAATGTCTATAATGAAATAAAAACACTGATGATTCATTCATATGTGTTTTGTACACAACTGAATCGTGATTATTTTATAATTATTTATTTATTTTATATTGAATACTTTGGGGACTTCCAAAACAATCTGAAAAGAGAAATAGAAATGCTTCTGATGAGATACAGTGGGGCAAAAAAGTATTTAGTCAGCCACCAATTGTGCAAGTTCTCCCACTTAAAAAGATGAGAGGTCTCCAATTTTCATCATAGGTATACCTCAACTGTGAGAGACAAAATGAGAAAAAAAAAATCCAGACAATCACATTGTAGGATTTTTAAAGAACTTATTTGCAAATTATGGTGGAAAATAAGTATAAATCAATAACAAAAGTTCATCTCAGTACTTTGTTATATACCCTTTGTTGGCAATGACAGAGGTCAAACGTTTTCTGTAAGTCTTCACAAGGTTTTCACACACTGTTGCTGGTATTTTGGCCCATTCCTCCATGCAGATCTCCTCTAGAGCAGTGATGTTTTGGGGCTGTCGCTGGGCAACACGGACTTTCAACTCCCTCCAAAGATTTTCTATGGGGTTGAGATCTGGAGACTGGCTAGGCCACTCCAGGACCTTGAAATGCTTCTTACGAAGCCACTCCTTCGTTGCCCGGGCGGTGTGTTTGGGATCATTGTCATGCTGAAAGACCCAGCCACGTCTCATCTTCAATGCCCTTGCTGATGGAAGGAGGTTTTCACTCAAAATCTCACGATACATGGCCCCATTCATTCTTTCCTTTACACGGATCAGTCGTCCTGGTCCCTTTGCAGAAAAACAGCCCCAAAGCATGATGTTTCCACCCCCATGCTTCACAGTAGGTATGGTGTTCTTTGGATGCAACTCAGCATTCTTTCTCCTCCAAACACGACAAGTTGAGTTTTTACCAAAAAGTTCTATTTTGGTTTCATCTGACNTGACATTCTCCCAATCCTCTTCTGGATCATCCAAATGCTCTCTAGCAAACTTCAGACGGGCCTGGACATGTACTGGCTTAAGCAGGGGGACACGACGGCACTGCAGGATTTGAGTCCCTGGCGGCGTAGTGTGTTACTGATGGTAGCCTTTGTTACTTTGCTGCCAGCTCTCTGCAGGTCATTCACTAGGTCCCCCCGTGTGGTTCTGGGATTTTTGCTCACCGTTCTCGTGATCATTTTGACCCCACGGGGTGAGATCTTGCGTGGAGCCCCAGATCGAGGGAGATTATCAGTGGTCTTGTATGTCTTCCATTTTCTAATAATTGCTCCCACAGTTGATTTCTTCACACCAAGCTGCTTACCTATTGCAGATTCAGTCTTCCCAGCCTGGTGCAGGTCTACAATTTTGTTTCTGGTGTCCTTTGACAGCTCTTTGGTCTTGGCCATAGTGGAGTTTGGAGTCTGACTGTTTGAGGTTGTGGACAGGTGTCTTTTATACTAATAACGAGTTCAAACAGGTGCCATTAATACAGGTAACGAGTGGAGGACAGAGGAGCCTCTTAAAGAAGAAGTTACAGGTCTGTGAGAGCCAGAAATCTTGCTTGTTTGTAGGTGACCAAATACTTATTTTACCGAGGAATTTACCAATTAATTCATTAAAAATCCTACAATGTGATTTCCTGGATTCTTTCCCCCCATTCTGTCTCTCATAGTTCAAGTGTACCTATGATGAAAATTACAGGCCTCCCTCATCTTTTTAAGTGGGAGAACTTGCACAATTGGTGGCTGACTAAATACTTTTTTGCCCCACTGTATAATGACATCATTTGAAATGGAAAAACTGCGCAGTATGCTTACTCACTGACATTGATCCGTTGGAATAGTAACGTGCTGTGTGCATGTTTAATAGACTGTAGTGTGAGAATTGATTTTGCACTTCTTTTTTAGCCGTATGTGGCAGTAAAAGTCCCAAACGTGGCAAGATTGCGTTTCCCTTGATTGTAAGATCGTTAGAGTTGTGTGTCTTCGTGTCTTTGTGGGTCTGCAGGATCTGCTGAAGCAGATGGCTCAACAGAAACTTCAGCCCAACCTGCTCACCTTCAACAGCGTCCTCAAAGCTCTGAGACGCTGTGGCTATTTGATCAAAACACAAGCTCTACACACTCTGAACGAGATGAAGGCTGTGGGAATAGGTGACTACACACACACACACACACACACACACACACACACACACACACACACACACACACACACACACACACACACACACAGAGGGATACAGTAGTAAGATGATGAAAGTCCTTTGTTAAAGATCCACTTTGTGTGTGTCCAGCTCCCAGCCTGGCCTCCTTCGACCACATCCTGGCAGCCTTTTACAGACAAGGTAAACATGAGTTTGGTGTTGCATAGAAAGAAAGTTATTTGAACATTACAGTCTCTGGTGCCGTCGTCTGCGTGCTGAGTTGCATTAAGTGGTTCTGTTTCCCCTCCAGCCTCCTCTGCCCAGGACAACACTGACGTTTTACAGGAAGTGATATCAGAGGTGGCAGGAACCAGCTTCACCTGCCAGGACCCTAATGATGGTGTGTGTGTGGGTGTGTGGGTGTGTGGGTGTGTGTGTGGGTGTGTGTGTGGGTGTGTGTGGGTGTGTGTATAATGACTTGATGGTACAAATTTGGGAAATAAATCTTCCTTATTTTGTTTTAAATGGATATAAAACACATGAACAATTATGGCTTTTAATACTTTATATTCTCTTTCTTTCCAGTTATGTTCTTCGCGAATGCAATGAGAATAGTGAGTCTTTTTAATATTTATTTAAATTTTAATATTATATTAATATTATTTAAATATATTTAATATTTATCACGTGTTTAGAACTATGACAGAGTCTTGAATGAGTTTGTTATTTTAGGCCTTGTTTTTTTTTTCAAGCACTTATATTTGCCAACTTTTAGATTTATAGAAGGTAAAAACTATAATTAGCCATTTTTAATCAGGTATAGGCTGGTTTTGACAGCTTTGTTTATTTCAGTTGATAGTGGGAATTTAAATTTAAATTCCCACTATCATTTTATTGTTGTTTTTTTTTGTTTGTTTGTTTCTTACAAAGTCTTAAATTTGTCCACCTAACCTGTTTTCCCTCTGCCTGTTTTTGCGATAACAGTGTCTGGATAGTAAAGACCTGGAGCTGGCTTATAAGGTCCAGAGTGTAGTAGAAGTGGGGGAGAACTGGAGGCTCCTGGGAGATCCCTACCAACAGAGTATTTACTAGTAAGTAAAAACCATCCGCTAACCTAAAACACATCCCATGTACCTCCTGTATCCAGGCCTCGGGGTGGCAGGAAACACCTGAAACAATTCATTAACATTAAGTCAGTTATAGAACATCTATTACTGAGCCTCAACGTGGCCTGAAACCTGAAATCTAGAGATTAGATCCAGTTATGTAGATGAATTTTCACATTTTTGTCCCATGTAACTGGACCTCTGCTCTCTCCTCCCCAGTGGTCGCTTCTTCAACCTGCTGTGTATGATAGAGCGCACTGACGTGGTGCTGAAGTGGTACAGACGGCTCATTCCCTCGGTCAGTTTACATCCCTGCATCTCTCTCCCTCTCAGTAGTGCTACTCCAGACCATATAATGGATTATATGAAGAGTCAATAATACTTTTTTAAGATATTATAAGCTGCTGCTGCTACTTCACTAAGTTATACACACTTTTCTACAGATTTTTCTTCTAAAATCCATAACTAACATTAATGTAAGATAGTTTGGTGTACAGTTTAAAGTCCCCGCTCTTCACGTAGTTCTCTTGCAAAAACAATTGGATTCAAATAAAAATGTTAAAGAGTAAGTAAAACAATAGAGAAAGAGAGAAAAGCTGTTTTTTTTAATTGAGAGCTTTACCAACAATAGAATGGTCTTTTACAACGTTAGGTGGATACATAAAGTGTAACTCCACCCTCAGATTCTGCTAGAACCGTCTGTCCCAGCATATTTAAAAATGCAACAAGTGAGAGAACAACACCTGTAGGAGGCGTGGCCTCATGGCTATGTAGTGTGTAGGTCGGGGTGGGGGGGGGACTGACTGAAACTGATTAGTCTTTTTTTTAATATAAATTTCATGACGTAGACAGGTCCCAACCGGTCGACTCTGTCAGCATTGGCCTCGCAGGTTCAGGGCTGATTTGATTAGATGGCATGTTGAACCATTTTCAACCCCTTAAATGCCGTAAGAAATGTCAATATTAACAGCAGAATTGATGTTTCATCACAGTACAGTCATATTAGTTAAAAATACATTGAAGTGTGTCGTACCTCTTTAACTATCTAATGTGAAATGACCCTTGCCTTATGGACGTGAACAGTACTTTTGATTATGCTCTGTGTTTGTAGTTGTTCTACCCAAACATTCAGACACTGAGCAACCTGCTGCAGTCTCTGGACACAGACAGCCGCCTGGACTTGCTGCCCACTATATGGCAAGGTGCGTTTAGAGATAATTTCATGGTTACGGGAATCTAATCTCACAGTTTTAGCAAGAGACACTGATATAAAGTGGCTGAGTTATTACAAAAAAAAAAGAAAAGTAAAATGAACAGTATCTGTCTATCTATCTACCTGTTTTCCAGATATCCGCTCTCTGGGTCATTACAATAAGCCCAGACTGGTGGAGGAGCTGCTCAGCCTGATGGCCAGAGACGGACACAGTCCTGAGGTCAGTAAGGAGCCATCAACGTCCGTCAGTTTTCCACCATTTGGAGGCAGTGAAGCATAATTCTGTCAACCCAGCTGTGTTCATGATACTTTCATTATACTTCTGCGTGTGTCTGCAGGTTCAAGAGGCTTTTGCAGCATGTGCTCTGGATATAAAGAGTGTGTTTGGTGGAGACAGAGGGAGGCCCAGTCTGAAGTGGAGCACCTCCTCCCTCTCCAACATCACCTCCCTGCTGCTGCGAGCCAACAAGACCCAACAGGCCTGGTAAGAGTCTGTCAGTCTATTTAGGGGAGAGCTTTTACTGGAGTCTGACTGCATCTGTAGTTCACCTCCTCTCTTTTTTTTTTTTCTCTGCAGGGAGATGCTGCAGCTCTTCAAATCCGAAGTCAGAGTTCCTCCGTAAGTCTCTGCCCAAACTGCAAACATAAAGAAGGAAACAACAATTCATTTTGTCAGTGAAAGAGTTTATATTTACCACACTGAATTTATGACGTGACAACAGTAAACTGCTAGTATCACTTAAAAAAAGCTACCTTCTGGGGAAATGTGTCATGACATCCTCTAACTGGTAATTACAGGTAGTAAAATTTGAATTGTTTTTGTTGGCTCCAACATTTCAAACTTATCATGACAGGAGGTTTCAACACAAACCGTAAACATGTCTGCAGTACAAGGTAATACAGTAGTTATGGGACTCTGGATTTAACTGGTCCAACAGAAACAAGTTGTTGGAATGAAGTGTAATCGTAATCGTGTTTCCTGCTGTGTGGTTCTCCAGTGAGAAGCTGTTAAGGGACTTCCTGTCGGCGTGCCTCAGCGATGGCTCTCCCCAGAGAGCAGTGGAGTTGGTTCAGCTGTCTGCGGCCTTCTGCCTGCCCGCGACGCCAGGACTGGCAAAGCAAACACTGGCCGAGTTTGATCTGACTGAGGAACAAAGGTGAGGAGAGAATTATAGTACGACAGCAGGAAACATGCTTTTGTCATTTAATCCGCTGAAACCTTTGGATTTATTTTATCATTAACCGATGACAGCAAACATACATAAAGCACAGGGTTCATACAGCTTTTTAAGAGTAAAACTCAAGCACTTTCAAGGTAACTAAACCAAAATTTTCCAGACTCTCAAAGCCTTTATCATCACATCTAAGTTTGGTTTACATGAGTGATTGTGTAGATGATGAAACACCAGATTATGTTGAAAATCAAGCATTTTTCAAAGAGTATATTTGAACAAGCATATTCCTAACCTTGAAAACATAACGGTTAAAATTAAGCATTTTCCAAACTTTCAAGACTTTGTACGAACCCCGAAAGCAAGTATTAATAGCATAGAACTGTGAGGTTTGCACATGTCATGAAAATACATCAATACACACATACAAGGGTGTTTTTAGAGGCAGCATTGTTGAATTTGGTGATCACTGCCATTATGCAAACACCATGGGGCGGTTTTACAAACTGTGGCTTAGATTAGTCAGACTTCAGGTAGACGTCTAAATTCATCAGTTGCATAAAGCTGTCTAGTTCTTCACTATCTAAAACGGGACTGATTTTCTATGAATTCTGGGTAAATGACGCCTTTTTTCCAACTAAAAAAACATGACTGACAGAGCAACCACATCACCCCGCTCAGCTCCGTTCATTCCAGCAGAAAATGTTTGCCGTCTGGAAGAATTCAACAGTAACAAGGATGTTTTACTGGGGAAAATCAGCAAATAGTGTAACTTCTATGAGCATACAATCTCAGTGCAGTTCAGACCTGTAGCTGATAGTTTCCTCTGAAAATTAAAACGACTGATGATGTCCTCACTGCTGTATATTTCCAACAGCTTACTGCACTCTCTCGCTTCAGAACATGTCAGCAAATGACAAAGTATGACTTTTTTTTGCTGGCTGGCTATCTTTTTAAGCTTAAAATAAGAGGGCCTTTTATTTTTGTGAAACGGTGTAACTTGAGAGTGGCCTAACACTGCAGACCAGTCTAAAATATCTTTGTGAAACCTGCCACAGCTTTGGTGCAGTGTATTATCTCCATCTGTGGAGAGGGCGGGTGTGATGGATGAGCTAAATTAATCCAGAGGAGACGCATCTTAGATTAGTGAGTTAAATGTTTAGTCACACTGCTGGGAACTACAGAGGAGAATGTTCAAGTAGCATTTATTTATTTATTTATTTTTATTTTATTTAACAGGGACAATGCACAATACATATATTGTACCATATATAGCTAAAAGCTCGTTTTCATCTGTAGTCCCTGGGCGGACAGATCTCAGTGTGATGTATCATGTCATGTGTATTTATGTTTTCTGAAGAAATCTTGTTTTTCTGTCCCATCCAGAGCCGTATTATCTGAACTGGAGTCTGCAGGAGAGCCCTCTGATTCAATCTGACAAATCCACAGAGAGTGTACTCGTTCGTTATCTGTTTAATAAAAATGTCTGTCAAATCAATCAAATCTAAGCCTCTCCTAATGCTTTCTTGTGTGTGTCAACCAGAGGCCGCTGTTTCTCCTTGTTCAGCTCATGTTACAAGACTACACCACCATGTGTCATGTTATACACTTTCTTTCCCACTTTTTCCGCATTAGATGATTATTTTCAGTTCAGCTTTCATGGAAACCAGACTGTTTATTGCTATAACAAAGCCCAATTAAAAAAAGCAAGAGAGAAGAGCATCTTAAGCCCGTAAACACCAGATTCTGATAACATGAGTGTTATTATTATTATTATTATTATTATTATTATTTTCCATGACCATAAACTATGTGGCATGGAGGAAAACACACAGATGCAAATGTCTCTTGATGATAACTGACCACTTCCTCAAATTACTGATAAGCCGCTTCCTCGAAATGCTGCTGCTTGCGTGACACATTTAAGTGGTCGGGAATGCTGGTTTGGGTTTCAGTGTCCCATTTGATCCTTGCAGACCTCCAGCAGGGTCAGAAGAAACATCCAGATCAACAGATGGTGGTGTGTCTGCAGATGCAGGTATGCACTATATGTGTTTTTGCAGACTGAAGGATTTATTGGACAGCATGTCCAGACAAGACGGCCCTGAGGCGTGAGGAAAGTTTTGAATGAAGTATAGTAATTGTGTTTATTGTATTAATTTAATGGTATCAGTATCAATGCATATGGAAACATTGGTATCATGTCTGTACCTGTGTGTACATTGTGTGCCTGTGTGTGTGTGTGTGTGTGTGTGTGCACATGGGAGATGCTGAGAACAACAAGCGTGGGAGGGTGTGTGTGTGTGTGTGTGTATGCAAGCCTGCACAGGTGTGTGTCTCAATCAAAATATTTTTTCCCTCGACCAATCATCAGCCGAGCTGCCAGCACGACCAAATAAGGACAAGTGTGCTAAAGTGAGTGGTGGGGGAGGGGGAGGGGGCACATTAAGATGGGTGTGGTCTGGGGACAGAGTGTATTGTTCTCCCAAAAGCCACACACACTCACACACAAATGTACTCCCTGATACACACTGATAAACACACCAGTGCCGCCTTTTAAACTTAACACACAACCTTACAGACTGCCACTGCACAAGACCATAGAAAAACACACACACTCACACATTCATAAAATGTCTTGCATGTTGTCATACACACCAATTTTAAGAATTGTCAGACTCTGCAAAAACAGCGCAAAGATCTCCCCGCTAAGGAGGGAATATCCTACATTTGTTCGACTAGTCATAGTTATTTTCTCTCTTGGACCAAACTTGTAGGTTTCTCATATATTGTGTGATGATATACAGTTGTTCCTTCTACGAGAAATACTGTAGGTGTAGTTAAAGGTTCTATGTGGAGCTTTCAGAAAGTCCTTGTTATTAAAGAACGGCCAAAACTCATTGGATGTGACATACACGAGACTAACTTAATAACTTTTATATATAACTTTTACTTATCTGTAATGTTTCTGAATTTTATTTGGATCATTGGCTCCATGATACTAACTAGCTTGCCGTTTGCAAATTACTTTATCAGCTAACGTTACGAAGCAACGTGGTGGGTGCCAGTTGTTTGTTGACGTTAGCGGACTCCATTTCTAAGCTAACGTTAGCTAGTTGTTGCACACTGTTGGCACTATAGGCGAGCTGAAAAGAGGCAAATCCGTTGGATTTTCCCGGTAAATCCGTCCCGAGTCCTTTACATAGAAATCAGTCCACAGGCTGTTAAAGGCAACCGAGAAAGTCAGGGAAGGTCTCATTTTTTTAAGTTACGTCACAATCTGTTTACACATTGGCAATACAAAGTAATTAATATATGTAAATTGCTAGTACCTTTAAGTGTTAGAGATACCCTGAATGGACAGCCTAAAAGACCTGGAATAATGGGAGAAGTGAAAAGTTACCAACAACAATGGGGAGCTTGATTCGCCTGGGTGAAAACCAAACACATCAACAAAACAGCTTGTGTTCGGCAAGCTTGCAAAAAAACAACAGTGGAAGTGGCCGGTCACAAGCATTCTTTTCTCCTACTCCTTTATGCAACATGAATGTACTGTACTGGAGTGGAGGTCAGAGGTCAAACCTGTTCACAAACACAGGATGTGATGGAACATCCTCTAGTGCTTTTAATACCTCTCCCACGTGTTGCTTTTTAACAGTTCTTGCTTGATGTAAGGTCAAAATAAACTCCAGTTTGCTGGGCTTTTCCAGTAAGAAAGTGTTTGTTTTCTTCTCTTAAAAGTTCCTGAAAGAAGGAGAAGAGAGGAAGAGAGGGAGGGTGAGGGAAGATAAACAAGTGCTAGCGGTGGGAGGAAGGGGCAGAAAGAGATGGCAATGAAAGAAGAGCAAAGGGACATTAATGAAACTCTAAACTAGCAGGGTGACAGTATATCTCTATACAGTATATAACTGTTGAACTTCAGTAATTTCACAATCTACCCACGACAAGATTTCAAGGTGATTGGCAGCTAGTAATTGGCAGGCAGCACTGCCAATCCCACACACTGGAAAGAGCAAAAGATGAAAATTCCCCAGACCTCAAGTCATACTGGCTTGAGGTCTGGCCTCACAACATTATTTCATCTCTAACTGGAGCTTTCAGTCTCAATAACCACTTAAATCCCACTGTTATTAACCTTTAATACCACAGTCCATTTACACCTACCGACACCGTGTTACATCCACTAATCACAGAAGCCGTGGAGCCATTTAGAGCTGGCATGTAAACCTCTTTTCCAACCAGAAGCAAGTACGACTTGCTAACGGATATTTTGGCATTATGCATTATAAGGGGATGACTTCACTAGCCACCAGGCCATTACTGTCACTTCATGAGTTTGGTTATGTCAGCATAGAAATATTTCCAAATATTTGCTCATTCGGGGCAAACCTGAGATTTACTGTATGCTCTAGACTTACCAAATAGGATCACATGGATACGCTAGATGATTTGATTGAGGGTTGAAATACAACAAAGGTTAATTGAGATGTAATATGACCGCTCCTCCATTGTTGTCCAAAAACAATTAAAAACACATCAATGAGCCACACTGTTGCACTGAGTGGCATGTTCCTTCATTACCACGAACACACGCACTGTAGTTTGTTTTGAGTCAGTCCCACATACACCGTCCTGCTGCTGGATATACTCACCTGAGCACCAAATGTGGATTAATCCGCCGCTTAAAATAGTCCCCAACAAATGCATTGTTTACTCCTGTTTGAGTAACTTTTCCTGAAAACTACAGTGCCCAGTTGTGTTTGTGTGAATTAATGTATATATTTGTAATTTGTCTTCAGTAGGTTGGTTTTGATGTCATGTGATTTGCTGATAATATCAAAAAATATAGAAAATAGTCAGCCGTATCCTTTTGTTACCATCTGAAGGGGTATCAACCAGTGGATAGTGTATTAATAAAAAGTGAAGGAGGGCTGTTATGTGTCAAAAACTTTTTATTTTTATTTTTATTCTAACCAGAAAGCATGTAAGTTGGTCTGTCAACATTTTGCAGACTTAACTTGAGCTTTTTCACAGCAGTCATTTTTACATGTCAAACACAGGAACATCAAGCATGGCTGCATTCCATTTAGGTGTGTAAGTTTCAGGACCCTGGTGCTGGCACACTGACATTGTTTAAGAGACACCTAAATGGAAATGAATCATCATTGTATTAATTATTAATACTCACCCCAACTCTGCCTCTGATTGGCTAGTACTCGTTGCCTCTGTTGGATTTGGTTGGTTAAGGTTAGGGTGGAGTTAGGGTTAGGTTTAGCCAATCAGTTTGAGAGTAGGAAAGGGATTTGATGCAAATGAGGTGGGGGGAAAAATAACGCTGCCATGACAATAGAAAATGGCTGCTGCGAGAAAAGGTCTAGAAGAAGAAGAAGTAATTGTTGATAAACGTCACCTAGGACCGGCACCAACTTGCAAAGTTGCCATGTCAGCCTTAATGTTAGGCACTCACTGATTTAAAGAAGGTTACCTTTGTTTCATTTCAACCTTCAAGCTGAGTTGTGACGTTTTATTTCAGGCATATTAAATTTAAATGTAGCCTAAATTGTCGTTTTGGGATCAGACCACAGAGTGTGATAAGTCATTATACAGGCAGTGTTACCTCAGTGATTCATGGCAGTGTAATGTAGCTTAATAGTTAACTAATGGTTACCTGGGTAAACACACACACCACAAACAAACATGCATACTTATGTAGTTCTATAGAGTATTAATGAATGAATGAGTGAATTAAATGGATGGGAGTCACACTTTGCACACACTATCAGTTTATGATTTGTATTTCTGTGTGTGTGTGTGTGTGTTTGGTTTATGAGACATAGAAGCATGTGTTTAAAGCATTTGCCGCAATCCTGCCAAAACTGCACAATGGTCAGTCTTTCAGTCTGTCTGTCTGACTCTCTCTGGCTCCATTTCTTCCCATCCATGTGTTTCTCACACACATTACTGAGGAGCAGAGGCGCAGCCAACAATAGTGAACTGGCTTGTTGTTGACATCCTATCAGTGTTATCACATGAGCCAGTCGTCAGCTTCCAGCCCTGGTAGAGCACCAGCGGACAAAATGCAAGGTCCTTCTGTTGACGTATTCACGTGGGAACACAAATCATCAACTGTGGCCTTTGTTTCAATTTAATATTTGACTACACTCCATTAGTCATTGGATTATATGTGTGGGTTATTTTTAAAACTGTACTTGAAGCAATTTAATATAAATTATTACCGTATTAAAGTAATATTACAAGATACATGTATTACCAAAAACAAAGCGATTCACCAACCTCTACTCTTATTAGAAAAGATTTTAGAAAGAGAATCTGGCACGTTGGAGTGACGGGAAGAACTGATATTGGTCTCATTCCCGGACTTACTCCTGTTTTTCTATTTTTAATTGTATTATTTATGTGCATTATAATTATTATTTATTCCTGTTGCAACCCCTGCTGTCCAAGGAGGATTGCCTCTTCTGACCTTTCTCAGTGTTTTTTCTTATGTTTGAACTTGACTTGACGTATAGGTAATTAAAGACCCTGCACACAAACAGTCCACCCATACAGGTGTATTCACTTGTTGCCTGGTTGTACCTCTAGTCAGGACCACATGGGCAGACTGTGCTGATTGACATATTCCTGACTCTCCTGTTAATCCTCTCCTGACGGAGAATCTGCTGCTTTATAGGTTCTACAATGTGAGGATCTTTTCTGCTTTTCACTGTTTTATATCACTGTACATTTTATAACTTTGGCCTTTGGACTGTTGGTAGGACAAAACAAGACATCTGATGATGTCAAATTGGGCTCTGGGGTGCATTTTCCTTTATGCCATTTATTCATTTGACATTTTGAAGATTCAGTGATGAATCATGTCGTGGACCAATCAGTCAAGGCACAAGGTAACACAGGTTTAAAGTTCAAACAATTTGGTTTATTTTCAACAGAAAGACTCAACAAACAAATAACTGAAGAGTTATAGGGCCCTTAAAAGAGGTCAACACAACTAACAAAACAAGATGTCTTCTCAACTAATGAACCTCCCAGAAGGAGACCAGAGGGAAACCTATATACTAACTGATCAAACCAATAAACAAATGCAGGGGAGGACAACATAAACCATAACTCAAACTCAACACAAAGAAACCCTGATCCCCCCCAGGCTGTCAGAGTTCTTGGTATGGTTCTTGGGTTGGGCCTCTGCATAAAATCAGGCTCCACCCTCAGCCCCACCTTTTGTTGGACCAGGAAGGAGAACTCAGCAGCCAGGTATCTTAAATTTTTAAGATAACTTTTTGCATGTTTTGTCTTTATTGGAAAGTTAATAGTATAGAGAAAGACAGGAAAAAAGGAGAGAGATACGAGGACATTGCGGTTATGGTATGCACCCTAAACATTCAGCAATGGGGCGCTCCACACTTCTGTCCTTTCTTTATTCTATTTCTGTTTCTTGACTATCAACAGTGTTGGAAAAAATGTCATGGTCCACCGTTTGTCTGTGAACACTCACTCTATGGCATTCAATGACATCACCGTCTAGTCCTCTTTTTAATAGTTAAAGGCAAATCCACAGCTTGGCTGGAGAAGGATTTTCATTAGTTTAAAGGAAAACTTTATATACCAGGTTAACAGAGCACACACACAACCAAATCCAACCACAGTGTTTTACTGTTTAAATGAAGGGCTGTAATGGAGCAGTTCAAAGTAAAAACGCTGAAACCTACCTGATAAAAAAAAAAGGTTAGAAAAGTCTGGCATTTAAATGGTCATCAAAACTGGGGGAACTGACCCTTCCAGACATGAAAGTTAAATTTCAGTGCCAAGCTATGTAAGACATAACTTCTATGACTGGCTGAAGTGGAACCTGCTGCCTTACCCTTTTTTTGTGGTCAGATGTCTAAATTACAGTAAGTACATTATTTATATTATGACCCAGCCTTTAAGGGGTGTAGGTGAATTCATCCTTCAAGTAAATATTTAATCTAATATATAGTAAATATCTATCTATAGTGTGGTCTTTACTGTGTGATAATAATATCACTAAATGTTGCAATGTCGGTAATCAAGCAGCGTGAAAAGTTAAAACAATCAGACGACAGTGAGCAAGTTTGTGCAGGACACCAAGTCTGAATCAAAACCCACCACTCCTGGGTTTCTGCCGCTGAGGAGGAATTCACCCTGACAAGATTCAGCACATCACGCCAGGGACGGAGAGGGAAGAGAAAAGGGGAGGGATAGGAAGGAAAGGTATGAGAAGTGTAGGAATGAGAGGAGGAGGAGGAGGGAGGAATTCCTGCGTGTACAGGCTGGTAGCAGCAGCAGCAGCAGCTCTGACAGTTCACACACACAGTCACTGATAAAGCATGTTTGCAGAATGAATAATCATCAATCTGCTGCAGATGACTATTTGAACACAGTCTACCTAACCTTGCCTGATGGTGATACCTTCCTTTAATCTTAGGTTGACATGATGTGTTCAGTTGCTTAGTGTAAAGAAGAGCTTTACAGGAAATACATTATTATTTTTGCATGTAAACTGGCCATATAGAGAAACTGGTCACTACAGTGGCATGTATGACTGTATACAGTATGTCAGCAGACATACACACTTGAGCTGAACTTCCTGTGAATCAACAGTATTTACCACTAAGCTTCATTAAGTGGTGAGGCTGGTCTGAGGGACAAAAGAGTTGCTAATGTAGGTAACTCTAATGTAGTGCCACTGTGCTGGAGTCTGAAAAATGAAGTAAAAATAAATATAAAATAATAAAAAATGAGGCAAAACTTACACTAAGCAGCTCATTCACAGTAAGGATATTTAGGCCTCTTTCTGGGCCTCATCCCTTTAGCTTGGTGGCATCTTGGCTACAGTGGGTGCTAGCCTAAGGCTAACTTATAAATATATGGTGTCTGAGTGAAAATGTAAAAAATAAAATTGTTATACAACTGGCCATTTGGCAAATTTAGCTAGCTCCTGAGAGTGTTTTTGCATTCAAAATTGGTCAATAAATTGACAACAAATTAGCAATTTTAGTACTGTTTCCATTTTTCTCTTTCTGTTTTATTAGTGGATATGTTTTTGGGAAACAGTCTCCACTAAAGATGTTTATGTATTTCTTGCTGAGTGGTCAGACATGACTGCTGATGGGAGGGAGGCGGGGGCAGGTTGGATTTGGGAAGGGCTGGGGCGGAGGGGCGGAGCGGTTCACCCTTACCGGGCGGTGTCAGCTCAAGAAAACGGGACAAGAGATGAGAGAGACGCCGAAACAGGGATTCATTTCCCCCGGGTGATTTTTACTGAATTGCACCAGCGGACTTCAGGTAAGAGGAAGGTTGCGTTTCAGGGCGTTTTCTCATGATTCAGCACGGGAAGGCGTTGTGTGTTAGGTTTAGTGAGGAGCAGAAAATAGGATTTATAACTGACTCACTGTTCTTCCATTCAGCAAAAAATACATTCTATAGCTTACCTCGGGATATATAATGTTAAGAGATGTGTCAAAACAGTAGCTAAAAATGCGCAGTATTTCTGGGTTATTTTAGCATAATTCTGACATGCATACAGAAGCTAGTTTGGACACTGGAAATACAATTTTCTCCCCACATCAAATTTCCAGTGAGTGTTATTCAATGTTAGTAACGTGTATAAATGCATTTTTACCATTTTATGAATATATCTCAACATATTTGACTTTTTATTTTATTTTATTGGCAGTATGCTCGCTGATTTATTATGGAGAATCCCATGTAGCCTAGTTAAATTAATGAACCATCTTAAAGACTTTACAATGCTTTTCCTGCAGTTATTGCTTGCAGCCAATAATATGAAATACAGCATGGTTACTTAAGTTTAAATAATGTGTTTTATGGTTGTTTCCAAATACATATAGGTGGAGGTTGCCTTTTTTGTCAGTAATGCTGACTGACAGACAGTGTCAGGAAGAATGGTATGACCTGCATTGTCATTCTGAACACAGACGTGTGTGTGTGCGTGTGTGTGTGGACTCCTGCAGGTTACAAACACACTCCTTAAGTCATGTGCATCACAGCTGGTGTGACTGGATGACTGAAGCCTCAGAATCTAAATCTGATCTTTTATCAGTCCAGTTTGGTGCTGTAACCATGTTTGACGAAGGACCAATAATGAAGTAGTGACATCTGGTGGCAGTAAAAATCCATGTGTCATGAGCAGAGTTATTTCACACTGAAAAAGTTTGTGGTCTTCAGATGTACAGTATCTATTGTCATGAAGCTGATACTGTCTGTGTTGTGTAGACGGGCCTGTTTTGCATTGATACTTGTCCATTCGTCATTCAAATAACCTAGGGAATAGATAGCTGACATAAATTAATATGCCATCTGACCGCCAGTTGTTTTCTTAGGAGCATCTAAGCATTTGTAGAGACTTTAGTGATCCTGTGTTTGCCTGCCTGTATCTGTGTGTTTGCATACCACTGGCTTACTAAGCAACCGCCATGTTTGCATGTTTGTGCTGAAGCATAGCCTATTTGTTTATATGCCAAATGTTGTGTAACATGGTCACGACACATGTGAGAAGTTTTTGAAGGCATCTCGGAGAGGAACCCGGATTGGAACGGAGTGAATTTTGATGTGGAAAGGTGATTTGATTTCAAATGGACGAGCAAAAGCAACAATTTAAGAGGATTTTCCAGCCAAAATCTTGTTAGTTTGCTAATGTCTCTTCAAATTCACAGATGGAAGACATCATTCATCTCTTAAATCTGGGTTTCTCAACAAATCAGATATTTTAATGGATGTCTAAATAGGGAAAAATATGATTTTATTATATTTTCCTCAGTTCCAACTGCTATGAGAGGATCAGGCTTCTTTATCTACATGGTGTTTTGAGTTAGATGCCATATTTCAGACTCATAATGCTTACTGATTTGTCTGAATGGCTTTGGCTTCCTGGCTCTTATTATTATTATTATTATTATTATTATTTTCATCTGTAGATGTAATACATCAAGTTGCCATCTTCTTGTCTCAGCTAGCAGTGCTCTCTGCAGCAGAAAGCTCTCTCTCAGACTAAATCATATACAGCACAGGCTAATCTCACTATCTCTTATTACTGGGACTGTACATCTAGGCCGAGATTTTCTAGAACATTATCCGATGTATTGTGTGATACATTAAGCTGCCAAGCTACGACAGAGCTCTGCTTTTTGCAACTGGAAGCGTCGTCCTAGCCTACGATCTAATGGGATTTATCTGCTACGAAAGGGATCTGCATGCTAAAACGGATATATTCAGCTACCTCATTTCGTCAGCCTATTTGGTGGTATTAAAAGGTCAGCTCGGCCAAATTACAAAATCATTTAGTAGATACCACCCAAAACCCCCAAACTGTCTTCACAGTAAGTTCTAACGGATAAAATCGTTGTGATTGTCATTTGCAAGTGGAAAAGTAGGATCTTTTTGTGATTTGGGTGACCTGCTCCTTTAATCCCAATACGTGTACGTAGCCACTGTACATGTAAATGATGCACGTCTACGATTTTATATACAGCAAGCTTATGTGGACCATATATCTGTTTTTGTTCTAGTGAGGACTAGTAAATGTCTATATATAGTAGCTGTAATTTACATAGCTATCTACATGCACTATTGTACAAACCTTGTGTACTCCTCCATTACACAATTAGATTATATCAAAGGCAATCTATAAATCTATTACATATCATATAATGGTCTACTAAATGGCTCTTTGTAGAATAGATCAAGCTGCTATCTATTTTCCGGGCCGAGTTAACAGAGCTGTGCTGTTTCCGAGCTGCAGTATGGCTCCAGGCTGACCCAAGCATTTTACAGTAAACAGAGGAATAATGAACACGCCTGAACACGTGTCTAACCCTAACCCATATTTAACAAGTCTGTGTCTGTTGTACTCTAAGACGCCCAAGTTACGAATATGAATCAATCTGCTCAGTTTCACTCTGTTAAACCTTCAAAAACCCAAGAAATCACCTAAAGGACTTGGATGCAATGATTTATTAAAGTGAGCTGGAACTTTTGAAAGGAGAAATAACACTGTCTTCCTCTTACAAAAATGCAGATTCATAAGCAGTTAAACCCCATTTTGCTCAGTTCAGTACACTCGGGGGGGGTTTTGCTGTTACAGCCTTACTTGGTCTGGTATGACCAGTGGCTTATGGTGGCTAATGTTAGCAAACATTTTCTGACTTTTTGACTCTTTTCTAAGTGTGCAACCGTAAGTACTAAGTTTTAGCATTTTTAGTAATCCCATAATTGTCACTTATGGCCACAGTGGCTACCGTTCAGCAAACGTTACATAGGGTCACTTTAATGCATGGACATTGACTGGACTGTGACTATGAACTATGATGTTAGCGTGCGATCAGACTGCCAGTCATCTCAATTGTGGTTTCATTTGTTTGATTTGTTTTAAAATGGCACATGTTGTACCTTTTCATCATTTCTGATTAAAGAGTTCATCACCTCATTTGCAATTTTCACAGCTAAAAAGATATCGACTCTCATTGCTCAAGTTGTATTACAGTACCTAAATGTGGCATTTTCTTGTGTCCTGCTGTTCTATCTTTTTTAGGATTTCAGTATGTCGGCAAAGGTCAGCGCTGAGGAGCTGGAGGAGATCAGGGAGGGTTTCCGGAAAGTGGGTGAGTAAAAATGAATCCAGTCAAACCAGACTCCTGGTGTTTAGAATAGCAAAATGTAAAACGTCATTAAGCTACTGACTGAATCGTAATATCAACCGGAAGTAGAGAAGAGCAGCGTGGGCTCCCAATAAAATGTTGGTTGAACTTTGCTATTTCCCCCTCCCTCCTACCCCGTCACCTCTCGCCTCCACCCCACTTCTCTAGATGTGGATGGTAACGGGTACATCTGCGCCTCGGAACTTGGTAATCTCTTCCGCGAGGTGGGCTGTCCTTTGCCTGGATACCAGATCAGGGAACTCCTTCAGAAGCTGGACAGAGACAACGACAGCCGTATCGACTTTACGGAGTTCACGGCTGTAGGTAACACTAACTAACTAACTAACCAACCAACGAACAACCTAACTTGATGACGGACAGACATTCAAATCACCTGATTACTAATGTACTGTATGTGATACTTGATTGAGTTGATTTTGAAACTAACTCAAGAGGTGACTGACTGCGAAAAGGACAAACCACCAAAACTGACTAAGTGCTATCAGTATCTTAACAAATATGGCATGTACAGGAACTTTAAGTAGAAATCAGGTATGCACTGCACAGATCGCTCATAGGCTAATATGCAACTTTAATAGTCAAACATTTACTAATTAGTATAAACAAAAAATCCCAGTGTGAATCAATTCAATCAAATTTTCATTGTGAATTAGAAAATAGTCGGCGGATGGCACCCTATTGTGGGCCAGATTTGAGTACGTTGAGTGGCACTGCTCTAAGCCTCGGTGTTTGTTTCTGTGGGCTCATTCAGATTTTCATGAATATGAAGGACGACCGCATGGCCCAGGGTTTCAGGAAAGCTCTCAACAAGAAAGAAGGTATCGTAGCCATCGGGGGCACCAGCGAGATCTCCAGTGCAGGAACTCAACATTCAATCTCTGGTGAGTAAAGCTCTAGTAACACTTATGGAATGATATGTAAGGGTTCACTGTCCACTGTAAGCAATGCCATCAAGGCCAAGACGATATCCACGGCAGAGGGGACGTGACTCTTGACTTGACTGTGTTTCAGAGCAGGAGCGCTTTGCCTTTGCCAACTATATCAACTCTTCCCTGGAGAAAGATCCGGACTGTAAACATGTCCTGCCCATCAACCCCAGCACTGAAGCTCTGTTTAAAGCACTGGCAGACGGCGTCGTGCTTTGGTAAATCTCAACAGCATCGAAGCACTCAAATTGCCCACTTTGTAATTAGCTGTACTTATATATCCATAACTTTTCAGTCTGTCTTTTTAGGCACTGTATCTGTTACGCGTGCTAAAATGTTTTTTCTCACACATGTTTTTGCAGTAAACTCATCAACCTCTCTGTTCCGGACACCATTGATGAGAGAACCATCAATAAAAAGAAACTCACGGCTTTCACGACACAGGTTAGTCAGTTAGTTAACTAACTAGTTAACCAGCTGTATGTGTCGTGTTTAGTGTGATTCATTGTATAAGTCGTAGAAAACAATATTACATGGATTTAAGTTACAGTTATATATAAGGACTTTTAAAAAATACACATACACATACATGAAAGCCATTTACTAATCAATAAACAGTTTGCTTTTGTTTAACAGTGACACCACCTTCACTGATTATGTATTGCACTTGTTTTGTTGTGAGACTTTATACTCATTTAGTTGATCAGTCCCCTCCAGACTTTTTGTATCCAATTTGTTTTTCTCCCCCTAACAGGAGAATCTGAACTTGGCTCTGAATTCAGCCTCGGCTATCGGCTGCCAAGTTGTCAACATCGGAGCTCAAGATCTGAAGGAGGGCAAACCTCACCTGGTGCTCGGACTCCTCTGGCAGATTATCAAGATCGGGCTGTTTGCTGATATAGAGCTGAGCCGCAATGAAGGTATGTACAAACACACACACAGCCAAAGAGAAGTGAGCAGATATAAAACTAAATACCCACACAGACAAACTTCACATGACAATATAACACAAAACCTTAGCGGCATAAAAGTAAGACGGAACAAAGCATTAACACATGCAGACAATCCCTTTCATAGAAACATTTTTGCTTTCTATGAACTTTTATTCACCAATCATTCCCAAATCAGAGTCATGCTTGTCCTTCTGTGCGCAGCCATAGCAGCGTTGCTAGAGGACGGGGAGAGTCTGGAAGAGCTGATGAAACTCACTCCCGAGGAGCTGCTGCTGCGCTGGGCCAATTTCCATTTAAAGAAAGTTGGCATGACCATATCAAACTTTTCTGGAGATATTAAGGTGAGGAAATGTCAGCGTGACGCCTAAAACCTCTTAATGTATTACCACTGAAACTATGATTTCATTGCTAAACCCTTACCTTAGTTTCAGGGTCTTACCTTTTGCCAAAAAAGCTGCATATTATTGCAGTAAAATCAACCCACAGCAAAATACATCTGATATTTGTGGTGGGGAGTAACACTCAGTGTGGTTCAGTATTTTGTCACATCTCACTAAGAGTCTATCTGTGTGCTTGGGCATCTCTGTTTCTGTGCAGGACTCCAAGGCGTACTTCCACCTGCTCGAGCAGATTGCTCCAGACGGCAGCAAAGAGAACGTTCCACGGGTTGAGATCGACATGACTGGTCTTTATGTAAGTCGGTGAAGCAATAGCAGTAACTTTTTGGCTTACGACAAAGGTGTAATGCACTTGCTTCCATGTTGTTTACCTTCTCCATTCTATGTATTTAGTATTATTGTACACATTACATTACAACATAAACCAGTAATGACTTTGGGCCTCACTGGATCAACACGTTTAAGAATCTACAGAACCACACTGAGAATCGAAGTGTTAAACCATAGATTTTATATAAAGAACGACGCGTCTCCACTTCCTCCCCTATATAAAAATGAAGCCAAAATATATCCCGGATACGGGCGCTGCCATCTTGTGCTGGTAACGTCATTTGGAGTCAGAGTCTGCGCAGGAGTGATCCGCGGTATCGAGGTCCCGCCCATACACCTGCCCGATCCAATGGCGAGCACACTCACAGTTGTCAATCATGACATGACACCCCCTTTTTAAGCATCAAATAACTAATTAAAACCAGACTTATCAGAAAAATAAACCATTGAACAAACATCAGCGTGATAAGAACGATCTAAAATGACAGAAACCATCTTTGGGAAAATTGTATTTGACGTGTACTTTGCTTTTTCAGTTTGTCCCATGTCCCATCTGCTAACATGGAGGGGGCGGGGTTTATAACCTGTACTGCAGCCAGCCACCAGGGGGCGATCGAGATGTTTTGGCTATACTTTCCGGGAGCTGTCATGTCGTCCGTGTTTACATACAGTCTATGTTTTAAGCACACATAAACACACATTGGTATGCTATTGAAACTGAGCAGCAGTCAATTTACCGTCATCAGAGGCTGATGAATGAAAGCTGACTTCCTGTTGACCTTCCTCCTGCTTCCTGTGGGACTATATTAGGATCATGATATTATTCTGACTCTGTATCATAAGAGAGAGACTGTCTCTTGCCATTGACATCTACTATATATGGAAGCAAGGATGATTTCATAGTGAACCAGTGATTTCTTACATAAATGCTACAGAAAATCTGGATCTGTAGTCACGCGTGCCATTTAGTGTATGGGACCCCTTAAAGGATGTTCTGTATCCCAAATGACAGAGCCTGTTGTCCTCTGTGTAAACCTGTTTGTTTGTGTGTGTGTGTGTGTGTGTGTGTGTGTGTGTCACCAGGAGAAGGATCTCACAAAGAGAGCCGAGTGTATGCTCAAACAGGCCGAACGCCTCGGCTGCCGACAGTTTGTAACTGCTACTGATGTCGTGTGTGGAAACGCAAAGCTCAACATGGCCTTTGTAGCCACGCTGTTCAACAAACACCCGGCTCTCACCAAACCAGAGAACCAAGACTGGAATCTGGAGAGTACGCATGGATGAATAGTCCCTCTCTCACATATAGTTTAGCTATAGCTTTTGTTCACATGCCTGTGAGGCTTACCTCTCTCTCTTATTGTCTCTCTCAAGGTGAGACCAGAGAGGAGAGAACTTTCAGGAACTGGATGAACTCTCTCGGAGTCAGTCCACATGTCCACCATATCTACGGGTCAGTATCTCTCCGTCTGCAGTTATCATTTTTACTGTTTATTGCCACACTGATGCACAATCCACTTTTTCAGTTCATGCATGTGTGTATATGTGTGTTTCATGCAGTGATCTGCACGATGCCATGGTGATTCTCCAGCTTTATGAAAGGATTAAGGTGCCCGTGGACTGGGACCACAGAGTCAACCACCCTCCATTCAAGGGAGTAGGAGGAGGGCATTTAAAAAAGGTAAACCGCTGCAGTATGTATCCTGTATCCTAACTGAGTTTACCATAAAATATAGTAACTTTGTGTGTGTGTGTGTGTGTGTGTGTACGACAGATGGAAAACTGTACCTATGCTGTGGAGCTGGGTAAGAAAAGTGCTGGTTTTTCCCTGGTGGGAATTGGCGGACAGGACCTCTACGATGGAAATCCAACGCTGACTCTGGCACTGGTGTGGCAGCTGATGAGGAGGTGACTTACCCTTAATAGTGAAACTTAACTTCATCACGTATTTTTAAACCTGGGCCTTATTTTTTTAAACATATTTTGGGGTCCAAATGACTAATAGGTAGAGAAAGTTTTGGAATTGGTCCAGTAGATCGCCTCAGCCGACAGCCATGAAACGTAATCCTTGGGGGCAACTTCGCCCATCAAAGTACGTAGAACTAAAAGTTCTGGGTTTTGCCACTGACAGGCTCAGATTGTTATTTGAAGTGTCTGACAGACAATACACTAAACTACGCTTTCTGTACTCCAAAACAACAAACTCCTCTCTCCAACTCACGTTTCCACCGTCACCTTCCTGCAACAACTCAACTCAACTCAACCTCTCGTGAGTTTTCAGAGCGAGACCTTTTCCTTGAGTGAGACTTCTGTTTCTGGTTAAACAAAAAGGATCTTACTCTTCGAATAACAATCTGAGCCTGTCGGTGGTAAAAACAAGCACTTTTAGTGGACGTACTGTGACGGGCACAGTCGCCACAAAGGATTACGTTGCAACCATTGCAGCCCGGGAGAGGTGATCTACTGGACCGATTCCAAAACTTTTTCTACCTATTAGTCATTTAGACCCCAAAATATGTTTGAGGTCTGAAAAGTTTAAAAATACCAGAATAACCCTTTAAGAAGCATCTATTGTTCTTCAGACTGTGGATGTTGAAGTTGCTTTACAGCCCAAAACAGGCAGAGGGCGCTGTTCTTTCAGCACACAGCTAAAGCTTTCACAGAGTGGCTCTAAGATCACTTCCAACATGTTTATTCCTTTTAGCGAAACCATAGAGAAAACAAACACCAGGGGAAGGCGAAGCGAGAAGAATTAGTCCTCTCGAAAACAAAGGGGTTTATGGGAAATGTAGTACTGATTTATCAAAACATTATCATTTATTTTGGATTGCATTAGAACTTGAAGTGTTCATCCCAGGCCTCCACACTGTATCTAGAATGTGATAAGATCTGATTGTTGACAATCATGGATTTGGTCTTCTAATCTATATGCAGGTACACTTTAAATGTTCTTGAAGACCTTGGACATGGAGAAGTTGCAGGAGATGATTTGATAGTTTCATGGGTCAACAAGACTTTGGCTGAGACTGGCAAGAGTTCCTCTATCAAAAGCTTTAAGGTGAGTTTTACTTTAGTTATATTTTTAGTTATATATGTGTGCACCATCATTGCTGTAAGAGAAACTATGCATTTTGATTTTCCCTCGGCAAAGAAGGTCAGTTCTGGACTTTGCGTTGCATACATTATGTTGACTATACATGTGTGATGTGTGTGCGTGTATCCCTCTGTTCAGGACAAATCGATCGGTACCAGTCTTCCAGTTCTGGACCTGATTGATGCCATTCAGCCAAAGAGTGTGAACTTTGAGCTGGTTAAAACAGGAAGTCTGTCAGACGAAGACAAACTGAACAATGCCAAGTAATCACCTCCCTGCTTTTCTCTGACTCTTATCTGTGTTTATCCGTAGCTCCTGGGTTTTAGCATGGCATCATATTTGTGTTTAAAGTGCGTAATGGGACATCTACAGCACAGAAAAATGTTTTGCATGCACAAACATTATATTGTTTTGGAGAAATTATCATTCAAAGACTAATTTAATTTGCACAACATACCTTGTCTGTGCAACCTGACAGTGTGCCTCAAATCCAGCCAATCAGAGAATCAAAGTAGGTCATTTTTGATTTCTCCAATCAACTGATTGCTAATTTATCAGTCACTAGAGAAGCGGGGAAGCACGAGGAGAATGGCAGCTGGGTGAAGTTAGAAGGGAAAGCAAAGATGGAAATGAATTTATTGAGCAAAACAAATATTTTTTGTTCGCTCAGACGAAATTATTATTAATATTAACAATTTCACAACAAAAAATAATATTGTGTTCAAAATGTCCCATTGCGAACTCAGGATTTTGACACAAATATAAGTCCATACTTTAGCTGGTTAAAAAAAAAAGTGATTCAATAATTTAATGTCTGACTTAAAACATCAGCGAACACTCACGATAACTTTAGCTTGGCAGATATTTTCAGCTGCTGCAACTGTAACTTTCCTTAAGCCCACTGTAATGTAGATAAATCAGGGATGATAAGAGAAAATAAATGCCTTTGCTGCATAAGCAAGTAAAATACAAAAATCCAGTTTAGTGTCACAGATCTAATATGGTGCCATAGTGATCCTAACTAAGACCCTTTCCTGCATCAGGTATGCCATTTCCATGGCGAGGAAGATCGGGGCCAAAGTCTACGCTCTGCCCGAGGACTTGGTAGAGATCAACCCCAAAATGGTGATGACCATCTTCGCGTGCCTGATGGGGAGAGGCATGAAGAGGGCTTAGACCACACACACACACACACACACACACACACACACACACACACACACACACACACACACACACTGTCTATGTCTGTGTGATGGGATGAGAGAGTGAACATGTGCTGTATTGTCCTTTTAAGCGGTTATTACTCGTTAGCCAAAATAGAAAAAAAGTGTCACTTAATTAATCTTTTCTGCATTCAGTGAACATTTGGGTATATTGACACAAACAACGGTGATCTTCTTAGGGTTCAAAAGGAATTTGACTTTTCTAAATGGTCAGACAGTTTGCAATGAAGTGAGACTTCTGTAACGGCTGTAATGGTAAATGTTTGGGGTTTTTTTTTTTCTGGATCTCACTTGTGTTTTGGGACACTATGGTAGTGATCAGCAGTGGCACATTGAGAAAGACTCAACTTCCCATGCTTCCCATGGGTATGAATATAAGTGTAAATGTGTTTGCGTAGACCGGTCCATGGTCTGCCCAGTGCATGCTGGGATAGGCTCGTGCCTGCCTGTGACCCTGATGAGGGGCAAGCCTGTCGAGAAAATAAATGAATTAAAGGTTTTGTTTCTTTAAATGGAAAGGATGTGATACATGGGAAACATTTTAAAGAAAGGTGTTTTCCTAGTTTTTCCTCAGCATTTCAGTTTCCCGGCTGCGTTGCCTCAAAGTTTCCCATGTGTCACTGCCTCATGATATACCGACTAAGTTCTGCTCTGTCTTCCAGTGTGCCAGCCAATTCACAGTGTGAGCATTTATTGTACTTAAGCCATAATAGAATATTCTTTACTGGATACCTTTTGGCCTTTTTTATATATGACCAAAGCTGTGCTAGATTATAGGCAGTTTATGTCTTCACACTAGAAACTATAAAACTCAATATCTTAATTTGTTGTACCTTTGACTACTGATTACTACTGATGTAATCAAGATATATGTTATGAGATTTTAAGGGGATAATTATTAGATGGATTAATGGATGTGTTATATTTGTACCTTTTTATGAGGAACAAAGTATTTTTAATGGATTATCTTTAAGGGTTTAAAACCCCCTTAAAACCGACAAAATCCCATCCCTTAATTTGAATCTAAAAAAGGGTCTTAATTTTTCCATTGTGTGGAAAATTCCATGCTATTTAGTAAATGGTAAAAGTGGGTAAAAAAACAACTTTAAAACATCTTTAAAACCATATAATCCTTTAAAAACCCATCAATATATAATATATCCATAATTGTATTCATTAATTGGCCCCAAGTTTGGGGTGAACCTCTAAATTTGCACCTTAATTGAAAAGTTAAGGTCCTTTTAAGGTTTAAATTAAGGGTTACCTGTAATGTTCTTACATTTTAAGGATTTTTTTTTAACCCTTAAAAACATAATTTGTGCAGAAAACCCATTAAAATCCCATAATATATTACAGTCCATTACTGTAATGTATCGATTATGAAACCACAAAGCTGGGGTATTAAATACCGGAATACTGCATAAGAATTAAAACACAAGCTTCCAAACACCTTAAATTGATAAGTAGTCACAGCTCCCATTTTAGAAAAACAATCAAAAAATCTTTTTCTAATCTATCTTGTGCAGCAGTTTCTTTTCTAAATTGTGGACATCAGAAATTTCACATGTCAAAGCTGTCTCTGCTTTCGTATAAACTCAACAAAACATGAGATGATGTATATCTGTATTGTGCCTGACCTCTAGTCAGTGCGCTGCTTTCCCCTTTATAATCAAAATGCCGTCTGAAGATGATTCCCAGACAGAACATATGAATTTGATGTATTGATAACTGATCCATGTAAACAATCTGAAAGAGCCTGAATTCTGATTTTTCTGTTGCTGATTAAACAGCCATGATTGACTTTTTAAAAAAAGTAAAACACATCCTAAGACAGAGTTCTAGTCCTGTATTAATCTCAAATATTATTACATTTTGTCTTAATGCTGCAGTTGAATATGTGGATATGTTTAAAAGTTTCCCAGGGTACTTACTTCTGGTGTTAACATTTCACTATCGTTTTAAAGCAAAGAATATTGCTTTACATGCCAGCAATACTTTACTGCCAGCAAAACAATCAGATCAATAATGTTAAATAAAAGCATTTTTCCATATATTTATTGAATTCTGTTTTCTGTTGTTTGTTCACTGTCCTATATGGAATCTTGGCTGTGCCACTGGGTTAATAAAACATTTTATCAGTATTTAATTATAATCAAGTAATGGAATTAGAAATGAATAAATTAATTGGAAAATAGAACACAATCATAAAGTGATTACATTTGCATTTCAATTATGCATTTAAAACTTGAAGTAAAAAATAATTATTATTAGCTAAATTAAATTAAATAGTTTAGAGCAAAGCTAGCTGTTTCCCTCTACTTCCAGTGGTTATGCTAAGCTATGCTAACCACATCCTGATTTTGCGAGTTTCCCCAAAATGTTGAACTATTCAACAGGCCGCGTTACAGTATCATTACGAGACGGCAATTCATTTTAAAACACAGTATCTTGCAAATTTTGCACCAGTAGAATCCTTAAATTAACTAAATTCTTTAGCCGCTAGGGGGCAGAGCAATAAACTACAAACACAACATTGACATTTTATCACCTTATAAAGTTGACATGGCGAACGCATTAGCAAGCAGTTGCTTATTTACACATCTAGCAGATACAGAACAACATTAGCATTCATTTTGAGTTTTGTGTCTGGCCTCCTGATGAAGTCCAATATTCACTCTCCTTTTAGCTGTTTTGCTCTCCACCAACTACACCACCCAATATTTGTCTATTTAGTTGATAAATACGCCACTATGCTCACTAGCTAGCCGCTAACTTTGTCGGCCATTTGGGTTCTGAGCATGTAGCATACACTGGATTCATCAGAGACCAAAACAATGAGCTGAAAGACACTAAAACACCCTGTAGAGCTGAGGAGAGCTAAGTTGGGTGATGATTCAACCAATCCTGTGTGAAATACTTGCTATTACCCTGCACATGCTTTCATGTTCCGTGTGTGTTTCATTTCAGTAAATTCATACTACACATAGAGCACAGTTCTGCCTAAAAACAACACGTTCTATCCCAACTGTTGCTTCCTCGGCTCAGCATCTGACATTTTGGCAGATTGTGGCATTTTGGATTAAAATCCAGTTTCTGAATTAAGCTGAGATAAAAAAATATGTCTCAATTCACGTGCGCAGGTGTGTGCACAAAAACACTTCTGTTTCAGCAATCAGGATGATATACGCACACACAGACACACTTGTAGCTTCGAGGCCACTTCAAATGAGGTTCTTGAATTCAGATGAGCGTGGCGGTGAAAAGGAACACGCGCGCGCACGCGCACACACAATTTGCAATTTAAACGATGCTTTTGTGGAGTGCCATGTGACCATTCCTTTGATCGGTTACATTTGTTCACTCCATCCATCCATCCCTTCATATGAGCGTTTGTCTGTCCTGTGGTGGTGTGAATCTAACTATAGATAGAGATTGGATGCAACTAAACTGCAGACGTGAGCTGAACTGACGGATTGACAAGCTAACGTTGGGATATCAGGAAATTGATCAGGTTCGTTGATCTTTCTCTCTCTCGCTCTTATGATCTGTTGTCATAACTACTATACAGCTTGTTGCTATGCCACCTGCTTTCCGTGGTGATGCCTGATATAGGATGACCTCGTAATGGATGACCTTCCTTTTCTGACTGTGGGTGTCTCTTTAATGTGAGTGTGTGCTGCAGCTTGCATTTTATTTTGTGTATGTGTGTTTTTTAGTGTACGTTGTGCCTGTGTGTGTGACTGTCCGTCTGTCTGACTGCGTGGTGTGTGTGTGTGTGTGGTGATAATGTCTTTGGTTCTTTCTGTTATGAACAAAGTGAAAATGAATTGAGTCTTGCTGTGGTGTGTGTGTGTGTGTGTGTAGGATGACAGGTCCAGTGCAGGATTCACACAGGCTGTCTGTGAAGACCTGGACAGAGGAGGAGAGTGACCGAGCTGACAGCACACTTAGCAGGTACATACACACACACACACACACATGCATTTTCATGACAATCATGCAATCATGTAACATTATAAACATCTTTTGAGAATTAAAGCTTTATCCATCCATATCTGAGATGACAATTTAGTTTATTATTCATATGATTAAATTAATCATAACCCATTAGATAGACAGTTAGACATTAGGTAGAGTTGCAGTTGTCTTGACCATTTTTCCTGCTGTCTGCTTCTGTGACAACTCTGTTCAATCCAGGTTTCCCTCTATATAATCTAATGAAGAATGTTATTGCCTTCCTATGTGAAGCAGAACGAGTTTGTAGCTGTTTGTATTATACATTTGTGATGTGTTTATGTGCGTAGAGCACAGTCGATGTGTGATGACACTTCTTCAGAGCTTCAGAGAATGGCGGCCATTGACAGAAGAGATAATTATTCCCAGAATTCCTTTCGTGGGCGAGGTGCTCTGTCCAGGTATGACAGCTGATAAATGAACTAATCCACAAGTTGACTTTAAATATTCAAAAGTATGTATTCAGACCTCATTTATTTCCAGTGTGTGACAATGTTAATTATTGGAAAAAAGTGAATTATTGGTGTCCTGTATTATAAACATGTCATCAGGATAGTTAGTATGGTGATGACTCTGAGAGAATGGGCACAGAAGAGTTTGGCCGAGGAGACGGAGCGACCGGATTCCTTCCTGGAGCGTTTCAGAGGCCCCGCCCAGATGGACATACAAGCCCCGCCCAGCAGGTTCAGCCACAGCCACACTGGCTCTGATGCAGATAACGAAATCAGACGCTCCAGACGCACGTAAGAAAGCAAAAAAAAAAAAAATCCTGACAAAATGCATAAACACCAACTGACACTTACATATAAATCTCTCTGTTTTTTGGCAGGAGGAGGAAGTGTAAAGTCGTGGTCTTATCACCATCTGATGACGCATACTACCATTGGCTGATGGTGATTGGTGCTGCTGTTTTTTATAACTGGACCCTCCTAGTTGTCAGGTTGGGAACTATTACTGTGCCTATACAACAATACTAGTGGCAGTACTACTTCTTGCACTGATTGAACTCTATTTCTTAGGCATGCCACTGACCTACTACTACGACAACTACTACTACTGCTCCATTACTGCAGAAAAACATGGCCGTAGCTCTCTGAAGGGATGTTCAGAAACCTTTGGCTTTTTGTTTTGCAAGTTTCTGGTGCGAGAAATCCAATATCTGGGCTTGGGGGAGCATAGGAGGCATATGCAGGACTGATATGGAACTAGCTAATGTCTTTTAGCATCTTTCCAGCCAGCAGCAGCTTTGGTAGGAAGGGCTGTCGAGAGCCTTATTTGTTGCACACCTTTTTTTCTCTTGTACTGCAGTGCGTGACCACTGCAAACTACACATTGGCCCAAGAGGGGGATATAGCTGCCTACTTCCTCCAATACACATGATCATCAGCCACTTTTTTTTTCCCTGATTTGATGTTGAAATAATGATTGACTTTGTATTTTGAAAGAAGTTAGAGAAGTATTAGTTTCAATATTTAGCAATAGTGGTGGACTCTTGTTACTGATACTGCTGTTACTACAACAACTGCTATTTCAGTGGCCAAATGGGGGATGTTAAAAAGAGTATTTTTTACTAATGCTTCATTTGTTAGGGCCTGTTTCGATGAACTCCAGATGAAGAATGTGTTGGTGTGGCTGGTACTGGACTACGTCTGTGATGGAGTCTATATCCTGGATATAGCTGTTCGTCTCCACACAGGTATTGAAAAAATTAGACTCAAATTTCCATATTACATGAAAATGTTTGATTTGATCTTGGTTTTAACTAATACATTAGTCATCTGAGAGACACCTACATTCATTCATTAATTCATTAATTTATGTTTATTATATATGTGAAGGTTTCTTGGATCAAGGCTTGATGGTGAAAGATGTGCGGCGTCTGAGAGAAACCTACGTTCGAACCCTACAGTGTAAACTTGACATTTGCTCCATCCTTCCAACCGACCTCCTGTACCTGATCGTTGGAATCAGCTACACTCCCCTTCTTCGATTCAACCGGCTGCTGCGTCTACCACGCCTGTTTGAGTTGTTTGAACGTACGGAGACACGGACGGGCTACCCCAACGCTTTCCGCATTTGTAAACTGGTTCTGTACATCCTGGTGATCATCCACTGGAACGCCTGTGGATACTACAGCTTCTCCAAGGTCCTGGGACTGGGCTCTGATTCTTGGGTTTATCCCAACGCAACAGATCCTGAGTTTGGCTCCCTGACCAGGAGCTACATATACTGTCTGTACTGGTCCACTCTGACACTGACCACCATTGGAGAGACACCTCCTCCTGTTAGAGATGAGGAATATTTGTTCCTGATATTTGACTTCCTGGTAAGTCCATAGCAAAGGTGTAGCTGATATTATCTTACCTTGAATGATCCATAAAATTGTTTATATCATGTGGATCCCAGTTGTTTCAGTCTATTAAAATGACTAATACTGGTATTTATGTCCTAGGTTGGTGTTCTGATTTTTGCCTCCATCGTGGGCAATGTTGGAGCCATGATCTCCAATATGAATGCCACACGAGCAGCCTTTCAGAGCCGCGTAGACACCCTGAAACACTACATGCACTTCAGACATGTAAGCAAGGTGCTAGAGCAGCGCGTCATCCGCTGGTTTGACTACCTCTGGACCAATCAGAAGACAATAGATGAACAGGAAGTGCTGAGGAGCCTGCCCAATAAACTGAGAGCAGAGATTGCTATTAATGTTCACCTGGACACACTGAAGAAGGTAAAGACACTTATACAATGTAACCCAATTCCATTTACATCTCTAAGTCTTTTAACTCCATTAATACAATGTATTTTTATAGAGGTTATTATCAAAAGGTCAAAATGAATTGTGTGTGTGTGTGTGTGTGTGTACACAGGTGCGTATTTTCCAGGACTGTGAGGCAGGCCTCCTAGTAGAATTGGTATTAAAACTTCGACCGCAGGTATTCAGTCCTGGAGACTACATCTGTAGAAAGGTTAGTAATACTTTTACTGGTACGGTTGAGGGACATATTATCAATTCAAGTCCTAATGCATGTACATTACGGTCTTTCTCAGGTTCCACCTGGCATGCACGCTCACATGAACAGCACAGAAATAATCTCTTTATATAATGGTGGCTTTTAAATATATACTGCTGGACCTAGTGGTCCAAAGTCTTACTACTTGCAGGAGTTGTTGATTGTTTGTGATGCTCAGGAAATGTCCTCTTAGCTTCTTTTGTAATGGATTTATATGCTAAAAACCTTTTTCGGTGCATTGCTACGCTTCTTTGAAGGAATGTGTCTTGTGTCGTGCGTATGTACGTCGTTGTGCACATGCACAATGCAAACAAAACATGGACCCACTCATAAAAACATTGCTCCATAGCACTGCTAGTGGTCAAAAACTTCACAGGGTACCTTTAATTCATCCAAGGCAGTTTATAATTAATACGTGTACGCTTACTGCTACTTCTAGCCTACATTACTTCCAGTGCTATACCCACAGTAGTGCTAGGTATTTCACTAGTAGTAACACTAGGCTACTAGGCTAGTTTTCAGTTCTCTGCCTTTCAGTTGAATGGACAGTATGGCTGTTAAAACTATGACTTATATTCTCTGTCTGTTTTATTCCAAGGGAGATGTGGGTAAGGAGATGTACATAATTAAAGATGGCCAGCTGGCAGTGGTAGGGGAGGATGGAGTCACCCAGTTCGCTGTTCTGACCTCAGGAAGCTGCTTTGGAGAAATCAGCATCCTGAACATCAGCGGCAGCAAGATGGGTAACAGACGTACGGCTAATATTCGCAGTCTGGGGTACTCAGACCTGTTCTGCCTTTCCAAACAAGACCTGATGGAGTCGCTTCAGGAGTTCCCCCACGCCAGGGCCCAGCTGGAGCAGAGGGGGCGGGACATACTGCGGAAGGAGGGGCTTCTGGAGGAAGTAAATGTGTCTGCAGGGGAGGAGCTCGAGGAGAAGGTGGAAAGGTTGGAAACCAGTCTGGATCGGCTGCAGGTCAGTAGCGTTAGTCCACCTCAGCTACTGCTGTTGGTACTGTTGCTACATTCAGTCATTAATGATGATAACTAATGATGACCTTGTTGTCAGACGTGTTTGGCCCGTCTGCAGAGTGAGTTCAACTCCTCCCAGCTTCGTCTGAAGCAGCGAATCACAACCCTCGAACACAACATCCCCACATTAGCCACAGGCAGCGGCTTCCTGTCAGACGGCAATGAGAGTGTTTCTGGCGGTGACGGCGTGCGCAGTGAAATCAATATCCGGCTCTGAAGGACATACTCCTGACTATGGAAATGTATTGAAAAAGCCCACAGCATCGTCATTGTCACAAAATTCTTATTGTGTTACTTTTATTTATTCATTAAAATTATTATTCAAGAAAGCACCATAAACCTCTCATTTAGTTTGATGTTAACTGACCAGTATTTGACATAATTCCATGTAAAATGTGTTTATAGCTGTCTTGATGTCTTAACTTTTAATTTCAATTTTAAAGGCGAATAAGAACCTGCCGGTGTACATTGAATTCATTATAATACTAATGAACCTTATGTGTATAGCACCTTTTGTGATAAAATGCAGCTAAAAGTACTTTATATAAAATTGCATAGAAAAGGTTGCAGACACTCAGTTTAGATAAATAATGAAAACATACAACAACACAATGAACCAATTACTAATTCTTTGGCTGAAATGAAAGATTTACACAGGAATTCACACAGATCTTAACCAATACACTACTACGGGAACTTAATGAGGTCAAAAAACTGTCCACTTGACTTATGTCTGACCAGGTGGCTTCAATGATGCCTTATTCCACTAGGGGGCGTAAAATCTCTATGAATGCTAGTGATTACCTGCCTGCTGTTAGAGCTGAATATGGCACTGAGATGCATCAAACTGGTGCTCATACACTTCAAACTATCTCACAGCATATAAAGAGTTTTAGTTTAAAGGAATAGTTCGACATTTTCGGAAGTCAGACTCCCCAAATCTCAAACTACTTCTTTTAAGCGCATTTTCTGTCACAGGTTTAGTGTTGTCCATCGAGGTCGTTTGTAAGTCCTTGCAAGCTGTTCTCCCTTTCTTTTTTCACAACTCATCTGCGCGAATTAGAAAATAAAAATGCAGAGGATGTGTTTTTTATGTTGGCTAGAGTACTGTCTACTGATGTTTACATGCCTTATAGCCTTAATCAGTGCGGCTGAAATAACAAAAGCAATTCATTTTTTAAAACATAAATTATGGTCATATTTTTCTTCAGCAAAGTGGACTTTACATAACCTAAATATGGAAACCTTTCATTTCTATTTGATTATTTTTTTGAAAAACCCTCCTTTCTTTGAATCTGTTTCTGTTTCATAGATTGTTTGTAAATGCTTTTTACCCCTTGTTACACTTTTAAAAAATCTATTTACTTCATTATACATCAGCGGCTTTATTATTAAAATACTATTAAATACTGCCCTAACACTGGACTACTGACCATTTATCTTTAGCATGATGAATGACATATGAACACAACTAGTGTAACTATGAAAGGCTGTGTGCGTGTGTTGATGTCAGCAAGTGACTTGGGACCAAAGTCCAACATCACTCGACCGTAGGATTTCAGGAAGTGACTTTTAAGGAACTTGTGGAAACTGAGAAAACGCAGTTAAAAAGGTAGAAACATACTCTTGGATCCTCTGCAGTTTCCTCTGTGCTTCTCTTACTTTTACTCTCACTCCTTTCTCTTTCTTTTATTTTCTTTGAGGGGGGGGGGTTGTCCCTCTCTGCTTCCCCTTGTACTCTGTGCATGTTTCTTTCCTTGCACCTAGTTTAGTTCCCTTTCTCAGAAGTCTGTCTGTGTTTCTGATTTTCTCCTTTTTTGTCCTTTATCTTTCTCTCCCAGTCTGATCTTTGTAGTCATAATAGACCTAGAAAGATAGATTATGATGGAAAACATGTATTTGTTTCTGCTCCTCATCGAGGGTCTTTGAGTGTGGACTTATCTGAGTGGGTTTCATATTGTGTGTGCATGTGTACACGTGCAATATATTGACTTTTGCTGTGTGTATGCAGACATCTTTGTGCATGGCTGTAACTTTGTGCACTGCACATGTGAATGTGTGTGCATGTAGGTGTGTGTGTTCGAGACATGGAGATGAGCTTTGTGTTGCCGTGCGTGATGCTGGTAGCCAGTGTGACACCAGCGTCGGCTGCAGCACAGGTACGACCTGCTTTTATTGCAATTTTCATTTTGAATGAAGTAAGTCTATTAATCGCTGTTAGGAAAATAGAGGTTTTTTTTTCCCTTTTTAAAATCTTTATTGATGTCATCACAAGTACACATAGACATACAAACACATACTGTATAAAACAATACAAAAAGCTATATAAAACTTTTTTTTCAAAATCAAGGCAGAGACATTGGGCAAGGGTATTCAATTTTTTAAAGGTTCAATTTTCCTTTGCTTGATGGTTCTGGTATTTATCAGTAGTAATGAAATATATTTTTTAAATGATCTTGAAACATACAAATAATGTTTTTCTAGCTAATTCCAATTAATTACTGTACTTTCAGATGTAGTGACCATTTACTTTTTTGTACTATCTTTTGGATACACTTGAAAACACACAATGTCAAAGTCTGCTATCAATGTTTTAACTTCCAAGTTATTGCTCCGTGATCCACAGATCGGGTTTCTACATTTTCAAATAAACCAAAACACGAAAATACTTGACTTTTTACTCCCACACACTGACTTCATAATAGAGCAATTCATTGCAGCATGTAGTCAGATATGACACTGCAGGAGTGAAGCAAAAACTATGCTTCCCCAAGCAGCAACACCTGTTTCTACTTTTAATCCGGCTCCATCCAGTATATTCTCTCTTCATCTCTTATTCTAATACTTTCCTGGGTTTTTCTTTCACATGATCGCTTTGTGGTCATAGTATTGTTATCCAGGAACTGTGGCTAGGTTTTGACCTTGACCTTGATACCATTTAACAAGTGACATATTGTATCTGTATATGTGTGTATTCTAGCCGGGTATCATAGAGAGCCTCCTGTTGGCCACCCAGCAGCGTCCCTGGCTCTGGAGTGTCTATGTCTTCACTGTTGGACTTCCCGTCATTCTCTTCATTAGCTTCATGTGGCCTGACAAGGTAGGATGTGCTTCGTTTGAGCGCATGTGTGTGGATTTGTGTGTGCTACTGACTCTAAGAAGCGTGTTGTGTGAGTGTGCAGCTACAGAACAAGAAGTCAAATCATGTGTGTGTGTTTGCATGTAGAGGTTTGGGCCCCCTGATCAACAGTATTACTATAAGAAGTCTGATGATGCTCAACCAGATGATCTGGAGTTCTCACAGCGAACAGCATCTGTGGATACCAAAGGTAATGTTTTATTTTTTAGATTATTACCAGTAGCTGTAGTACTCCACTACTTGAATTATTGGCAGCACTCTTCTCTGTTTAGGAGAGGCTGACAGAGCTGTAACAAGGAGAAGAGACACTCATGGTAACCCGGGGAAGTCCGACTTAGACCTGAAGGTGAGATTCAACAGATACATTTTCAAAGCATTGATGTACCACAGAGAGGCTAGGAGTACCTGACTTCCAGCCATCAAATGAAATGTAATTTGTGCGATGGAGAGGATATGAAGCATTAGCTGGTTTCTAATCATAATATGTTCAGTAATACATAGTACTGTATGACTGAAGTGAACGCCTTTAAAGAAGCTCATTTTATAAATAACCCTTGACCACATTTTGTTCTGGCACTGTGCTAATAAGCAACAAAAAAACCCTGAAGAGTCCAGGAAATGTCTGGTGAAGAGGTCAGACTAAATACTGGAATAGTAACAACACTGATTTGCAACATATGCTCTATTTGGATAGAGCTAACATTTTTATTTCGCCATTTTTAGCTGCCAACACCTGTCCTTTAATTATTACCCCTTTAAGGCCATAACCATTTGCGTACATTTTACTCGTTGCAATGCCAAATTTGCATATTGTTGTGTTTTCTGTTGGAACCACGCAGACCTTTTATGACAGCGCTGTTTGATTTTGTTGCCACAACTCTTTTAAAAGGATTTTGAATATCAATGACTCTAAAACCCATGATTTACAAAGTCCACTCTTGTTATAGTGCCCTTGAGCAGGTCCTTGAAACTGTGGGCAACGAGAACTGATTGTGAATGTGTGTGTGTTTTGTAGGATCATTGATCAGCGCATCGACCTCAGCAGAGGAAAGCACCACCAACTCGCAACAGGATGCAGGGCGATCACGTCTGGGGCCAGTCGTATTGATGACTGGATGAACTGACACAGTGTGAACACAGCGGTGCCTGAGGAGCGGCTTACAGGCTGTATTACAGTTTTGCTTAATTGACAATGTCAGAACAGTCACATTTTAATTATTTTCTAAATGTTCCAATTGAATGTGTTATTTTTAGTGCGCACACATTGCCAAAATAATATGCAATATGTCAGCTGGTCTCTGCCTCTAACAGTATTACATGTAGAGTTTCTCAGGGCATCAGAGGTTAAATAATACACGACATTGTCTCATCATGTCAGGTCTGTCAGTTGGTTGCATTGACTGTATATAAAGATTTTGATATATATTTCTTTATATACTGTCTATGGTTGGTTGTGTATGAAACTAGTGTCACCACCTGGTGGCTGTTGAAGGCAGATGGAAATATTAACTTCAGTCATTTATGGATAATAAAAAACTCACTTTGACATGAAATGCAATGGTTTTGTTTTGTTTTTTGAATTAATACAGTCAGGATCTGATAGTGACCTCCACATGTACACAATATACTATAACACTTAAGTAAGATTCGTGTCTTTATTAATTGTTGATTTGGATATTGTTATCGTGACATATTTGAAACACACATCTAGATTTACCATTAAAGGATAATAACAAAGGATAGGTCCGGTATTGTGTTTACGCAGAAGTACATATTTTGAAATAGCGTTCGATAATAAGGTTAATATCACTCTTATGTCTGCAACTATAAAGCTATCGCCAGCAGCTGATTAGCTTAGCATAGCACAAAGACAGGAAACAGCTTGACCATTTGCGTCCAAATGTAACAAAATCTGTCTACCAGCTCCTCTAAAGCTCACTAATTAACACGTTATATCTTGTTTGTTTGATCCGTACAAAAACTGAAGTGTAAAAATAACAGGGAGTTATGAGCAGGATTATGTCTTGACTCAAGTCTTGTCTTTATGCTAAGCTAAGCTAACCAGCTGCTGGCTGTAGCTACATATCAACCGTACGGACATGAGAGTGGTATCTATCTTCTCATCCAACTCTTGGCAAGAAAGAGAATAAGCTTGCTTCCCAAAATGTACACGCGTGTGTCCGCAAATAAGATTTCATCATCAATCATCAGCAATCATTTAAAATCAGCAACAGTCCCATTATTCACTCAAGTTCCTTTGTGATTCCTCTGAGATGAAATGTCTCCTTCTGCCCTGCATCTTCCTGCATTGTTCAGAGCTGACCCTCAGGGGCATTTAGCTGCTCGCAACATTTATTTGAAATGGCACAATATCTGCTCAACAACAAAATCACTACTTGAGTCTCTTAATGACGTACTAGCTGGATAAGTGGCCATTAAAGAACAGGGACATTAAAGAGCTGGCAATGAGAAAAAGAGAGGACAAGACAGATGGCAAAAGCAGAGAGATTTGGGGATGTTGAGGAAAACATGATGATTCACTTTTGGCATTGTCTCCTCACATTTGATCAAATGCAAATGTTCGTAGAGGAATATGGTTATAGTTTTACCTTCTGTTAATATAACAACGCCATAGCTCTATTCTCTATACAACAACAACAAAAGATTTTCCCAAAAATGTGGCTACTTCTGGCAAGTGTGCATCTGTTCTAGACACTCCCTGCATATTTTCTATATTTTATGACTGTGGAGAATCTGGTATTTCGTCAGTTTCTCCTTCTCCTTTCTTTGGATGCAGGTGTGGGGAACATTTTAAAAATCTAACATGCTCTCTGTGATGAGATTCAACTAAAGTCTCTGATAAGCAGAAGCCTCCTTCTTTCTTGACTTCTGATCTTTTAGTTTTGTGCTATCTAAAAAAGTAAAGAAGAGGATGGAAGGCCCGCTGCTGCTGCTCACAGGGCTGATGGTCATCACAGCTTGCTCTCAATCTCTCTACGTAAGTACTCTGCAAAGAATCAGTTAGGCTGCTTTACTACTTTACACTCAATTCAGAAATATTTCAATTCTAAGCCACAGATCTTCTATACATAATTTTTTTTTGAATGCTTATGCAAATGTGTTTGTGTATATTTTTTATATCAGTTTCAAAGTTGTGGGACTAATTCCAGTGAAAGTGATAAACGGTGGATGTTACTTTTCACACTATCTGCTGTCCAAGCTCAATTTCTTTTTAAATATTCACCCTGTTTTAACAGCAATGGAGATAGTTAACCATATCCTGTCAATGGCAGGTGTGATTTCTTTGCGTCAGGGTGTTCTTGTATTTCTGTACCTGTGAACAACACATTTCATGTAATGAAAAACTTTGAAAGTGAGTACATTTTGGCTGGTTGTTGTCTCTTTAAAGAAATAGCTACATACACTGTAAATACATTGATTTGCTTTCTAAATTTTTTTGCTTTTCTAAAAGTTACCTTTATTTAGACGGAGCCAGGTAAGCTGTTTCCCCCGATTTCCAGCTAAGCTAAGCTAACTGGCTGTAGGTTCATACTTACCGGATAGATAAGAAAGTGGTATCAATCTTTTCATGTAACTCTCAGCAAAAAAAAACAAATAAGCGTATGTCCCGCCATGTCAAAATAATATAAAAAGTTATTTCTAGGGTTTAATGTTAGATTAGTGCAGGGTTTGTGAGGGTGAAGTTAATGTAATAAAGATTTGAGACATCAGTTTTCATACTCTGTTGCTGCATACAATAGTGATCCAACCTGCTTTATATCCAAATTTTGAAATATTTTACATTTCCTATACTTAACATGTGAGGAGAGCCACCTCTCCTTGGAAAAAGTACAAGTATTTTACATATCAAATAATAGCAATTTGATTGAAACAAATATAAGAAAGTAGAAGATATACGGTAGTTTTCTGCAGGCTACTATCTATCTTTAATTCATGTGTGTCCCTCTAGATGCATATTTTGTCTCAGAGTTAGTGAACGAATATAAAGTGAAGATCCTCACAAATGTAGCAATCCAAATGTGTGTGTGTGTAGGCGTCAGACAGTTGCAGTGAGGAGGTGGCTCGTCTGCAGGAACAGGAGAAGCTTCTGAAGGGCCAGCTTCAGAAACAAGAGCTCCTCCTACACAGACTACAACTGCTGAACCAACCTGGCAACAAGGACAAAGCCAGATCCGACCAGAGCCAGGACACACAGTACACAGGTCAGGACCACAACCTCAGGACTAGAAAACAACATCTGAAAACTAAGCTTCAAACATCTTGTTTCAGGTCTCATATTGCAGTAACAGGAACCAGATGATGTAGCAAATACAGAGTGTGTATTTGTGTGTGTGTGTGTGTGTGTGTGTGTGTGTGTGTGTCAGACTGCTCCCAGCTCTTCAGTTCTGGTTCCAAATCCAGTGGTTTCTACATAATCAAACCCCACAGCAGCCCTTATCCAGTCAGAGTCTACTGTGATATGAGTGATGGAGGTGGTTGGATCGTCATTCAGCGACGGATCAATGGAACCGAGATGTTTAACAGGTGTGTCTCTGACGTCTGATAAATAATGACTTATGTATGTTGGTATGTATGTATGTCTGACGATTGATATCTATATATCTCTGCCAGGTCGTGGACAGAGTATAAGGATGGTTTTGGAGACATGGATTCAGAGTTTTGGCTCGGAAATAACAACCTACATTACATCACTACACAAGGTCACTACTGCTTCTGAAAACCATTTACTACATTTTGTAATTTAAAGCTGCACTAATCAATATTCATATATTGTCAATGGATCAAATGACTATAGCTGTGTCTCAATTCAGGAGCTGCATCCTTCTAAGAACTGAGCATTGTTAAAAGAAACCATCTGGTCTATGGAGGATTTCCTATTTGCGTAACCAGCGTCATGAAGCTCCGCTTCTGTCGCCTAGCAACTTGACAGCTGCAGTTGAGGTTTGACATTTTTAAGGCCCCTTGGGTTTTTAGCATTTGTATCGTTAGCTATTTGAGTGAGTTGAAACCCAATAGTTACAGTTAAAAGTGTAATCCTGCTCGGCCGCTGTTGACGGTACGTTCATATTCTCCTGCCCGCACTGAATATTGGGGTAGGTTGGGCCGCTAAGGATACAGCTGTTGGATCCTCCAAATTCGGGAAAAGAAGGCTGCATTTCTTCGCTGCATTTGAAGGCGCCTTCGAAATGGGACGGCCTTGTTGCGCCACTGTGACACATTCTTTTTTCAAATGCAGCCTTCGAACGATGTGGCCCCTGAATTGAGTTAATGTGTAATGTGAAAGGTGGCTCTCATAGTTATGAACCCACAGAAAATTATCACCCAACTCTGCAGTTCCTCTCAGCTCTGTGGAGCATTTTAGTGTCTTTCAACTAATTGTTGTGGTTTTCCTTACTGTTTTCCTTACCGTACTGTTTCATTTCACTCCCACCGCTCTTATTAACCTCATTGCCAGCAACAGCAGGAAGTTGTTTTCAGGAAATAATATCTGATTAACCCGCTAAATGCTACCTGCTCAGCGCCAAACAGCATGCAGACAAAGTTA
Organism: Maccullochella peelii; assembly: GCA_002120245.1. NCBI lineage: Eukaryota > Metazoa > Chordata > Actinopteri > Centrarchiformes > Percichthyidae > Maccullochella > Maccullochella peelii. The sequence goes on from LKNJ01000515.1 coordinate 88,519, forward strand.
GCGGCTAGCTGGTGAACGTAACGGAGCATTTAGCAGCTAAAAAGCCAGATATTTTTTCTCAGGAGTTACAGGAGACAAAAACATTGGATGTGCAAATAGTGACCTTCTTGCTAACTTGTTGTTTACAGCTTGTTCTGCTGCCCCAAAGTAGCCAAAAAACAAAGAAAAACCCCCAATTATTCTTCTTGTATATAGCATATGGGTTGTTTTTTTATTTTCAGAAGGCTTTTATTGTTTGTCTGTTACAGGGAATTATTCTCTGAGGATTAACCTGGAAGACTTTGATGGTCACCAGCGCTATGCCGAGTACAAGAACTTCAAATTGGCCGATGAAAAGGTTGGTGTGTTTACATAAGGTTTTTTCCCCTCTTTCTTCCTTATGTGCAGACTTAAAGGAATCATCAAAATTCTGGGAAATTATTTGCATTCTTGCTGAGAGTTGGATGAGAAGATTGATACTACTTTCATGTCTGTACTCTAAACATGAAGCTAGCTTAGCTTAGCTTAGCATAAAGACTGGAAACAGGGGCAAACAGCCAACACATTATGCCTTTTTTTCCAATCCTTGCAAAAACAAAGTGTAAAACACATTCTGCTTAACAGGGAGTTAAGAGCTAATACTGTTTCTTAGCCGGTCCAGTGACTTCCTGGAGCTTCATGTTTAGCGTGAGAGTGGTATTGATTTTCTCATCTAACACTCTACAAGAAGGTGAATACATGTATTTTCCAAAGGTCAAACTATTCCTTTCATTTTTAAGCACATGCAAGTTGACCAGCGCTCCTCGTTTCTCTCTCTGCAGGATCACTACCGACTTACCTTTGGAACCTATGTTGGTACAGCTGGAGATTCTCTGTCTGGCAGTGATCAGGTTGATGTGTCAGAGTGGGCCAGTCACCAGGGCATCAAATTCAGCACCTACGACCAGGACAATGATAACTACAACGGAAACTGCGCCCAGGAAGACAAAGGAGGCTGGTGGTTCAACAAGTACGGGTTTCAAGATAAGAGAATCTGCCCTTCTTCTAGAAGACGCACCTAGATGCAAACATATGCATTCACAGTCACACTCTCAAACAGTCATTCATAGAGTAAAAAATGACTAAATATTCTTTCCTCGTCATGCTATCTTTCTCCAGGTGTCACTCAGCCCACCTTAATGGCTGGTACTACCCTAATGGGCACTACAGTGCGTTGACAGATGATGGCATAGTTTGGTACACTTGGAGAGGATGGTGGTACTCCCTGAAGACCAGCATCATGAAGCTGCGGCCCGTCGACTTCAAAATCAACCCCAGTGACGACCCCAATGCTGTTCATCGCAGACCTCCTTCCTAGATCAGACGCGAGCAGATATCAAATCTTCTTGGCTTCACTATTTTGGGAAGAAACGGCTCGGCAAATATGTATTAACTGGTGTGAAACCATGTATTAAATCTAAAAACACACTGAAACATAAATCTAATCTTATCATCCTCTCAAATAAATCACATGTAGACTTGTTTGCAACTAAGTAACTAAGTAGAGTAAATATAGCCAAGATTAGCCTCACCCAAATTTCTGAATTGGCCATAAATGAAACTGTACACGTTAACAATATAGTGAACTCTTTAAAGACTTTAGTAGCTTATATAGAAACATGCTTGAAAGAGGACTTGTGAAACTTTTTGCCTGTTTTAGAGACATGGATGTTGCAAGGGGAAGTAGCAAGCACACACAGCTGTCTGTTTTGGTGGAGAAAAGGGAAATCTGATGTGTGTGTGTGTGTGTGTACTAGACACAGGAAGAAAGGCGGAGAAAGGAGCCATAATCATGTTATTGAAAATGGCTGTAACAAGAACTGGAAGTGTTAAAAGTGATAAAAGGAGAAGCTGAGCTCAGTACTGGGAGTTTGCCCAAATGTTTGAAATAAAAGAATGCTATTACATGACTGAAAACTGTACTTCATCTCACACTTACAGGTTATTATTAACAACTCTGCTTGCATCCAGCTTTATTTCTCAGACATTTGCATTGTAACTATGATTCATGAAATAAAACAACAAAACCCTTCCTCCTGAATTATTTCATATCCTTGCCTGATCACCTTTAAGACCTGACCAATTGTAAATATTACACAGTCAAGGATATATATATTTTAACCTTAAACATATGCTTTTGCACACTTTATGGAATACTGATCATGTGTCACCATTCCTGAAAGCCCATTTTATAGACACTGGAATACTCAAATAATTTGGGATTTTAAGAGTACTAAATGTGCTAAATGTAGAGCAGAGCCTCACTATATCAATTATATACATTTGTTTTTGATAGAACAGAGGGTCTGTAAAATGAGAGTCAAATTTCCCACATATTGTGAAGGGCTGATTTATGTCACAAAAAATATGTCCAATGTCACATCCAGGTCAGGTTGGATTTAACGTAAACACCACCTGCCAGGTGGAAATGTTTAGTTATAATCACAAGAAGGATATGGGGAATTTTTGGGACTTTGATGTCTCCCAGTTGTTGTCTTGGAAGCAAATATTTGCATGTTATTGTGGCAAATCCATACATGTCAGTAGTCCAACATGAACATAAAAAAATCTGATTTCTCTGTCATATTTTTATTACTTTATTATTGCTTTATTACTCTCTGGCTGTTTAAGAGGAAACAGCTTTTGTCATATAGTTTCCTTTATGAATATCAAGCCTTTAGGGTTCAGTCACAAGTTTTCTACTTTAATAATCTTTATTTATTTTTACAAAATAGAGATAAAGAGAACAAGAAATAATATCAAGGAGATGTCCAGAGTAATATGTGTGAAATGATCTGAGGTGGATATGGCTGAAATCTAATTTGTCATTACTGTAAAAACATTGTTTTGTATTTACACTTTATCATGTCTTTGTACCGCAAAACGAAAAGCAGATTTCTTATAATGCCAGACAGCAATTTAAACCAGTGTCTGAAATAAAAATCAATTGTTAGAGAAACGAGGTGAGCCTTTATCTCCTGTATGCTTGATTATAATCTCTATCTGCCCCGTTGGTTGGTATTTTTCCCAGTGCATCCACAGCAACGTTCAAATTAAACCCCCGTCCACTCGGGCTGTCCTGATTATTAAAACAGGCGCACCGCCCGTGGTTAACGCTGGCTCTGATTGGCTGACACCCTTCCACTTTCAGAGAGAGAGAGATTGTCAGTCAGCTGGAGCTCGAGGAAAATAACAGTTGCTTGTTTTTATCTGTCGGGGATTTTGGACCTGACACATTTTGCCGTTGCGTTTATGATACGTTTAAGTCATCATTGCAAAGCATCCGACACATTCTTTTACAGAGAGGAAAGCGAGAATGTAGTGTTGTTATCGCACACCTTTTTTTAAACTTACGATAGGTAAGTAAGCTAACATTAGCTGATGTTGAATTTGTTACTTAGCATGCAAGCTAGTTAGCTAGCTGTCGTTATTGCAGTTGGTTTAGTAGCCAAACCGCACAGTAGTTTTATTTTCCTACTCTTACTTGCATTTTATGTATTTTCTTGTTTTTAAGCAGGTAGCGGTAACTTATATTGGCTTTCTAGTTTAGCTTCCTGCTAGCCCAGTTGGTTAGCAACAGTCACTAAGCTACTCTTCCACTATTTGTCTCCAAGGTGACGGTGGATGTTGCTCCATCAACCTCATCACCCCGGGTCTCTTTCCGCCTGCTCTCTTGGGGGGCTGTCGGCTCCTGTCGCCTATTCCAAGACAAGCCCGGTGCCCTGTTTTGTTGTCCGGAGTATCGTGTTGTGGATCATTGACCTGGGGGGGCCCAGTGCCTGTGGCTAGCCTGATGCTAGGAGCGTGGAAAACATAGCGGTGTGGGTCGGTGAGGAGATGTCAGAGCAGCGGGAATGCCTCGTCTTGGAGACAGTGTTGTAGTCGAGGGTATACACAAGTGTACACAATATACCTATCTCTCTGACTTGGGGTATAGACTAGCGGACCATCTTTTCATCCTAACTAGTAGTGTCACGTATATGGATGGTGGGGTCGCAGCATGCCCACCCCCTCAACTACCACTACACCACTGGCTGGAGGGAGTAGCAGTACCGGAGGAGAAGAGGGGCCCATGTCTGCCACCTCCACCTCTTCTCTCGGCTCCTCTTTCCGGTTCGTCCCGGCTTTCTGCCTGGGCGTGGTGGCAGCAGTAGTGTTTCAGCTGGCCTGGGGAGGCCTGACTCTAACCTCCTTCTTCTTGAAGTTGTTCATCTATGTGTCATTCGCCCTGCTGTGTTTCCTGGCAGGGAGCTTTGTTCTGCTAGTCAGGAAGAGTCCTCTCAAAGTCAGCTGCTTTCACAGAAGCAGGAGGCAGTCAGCTGTCCGGCTGGAGTTCTTCAACAAGCTCATGGTAAGATTCTGGCATCTCACAGTTTAAACTCATTACTCACACACCTTTGTGTGTAGCACACACTCTCTACCTATATCTCTAATCTTTATTTCAACAGAGTGGAGTACATGTTACACCCAAATCTCAAAAATGTTTCAATTTCATCCCTAATTGTCTGCTTTTGCTCTTTCCCCCACCACACACACTCACTCACTCACACACACACACACACACACACACACACAATTATTACGCTCCTCCTCAGTTATTCCCCTCCCCATCCCTCATCTCCTCTCATCTTCTCTCCCTGCCCCCGGATCCTCACTGTGTTGTTCTATAATAGATGAGGCAGAGTCATGCGGCTGGATTTAGACACACACAATAAACATAGGGTGATTTCTTCTTCAAGGAAAGTGATTGTGTCCTTGCAACCAGCTGATGGTTGGCTTTAATGGGCAGCCACAGCACAGGCAGCGGCTGCCTTTCGGCAGTGTTTGCTGCTGCTGCTGTGCACTGATGACTTATTGATGTCGACAGTGGAGGAATATTGTCACAACCATTTGTCTGGTCGACATGTGGTATGCTATGACAAATTGGTGCTGCCTTGCTTGTCAGGAATTTTAGGCTTGTTAGACATGCAAGCTCTCAGTCTTCTCTTCCTTTCTCTCCCTGTTGTTGCCCAATGTTTCCCGATTTTATGCCATAGTCCCCATCTGTGGTGTGAAATTATGGGACGTGATCTGATACACTTGTTGTTTTTCAGGCCCGCTTTTTGGTGCCAGTTCAGGAGTCAAGCCAGACCAAGAGGGTGGTGGTGTCGCACAATGTGGACAAGGCTCTGAAGGAAGGTAATGTGGATCACCTTTGCTTAAGAGATTTTTAAAGGTGTTTTATGACCATCTTATGTCCACATTCATGCAAATACATTTGGAAACTGTGTGAGACATTTTGGTCAGCACTATAGGTTTCAGATTATTGTGTAACCATTAGCTGCAGACATTGAAACAGAAAAACAACAGAAAAACATGTATGTCTCTTCCACTGAGGATCTATAGGCCCCATCAGCCAGCAGTGTTTGTTGTTGTTGTTTTCTTTACACAGCATGCGTGAAGAACAAAGTGCACCAGCAAGTCAGGGTTCTTAAATTGGATCATGTGACAGACGTTTAACGATCAGACGTATAGGAAAAAAAAAGCTGCATTTTCACCTTTATTTGAATTAGTGTATTAGGATTTAGGTTTGAATTTATCACAAAAAGCTGTGTCTGAATCCACTTCTTATATGCTATCTAGTACACTGAAGTTCCATTCTACCATTTTATTTGAATGTTGAATTCTAAATATAAAATGTATATATTATGTAATGCCCTTTAAAAGTTCCCTCAATGTATTTAGAATAGAATAATATTAGAATAATATCATGATATTGCAGGCTTCCTTCTATACTTGTTGCAGCTGTACATAGTCATGAAATACATATATTAAACATGTCAAAGTATTTATGTTAATATTTCAAATTTTATTAAGTAGTAAATTACAAAGTTCTTCATCTTTATATATTCATGCTTTGAACCAATTCAACTCTTTTGTGTAGTTTTTTTCTCTCTGCCTTTGTAGGGCAGTTTAGAGTACCCAATTTAGAGAATGATGTTTTCTTCACTTTAAAAATTCAAAATGGAGTGTACACATCCATCAAAAATCAGTCTCCACTTCAGTGAGTGTCTTTGCTGACTGGTTTGCATCATTGGGAGACCCTTCATGAAATCTTCCTGACACTACTGGAAAAACCTGCAACTTCTGTTTTTGAGAAAACTGCTGACTGATGGAGCTCTGTTCCTGTCAGTCACCATGGCCTGTCAGTGATCCCTCCCACTCATGGTGGATTACAACAGTATAATGTCCTGGTCATAATGTCCCATCCACACACACACACACACACACACAGAGGCACCGTCACTGGAACTGTGTGTCTGGCTGCCAAGTAACAGATGGTTCCAGGATTTACACGGAGGCCGTGTATTTGCACATGCTCCCCTGTGTGTTTTGAAAAGGTTTTTTGGTCGTAGTGTGTGGGATGAGTTTGTGATGACATTATTAGATTCACAGTCAAGACCTGCTGTGTCAGTTATTTAGATGAACAGTGTTTCTGTATCAGAATTGTATTAGTGCCCAGTTCTTTGATTTAAATCAAGCACTCAAGCTCAGAGCATTAGCTTCCCAGGGGACCTATCATTATTAGCTTATTTTTATTTTTGTAGAATAGAGCTGCAACTAATTATGTGCCGATTATTTTCGCGATTAATCAATTATTCGTTTAGTCTAAAAAATGTCAAAACAAATTGTGAAAAATGCTCATCGCAATCTCCCAGAGCCCAAAGTGACGTCTTGAAATTGTTTCTTTTGTCCGACCAACAGTCCAAAACCCAAAGACTCTTCATTTACTGTCACAAATGACAAAGAAAAGCAGCAAATCCTCACATTGAAGAAGCTAGAACCAGCAAATGTTTGACATTTTTGATTGAAAAATGACTTGAAACCATTAATTGATTATCAAAATAGCTAATAATTCTAAGTTAAGAATAGCCCATAAGAAATACATGAAATCACTTGTTATAATATATTTTTATGACACTTTTTTTCCATCTTTAATATCAGTGCCTTCCAAGTTAATATTTTTACAATTGGTTTCCAGTGTAAAAGAAAATGGTGCTTGATATTGATCTACTTTGACAGCTGATATTTCAGTAAAATTATTTGGATTGAAGACTGAAATGAAAAATATCTACTAATGTAAAACTATCAAAGCACTAGCCGTCCCATCCATCCACTCATCTATCCATCTGATTTCTTAACCAGTGATCCTGCAGGACCCTTTTGTATGGTTAAAAAAAGGGCACCAATATACCTGCCAAAGCTGACTGTTTTTATGTGAGAATAGAAAGTACGCCTGCCACATGGTATATTGGCGACATACTGTACATAGTGGCAATGTATACACAGTACATATGTGACAGTCTTAGCTCAGATCAGATTCATTAAAACTCCCTAGACTTGCTGGGTCACGAGCGATACCAATGTCCGCTCTTCAGTTATCCTTGTAAAGATGTTAAGATCCTTTAAAGTGCATACAGTTGAGAGGCTTCATTTAGTTAATAGATCAGAAAAAGAAAGATAGATTTCACATCTTTTACGGAGTTTTACTTTAGTTATGATTTAAGGGGGGGAATGCCATATTTGTTTCATTCAAAGCAAATGTGCATTAGTAAAATCAGTATGCAGTTATTACAGCGTTAGTGTAAATTTCACTGTCGAAGTTCAGTGTGTGACCCCTTAATACGAAGCAGTGTACTCGTCACACATTGCATGTCTGTGTGTTGTGAGGAATCCATTCAAATAGTGACTTTTACATCAAGAGGGTCTTAGGTTTGAACCCATCATCCAGCTGTGGCCTTTCTGTGTGCAGTTTGCATGTGTCCTGCATGAGTTGTGCATGTGTTTGCGTGGGTTTTCTCGCCTGTAGTCACCTCGTCTAAATGTGAGTGTGAGAGATTGTCGGTCCATGTGACTGTCTGTGTGTCTTCCCCTGTGATGGACTCCACCTCCCATGCCCCGGGACCCTGCACAGGATAAGTGCATATAGAAAATCGATGGATGGATGATGCTTCCTCCACCTTTCAATGCTGCACCAATATTCACCTGGGTTTTTGAGGAAATGAACCTAGCGCGATACCCACACAGTGGGTAGTTCAGGTGGCCCAGGAATTTAGAGCTTTCACAATGAAAACAGAGCCGCGACAGCTCTTCTTGTCTAGAAAGCTTGAAATCTCAGCAGCCATTTGGTAACAGAGGACTGGCATTGATCAGCAACACTTGTTGGTGCACAAATTGATAATCATTTGCTGCAGCTGTGTGACTCTTTAGTATTTATCTTCTGGAAAAAAAAAAATCTAATTCTCTCTGTATGTGTGTGTCTTTCCCCAGTGTTTGACTATGCCTACAGAGACTACATTCTGTCCTGGTACATTCCTTTGAGTCGCGATGAGGGTCAGTTGTACTCCATGCTGTCAGAGGACTGGTGGCAGATGATTGGGCAATTGAGATCCAGGCTTGCTGACATTGACCTTGTCAAAGTGGTGTGTTACGACACCATCCGAATCCTACACTCACACTTCACTGACCTCAAGGCTGCATCCGCAAGGTATACACACACACACACACACACACACACACACACACACACACACACACACACACACACACACACACACACACACACATACCAGTGTATATATAATTGTAAATAGTTGAAGTGGTATTAGCTTAGTTAATGCTTGGGTGTCCCAAGGAGTTCATCAGCCGGAAATCATATAAGGGAAAGCCAGTAAAATAAAGTGTTCTCTACTTGCGAGTACAGCTTCCATTGTGCAACTTTTTGACTCACTGTTGTGTAACAGAAAATATGTTTCAGCTTTCATCCCTTTCCACCAGTGTCCATACCCAGCACCATCATTTTTTGTGTGCAGATGGGCTGAAATTATGGCAATTCAGTACAGCGTAAATAACATTAAATTCCTCCGCCCTCACTTCCTTCATCTCCAGGCAGCATCTGCCAGGTGCACTTACAGACAGAGTGATGATTCACACAAATCATCTGGTTTCATTATCCTGGCAAGTCAGGTGAGACTTATGATTTGATCACACCGCCGAGATGTCTGGCCCCCCTCGTCTTCAGTAGCACGTTTCATGTCAAGTTTTAGAAGCGACAGTGAGATGCGACACAGCTGGATTACGAATAACAGTGCCGGTGTTAGCTATGCCAATGAAGTTGCATCTCATAGAATATCTAACTCTGTTAGAATATCATTTCAAATTCTCTCGTCTCTTTTCTGTTTATATCTCGATCTTAATCCGAGTCTCCCTCATGTATGTACCCAGACCGGAGGAGTGTGCTCGGCCGTTTCCTCTCCATCCCTGTTTGGTCAGTCCAGACTCGGAGCTGGCCTTCCTCCGCTGTGTAGCCAGAATACTGCTGCTGTGTCTGCTGCCACAAAAGGATGCCAAGTCACATACACTACGCTGCTGCCTCACAGAAGTCATCACTACTAAAGGTACTGTGAGTGTGTGTGTGTGTACTGTATGTGACACTATATTGTACCTGTATTTGGGGTCAGCAGGTGAACACAAACTCCAAAGCCAGACACCCTTTGTTCTTGCCACACTATAGTCATCAGAACTTGTGGGTATACCATGGTGGGAAAATAAAGAAATGGACTGATGAAATGGATGACTTTGTTTTGAAATCAATCAAAATTTGCTCGGGACATCACTTATGAGAAGTTAGTAAACCTTTTTCATGGTAGACATTTTGATATTAGAGCAGGAGAAGCACAGGTGTAATAAATACTACTACTAATAATAAAAACTTTATCTACTTTATTTACAGTAAAAAAAACATTTAAAAAAATGAAATAAATTACAAAATCTAAAATATGATAAGTTAAATAATAACAGCATTAATGATGGCTGAATTCCATTTAGGTGTTGCAGTTACAAGGCCCTGGTATTGTGCATGCTTACCTTCTGGCATGGCTTTTTGTGGACACTCAAATGGAATGGAGCCATTGTTAATGTTATTAGTTGAACCTACTGCAGCCTGCCGTGAAAAGGTCTGCTGTTACCAGTTTACTGTTGACAATGACGGATGTAAAAGTGGACATAGATAACGCAATTAACAGTATTCAGTTGATTTTATTTTTGTATCGGTGTGTGTCTTGTGTGCTCCAGTGTTGAAGCCTTTGGTAGAAGTGCTGAGCGATCCAGACTCCATAAACAGGATGCTCTTGTCTCAGCTGGAGCAGAGGGAGCAGCAGGCTGAGCAGCAGAAGAAAGCCTACACCTACGCTGCCTCCTATGAAGACTTCATCAAACTCATATCCACTTCTGCTGATGTCAATTTCCTCAAACAACTCAGGCACGACACCAACAGCACACACAGGCATAGCTACACCTGCGCTGCCTTATTAAACTGAGACTACCCTGTACTTGCATAGGCTTCCTTAAATGAACCATACTGTATGTATACACAAACATGTTAACCAGACAGTGTCAACCACCAGTCTATTTGCTGCTGTGGGGTTACCATGGGAACAGACAGTGTCTCTGTTACACTATATTAGATCTAAATGTGGGGAAGATATGATACTGCTATATTGTGTTGTTAGTTTGAGAAATAATGGCTCAACACTGACTTGTTGCTGATATATTTGATCAATTCTGTAAACATAGACTCCATGTTTACATACTGTACTATATGTTGTACTTGCTTTAGAATTACTGTACATGTAAAGTGTTACCACTGTCGCGTCGTACTGTATTTATATCTTGTTTACGTCAGTGGTATTCTGTTTATTCATCCTAAGACAGCCCATTTTGATTTTATTGATTGATTCCAGCAACTGCTTGAAATTGAACACCTCTATCTCTCTTTGTAGGTATCAGATAGTGGTAGAGATTATTCATGCCACCACCATCAGCAGCCTGCCTCAGCTCAAGAAGCAGAAAGGTACAGAGACACCACAGTTCACCATATGACAGAAAGGCCAAAAACATGATTACACAAAAGAGAAAATGGGGAAACTTAAGCATTGTGGTGTTAGCCAAAAATGTTTTAAATCCACTGCAGCTAAACAGCTAGTTGATCTATTGTTCACTTTGTTGCAACAACTCTGAAGGTCTCTTGTATAGAGCTGGGTGGGGTCAGGTCTGACGTGACTTTTGAGCTGTGTGTCAATCACTTGCGAGGTGGCCTTTAGGCACTGAGTTCACCCTCATGTCAAAGTAGGTTAATGAAAACTGAACCTGAGAGTTAAGGTTGAGAATGAGGCTGAACTGAGGCAGAGCTAAATGCTAATGCCATTAGTTTTGCAGGTATTTCGTCATAAACCAAGGTACTGGACACATTTAAAATTTTGACCTATATGGCACTAGATGAATAGTCAGGGGATCACTGAAATGACTACAATTCATCCTGAGGGCAACATGAATGCCACGTCACTCAAAGCCACAAATGTCAACGTGCTGGTGGCACTAAAAGAAAAGTCGGGAGATCCGCAAAGTCAGGAGGATTCAACATCTGGGCACCATGAATGTCTTTAACAAATTTTATGGCAATCCATCAGTTCCAACAGTTGTCAAAACATTCAACCTCATGGGGGCACTAGAAGAAAGTCAGGGGACTACCAAAGTCAGTACGTTTCATCCTCTGGAGGGATCCAATAGTTGTTGAGATATCTTTATTAAGTCTGGACGACACTGCCATCCATGGAGCCATGCTGCTAGCATAGCCAAAAACAAACAAAGACCTGAGAGTAAGATTCTGTTATTCTACATACAGTAGATCTACAAATAGAGGCAAGATCATTTAATCCATGACTTCACCCTTGGTCACACTTTTCTTGTTCACAAATGATGTTTTTCTGTTACAGTATTACTTTATTTGCTTACTCATTGGGATTTACATTCATTTTCTGGGTATCAGCTTTACCAAACTTGCAACTTTATCTTGATAGTTCAGTGGCTCCACACCAGGTAATTGTGCTCTCGTGTATTGTGTGACCAAAGCTGGCTCACACTTTTCTGTCAACCGCTGCTTTCCCTCTCTCTTAGAGCGAAAAGGTAAAGAGTCAGCAGCCATGAAGGCAGACCTGCTCAGGGCCAGAGATATGAAACGATATATCAATCAGCTGACTGTTGCTAAGAAACAATGTGAAAAACGGATCCGCTTACTCGGTGGACCGAACTATGAGAACAATGAGGAAGGAGGGGCTGATGACAGTGATGAGCCTCAAAGTCAGAAGGTAAGACTCATATAATGTGGACTGTGATACATCTGGTGTGGTCTTTGATTGAAAAGAAGCTTGTGAAACTTGCCAAATAATTGAAAATCTGTATATTTTAGTTTTTAGACTATTATGTCTGATATTGAAATTTTTGAATGATATATTCTCTGTAAGGAACGTGGTATTAGCATGACTTTGCTTGAGGGTCTGTGCTTGGATGCTCCACATGGCTGACGTTTAGTCATTTTCTCTCTCGCCCTCATATCCAGATTCTCCAGTTTGATGACATCATGTGTAATCCGGGTTACAGGGAGCATTTCAGAGTTTACATGGAGAGAGTTGATAAGAGAGCTCTGATAAGCTTCTGGGAACTGGTGGAAACGCTGAAAACTGCCAACAAGGTGACGTGCACACACATTCCCGAGGGCTTAGCCCAACGCTGATTATAGTATATACTATGTTGTTTTATTTTGTGTTTCTAGTACCTGCAGTAGTGTGCTGTACCAGTGCTGTGCCTGGGTGCTGTTTGCACACAACATTGCACAATATTGGTACTGTTGTTCCTTTACATCAGAATACACGTGTCATCTGTCATTTAAACTTGCAGTATTGCCAGTGAAATGCTAAGTGGGTGTTTGTGTACTGGGACATCAGTGGTAAGCACATTAATGGGGTGTAAAAAGTACATGAGTAACTGGTTATGTCTTTGTTAATGTGTGTGTGTGTGTGTGTGTGTGTGTGTGTGTGACAGAATGAGGTGCCCCAGATCGTAGGGGAAATCTACCAGAAGTTCTTTGTGGAGAGCAGGGAGATTCCAGTGGAAAAGTTTCTCCTCAAGGAGATCCAGCAGAGTCTGGTGGGGAACAGAGGGACACAAGTCTTTGTCAGACTACAGGAACAGGTAACTGTTGTTTTCTCTAACTCTAACTGCTGCCGTTGTGGAGGAAAGGGACTTATTAAAAGTCCTCAGAGGTGCAAGTAACAATGGTATGCTTATGTTCCACACTGTCAAAGTGTTCTACAGTGACGATAAAGCATTTTCTGTTGCTCTTATACACCCTCTAGGTGGCTGAGACGATGAGAGAGCGTTACTACCCCTCCTTCCTGGTTTCTGACCTCTACGATAGGCTGATCAGACGAGACGAGCAGCATAGCCAATCACAATGTAGCACTGAGGAAAAGGAGGAAGGGGTCAGGCATAAACAATGTTGCAAAAAGTTTTCATCTGTTAAGATACTCAAATGTATAATTTTTTGCATATTTTAATAAATATATATGTGTTTTTATTGTGTAGTGTCAAGGTCTAGACATGGGGGAGGAGGTGTGTGACGAAGGCAGTAAAGGAATCAATGAGCAGGCCAGCTACGCTGCTACAAAACTCTACCAACTCTACGACAAACTGGAGTACAAGCGACAGGCCCTGGGCTCCATCCAAAATGCACCCAAACCAGACAAAAAGGTAACAAAATACAGGCAAATGTGACAAAACACACCCCAGAGTCAAATCAGAATTCACTTCAAAAGTTCAAAAGCAGGATAGCATAAGGCACACAAGATCAAAATGAGTGAGTGTGTACATCCAGACCCTTCAGCATGATGCCCTGAACTTGAACTGAGATGTTAACTCAGTAGTTGAGGTGAAAAAGTGACAATTCATCTTATCATTTTAATACAATTTATTTGCTTAACAGCCCATACGCCTGCTCTTGTGCATTTGTATACTTTGTGTTTTTGAATCTCAGTAAAGTGAAGGAATATCCACAACACTCATGGCACATTTTTGATACGATTTTAAAAACTTTTTTGAACTGAAAACAACTGTATATTGTTATTCACCTTAATGTCACTTTTTCATTTAACTATGATTTGCATGCTAGTTAAAATCTGTCCCTGGTGCGTGTTTGCAGATAGTGAGCAAACTAAAGGAAGAGATCGGAGCCATGGAGAGAGAACACAGTGATCTCCAGCAACATATCACCAGGACTGACTGGTGGTGTGAAAACCTGGGGCACTGGAGGGCTATTATTACTACTGCTGAGGTAATGGTTTTTTTTTTTTTTTTTTGCGCATTTTCTTTTTATCACAAACAATTAAGGGCTGATTATACTAACGCTGAAGAAACAAGCCAGCCATAACTAGCTGCATCTAATTGTCGTGCATCTGAGATCTCATCATTTACAGTACTTCTCCTCAGATAATTAATGTGTGTGCAACACACTGGTTGGTTACTGTTACTGCAGAGGTAATTCACTTTCCCGCTATCATGTGACTTGCCTACTCAGATGATTTTATGTCTCCAAGAAAAGCGTATTAGTGCTAAATTAAGTACACCAACACATGCAGCTAAATAACCTATCCGGTCTCAAGTCAGTATAAGTTGTGAAATAAAGGAATAGATAAACAGACATGTAAATTTAATACCACTTAACTTAAACCTTGCTACACCTGATGTGGCTAGTATGAAGATAATGTTAATTATGTAGTCACGTAGACATTTGTGTGTGTATTCCAGGCTACAGAGGAAGGTGGCGAGACAGTAGCTTGTTACAGTGTGTGCGTCAGCCTGGTAGAAGGAGAGGAGACAGCCAACAGTCGCTGGAGCGTCCAGAGGAAGCTCACTGAGTTCCAGATGTTGCACCGCAAACTTACTGAGGTAACGCCAAACCCCAAAACCTGCACGTGTATGGATATGTTTTCTTTCTGAACAGCAGAAAGCAGCTGTGTTCTATGGTTATATACTGCATTAGACTTTAGACTTTATTGTCTCTGGAGGGGAAATTCTGTTTCACAGCTCTGTACATGTGCATCACCATTTACACCCATCGCCACCCACACCAAAACAAACAATATGCATACAACAACATGACATCAGCAACAAACATGACAACCATGACAGCAGCGGAATAATCAGTGGACAACAGACAGCTGGTCAGGGGCAGGGGGCTGCAAAGGCTGCTGGTACCAGACTTTTTCCAAAGCGAGCCCTTCTGCACCTCAGGGACCTGTACCTGCGTCCAGAGGGAAGTATGGAGAAGTGGCAATTGAGTGGATGTGTAGTGTCCTGTGCTATTGTTGTTGCCATGCGTGTGATGGCTCTGCGGTTGAGCTCTGAGAGGTTGTGTGTGTGTGGGGAGACCAATTGTTTTTGCGGCAGTGTTGGTTACCCGTGTTAGTTTGGCCCGGTTTGTAACAGAGAACATGTTAAAGAAACCGGAGGAACAGTAGAGCAGAATGGGTTGGACAATGCTCTGGTATAGCAGTAGGAGAAGGTGGGGGGCAACATTACCACTAGTTGAGAAATGTCTAACTGTTACCTTGCTGTTCCAATGCTTCACCCCCTCCCCCTCCATATTGTATGTCACTGCAGCGTTGGGGAAGAAACTCCCTATACGGCACTGCAGTAGTAAGCCCGTTAAAAAAAAGAAACAAAAACCAATCTCACAGTCTCTATTGAATTGATGATGGATTTATTGCAGATTAGACACCATCACAAGTATTGAATTCAGTAAATATTCTGTATATTTGTTAATACACTGACTATATTATCTAATAAGAAGGAAAATGTAATACAAACTACTTTGGTTTTGGCAGTAATGTGATATGTCTCTCATTACTGTGAAATCACATTTCAATTGCTGTGTGTGTCTCTTTCTCAGTGTTTTCCATCATTGAAGAAACTCCAGTTACCATCACTCAGTAAACTTCCCTTCAAATCCATCGACCAGAAATTCTTAGACAAGAGCAAAACGCAGCTCAATGCCTTCCTCCAGGTAAACTTGCAAACCAAACATACTGTAAGTCTGTATTACATTGTTAATTTGACAAGAGGATAACTTTGGTGCTTTGTGCCTTTCCCACTTTCTGCTGTAGTAGTTAGACTTAAAAGTGCTTCTCTTTATACTTACAAGTCAACCCTCGTTAACCTGAACATAAAGCCACACCAATTTAAACACACTGGAGCAGATGTTCTGGGGTATCTTGTATTCCAGGGGTTGCTTCTGCAGTTGCCAGAGGGGTACATGGAATGATGTGAAGTAGTTCAACTAGTTTGAAAAAAAATTAAATTACAATTTAATTAAAAACAAAACAAAAACATTTTGAGTCAGCTACAATACCTGAACACCATGTACTGCGATTAAGAGTGCATGAAAACTAGTCACCAAGTGAGCAGAGCTAAAAGTAATGGATAATTGGTTGAAATAACTATAAGTAATAGATGAATGGTTGAAATGGTTAGTTAAAATATTGGATAAACGGTTGAAACTGCTTAAAGCAATGGATACATTTTTAAAATAGGTGAAAGTAATGGATAAAACGGATTGAAATAGGTCTCACAAAAAGGCAGGGAACTACTGCATTAGAGAACACCCAGCTCTGTGCTCACACTGCATCTTTCTTGTTTATAATACTTGCTTAACAATGTTGATGATGACTTCAGCTCTGTGTGTGTGTGTGTGTGTGTGTGTGTGTGTGTGTGTGTGTGTGTGTGTGTGTGTGTGTGTGTGTGTGTGTGTTTGTAGCGTCTGCTGACAGATGAGCGATTGTGCCAGTCAGAGGCTCTCTATGCTTTCCTCAGCCCGTCCCCAGAGCACCTCAAGGTAACCAGTTTCTCATCCTTGCATTTGGAATAAGACAGGGCTACTGATATATTATTTTCATGTCATACAAACATGCATAATATAAAAAAACTATTTTTTTCTCCCTCACAGCTACCACATATGATTTGCTGTCATGTTTTTGTGCTTGATTTATATTGTATACAATTGTTGAAGGTGATGTCGATCCAGAAGAAATCGTCATTCTCTCTGGCCTCCTTCCTGGAGAGGCTCCCTGGAGATTTCTTTTCCCATACTGAGGTACACATTCATTCACAGCTGGGAACGTAACAGGACATTGTGGACAGTAGCGCTTTAGCTGCCTTGCATCCTCATTTTGAGTGTGTGTCGCTGTGTGTAATTGTTTATAGGAGGAGGCTGACGATGACAGTGACTTGTCGGACTACGGTGATGAGGCAGACGGAAGGAGAGACGCCTTGGCTGAACCCTGCTTCATGCTCATAGGAGAGATCTTTGAGCTCAGAGGAAGTGAGTAGTACACTGTTGCGCTTTCCATTTTTATATCAGTATACAAATAAAAAAAGAAAAAGACAGAGGCCTATATGAAGAACCTAGAAATCGATCTCTGTGGTCAACAATGAGGTTACACCTTTGTTTTTGTTTTAAGTGCAGTTAGCTAGGTCCTGTCTTTTTGGGATCAAATCATGAATTCTAACTATCTGAGTGAAATAATCTGATCTAATCTTTCCTTCTCTGTCTGTCTGTCTGTCTGTTCAGTGTTTAAGTGGGTGAGGAAGACTCTAATTGCACTAGTCCAAGTGACATTTGGACGAACTATCAACAAGTAAGTTCTAGCAAGTTGGCATTTTAATTAACTATGCTTTTGGGGGCTGTCTCATATCACATATCACACTTTTCGAATAAATAACAATTAGTTGATTAACAAAATAGTTGCCGATTAGTTTTCTGCCGATTGACTAATCGTTGCAGCTCTAGATGCAACCTATGAGGCGTTATCATAAAATAGGTTGAACAGCTGACTTTGTTCCATTTGTTCATGCTGCCTCTGCTACCATATTTGAGTAACAAGCTGACAGGTGACTTCAGATTTGTTGTTGTGGTAATGTTACCACAGCCTACCAGTTACAGCATATGAGAGACCTCTTGGTATTGTTGCTATTGACAGATTTGAGGCTGGATCTTCTGTGAGTGTGTTGGTGTGTTTTATTAACCTGTTCTATAGGCCTAGAGATTGTAACTATGTCATCACTCACACTTAACTGTACCATCACTTGCACTGTATGATCACTTGCACTTGTACTTGTACATTTTTTCTGAGATCAGTCGTGAGGCTAACATCCTCTATGTTTTATTTTTAGACAGATCCGGGACACAGTAAACTGGATCTTCTGTGAACAGATGTTGGTGTGTTACATCAGTGTGCTCAGGGACACCTTCTGGCCCAACGGGAAGTTGGCACCAGGTGTCAAGGTCCGAACAGACACTGAACGCAGTGAAACTAAGGAACGGGCTCAACAGAAACTACTTGATAATATCCCAGGTAGCAACTGAAACGCGGGCTAATGTGACCTGTAGATCTTAAACTTGTCAACACCTGAATGTCTGTGAATCGTCTGACCTCTTTACTTTGTTTCAATGTGATCTTTTATATCAGATGCACTAGCGAATCTAGTTGGCCAGCAGAATGCCCGCTATGGAATCATCAAGATCTTCAATGCCCTGCAGGAGGCTAGTGCCAACAAACATCTTCTCTATGTAAGAATAATACATTATTATTATTATACATTTTTATTATCATAGAATTAATGATATAATATGTAACAACAGCCTCAAACATAATTATTTTGTCTATCTGTCTCTGTTAGGTATTGATGGAAATGTTACTCAAGGAAGTATGCCCTGAACTCAGCACAGAGGTGGACAACATCTGAACACACACAAACACACACATGCTCAATACACACAGAGTCTTTGGATCTTTTAGGCCTCTCTGTAGCTGACCAATCATATACTGCCAAGCCAGACAGGGAGATGGCCTTTTGGTGAAACTCAGACAGAAGGCAGCCGTGTTTGTCAGAACTGAGACACATGCTGATTCTGTTTGTAGGACTTTGCTGTGAAATGATGAAAAGCTGGGCTGACACCAGACTGAAAGGGGGCTGATGTTTGACTTTGTGGTAGTGATCAGAACTTGTCTTTCTGAACGGGGAGAAACCACACAGAGTCTGACTTCTTCCCATTTAGACAGATCACATGTGTACCTGACAGTCCATATTCACACAAGAACAAATGGTATTTTTGACATTATGTGTCCCACTTCTGCACTTTTTTCCCCTTATTTTCTTAATAGCACAGAAATATCAGATCTGTACCACACCAAATGGAAGTTAATCTTTTGTTCCTGTGTAAATCATGGCGGCCTATAGATTACAAGGCAAAATAACAGTTCGTGAAACAACTTGATTGTTCGGTCATCAATTTGTAGAGCTGATAATCTGAAGACCTCAATTAAATGCAGCAAATACAGTTGAAGTTCAGATTGTCTGTTGCCCTCTAAAGGCAACCAGTGTGTGTGTCATTGACCAGTGACCTCTGAACATTCCTCCTACACACAACCTGAGCAACAGCACTTGTGTTTCTGTGATTCTTGTTAAGGCTTATAATTGTGCAATATAATGTCATGTAAAAGTCATTGTGATGATTTTATTTATGATTGTTATTGATAGATTTTATTTTTACCAACAATTGTTTAGAGAGCATTTATATAAGCAATAAATTGCAAACAAAAAGTTGATATGGCCTTTTGAATTTCTTTAACATGGTCTTTGAAACTACGATAGACTAAAGATAGACACGAATTAAATATTATCCATAAATATTTTAATGTAAAATATTAATATTATTTACAGTTTGTCCACTGATCTGGCATCCTGAAGCTGAAAACATTGAACAGCATAAAATCTAGTTTAAAAAGTTCAAATACATCCATGACCCCTTGTTTTGAAACTGCTTGTGGAAGTGGTTGAGGTGCCTTTTCTTTTTTTCTGCAAACAACAGAATAGTGTGATTGCATAAGATTTTAGGCTTTTAACAGTTTTTTCCTAGCACATGAATGCAACTTGTGTTCCCCACAGGTTGGGTTGAGTCTCAAGGGGGAGTGGGCGGTAACGAGCGACGCTACACAGCTGAGCCCCGATATGTCAAGCTGGAGAGAGTACGTGCAAAGACAGGAAGTGCACCTTTCCTTCAAAATAAGAGCATAAAATGTGCCGCGAATTTGAGGATTGATTGACAGACAAAGGGGGGGGGGGGTAAACCTTATTGTCAGCCTGAAAGGGCATATTGAGTGACATATGTTTTAATTTTTCTAAAATGGAAATTGTAGTAGCATCATGTAAATTTTCACATACTAGGACTGACTGCTTGCTTATTTGATGGATGGTGGTATGGACAACAGCCTATCCCCTCAGTATGGAAGTGTTGTCTTACGTCTAGGTTGGACTCTGGTTCACTGGCCCATGTTTTGCTATGTGTTTTTATTTGCAAAGGTTATTTCTTTATTCCTAAAGTGGGACATGATATAGAGCTGATATCTAATATCATGGGGCCGGAAAACAGGATTTTGAAAGGTGAAGGAGCTATATCCCCCCCATCCCCAGTGGAAGTTGCATCCTTGCCTACGTAGGTTTGTATTTACTGAAATTGCCACAAAGTAATTGGCACAGTAATGGGGCAACATAAAGGTCCAGCACAGTAGTGAGCCATGATAATGTCACAATGAAGGTGATACTGCAATAAGCCAAATATTTCACAACAGTCATCTAAAATGATTAATCAATATCTATGAAGAAGAAAAGATGAAGGAACTAATGCATTGTGAAATGCCTTTGGTTTTTGCTGAATTACAGATAAATGAGATGAAACGATGTACATATGAGCATAATGTCTGGGCTATTTTCACACACAGCTGAGCTATAACAATGTAAAAAAATTTCTCCAACGGGGTCTTATTTTGGTACTTGAAACCGGAAATGGTGCAATGTTATGATAGCCTTGCTAGTGATGTTGGGCTCAAAGCAGACGATCCAGGCGCCGCCAACATTTGCAAGCTAGCAAACATTGCCTTATTCAGTAACGTCATATTCAAACAGCGCTCAATGGTAGGTTTCGTTTAATGCTAAGCACAACAATACTAATAGATACTATAGAAAGCTAACGCTAGCTGGGGGGACGAGCTGGCCATTATCTAACGGTAGCTTTCCTAGTTTTTTTCTGTCATTCTTACTGGCTTTACTTTGGGTTTGCCTTTCATTTAGTTAAAGCTAACAAGCTAGGCTAACGTAAGCAATATATTACTTTAAACCAACTAAACAATCATCCCGTACAACATGTTAAACGTATTATTCATCATAATTATGTATTGTTATAATGATGGTTGCTAAGCTAATACAGTTAAGCGGGTTAACGCTATCTGTAAGGAATGTGACGCTATCGTGCTCATTGTGGTTGCCTGACAACGGAAAATTAAAGAGACAGTAACGTTACCGACTTAATTAATATGTGCCGAGTTCTGTAGTAAATATAAAAAACAATGAAACTGCAGGCAAGACAGTGTTGAAAGGCCCAAAACTGGACTTTCTGGGATTCATCAGCTTCACAGATAATGCACCAGTAAAATGAACTGCAAAGCGTCTCACAACAGTACAAAGCCGATAGTGTGTTTTCAGTCCAGCCCGCAGGTGATTGAACTGATTAGCACTCATTAGAGCAGAGAGGAGGAAACAATTAGTCTTGGTTAGTCTAGAAGAACCTGTATACATTTGGCTCTCTCTGTGCAGTAGTGATGCATATAAGCAAGCATGGCATTTTGTGCTCTCAGTTGTGTTGTATAACTTTGCCAAAAGGAGATGGATGACGAGCTGGAGACCTTCATCAGGGAGCGGAAGGCAAGAGTGGCTGTGGATAAAGCCAGTTTAGAACAAGACCCTCCATACATGGAAATGAAGGTGTGTTGGAATGATGATTATTAGGTTATTGGTTAAATAGCTTCTTGTTATATAGACATTCATTTTGTTAAATTCTGATGCATATGACCTTTTATTTAACCCCCCTAAGGTGCCTCCAACTAAAACATGATAAAATACAGAAAGTAAATAAGGCATCACTTCATGTTCTGGGTAACACAAGTGGAAATGGATGACATCTCACAAACGTTTTAAATTGTAATTGATAAAAAATACTGAGTATTTGACCCCTTTTTAGTATTCGTTTGGAAATGTAAAGTTATTACCAAAGCACTGGGATGACCCCTTTTGCAGAGATCCTGTTGTGTGTATATATCTTTTAATGCATGTTGTTCCTGTATTTTTGATTGACAGGCAAACCCCCACAGAGCCTATGAATCTGCTGTTAAGGAGAACATCCCTCCCAGGTCTATAGCACAGGGCAAAGGTATAGTACATAACCACATTGCCTCCTTTAATTCTTATTTTTATTTTTTTAGATCATTTTCATAAAAAATAAGCATGTACCTTAAGTGTATTGATAGTAACCCATGTCATGTGAGCAATGTTTGTCAGGGTAGATGTTGTTTCTTTAAAGTGGCAGTGGTCTTGTTTTGTCTCGTCATGAAACTCATTGCCTTGTGTCTCCTATTAAAAATTGATGGATGTGTTTTGTCAGAGGAGAGCTGTGGAGTGGGCCTACCCCTCGGTGTAGAGTACGAGAGGAAGAAACAGAGGCTGCAGCATGAGCTGCGTATGGACTACAGGCGCTACATGTCTCAGGTGACTTGACACAGACTTGACCTGTTTACTTGTGTGTTTGGCTGCAGCAGACGAGCTTGAAGGTCAGTTCAGGCTTTGTTCTAGATCTGTCAATGTTTTTATTCCAGTTTTACATTACTATAAGGTATGCTCCATAGTCCCCTCCAAATGTGGTCATGAAATGCAGCAGCCTTTTGTCAGTATTTTATGACACAATTGGTGTATGCTTTGCAGCTCTCAGTATCCCATGATCCATATAGCGTTCAGGTATCCTCAGCAGTGTGTACAGTCAGGAAATATCACATGACCAAGTTGTGTTTACCAGGTGTTTGACTTCAAGTGGGTATCAATCATGAAAAAGCTACTGCATGATGTAATTAATATGGAAACCAGCATAAACTCCACTCCTTGTTCACAAAGTGTTGTATAAATATACTATATTTACCATTAACCTGGTATACTGAACATGTTAAATATCACAAATTGCACTGTAAACTAAAGTATCATTTACACTAATGTTATACAGGTGGTTTTGAGGATCCAGTCTTTGGCCCCAAGCCAGCTTTAGATTTCAGCTTTAGCTGGTCCTCTGGTTAACACTGCTTTTTTGTTGAATAGTAAAAGTCACAATGTTTGAATTGTGACAGTAACATTTTATGTTACAGAAAAAACACTTTGACCCTGCAGAGCCTGGACCATTAATTGACCTCGATAACAGGAGGTCTGTCAAGGTAAATGTCTCTCTTTAATGACGTAATGATGTCGGTTGATTTGAAAATGATGCCTTTGACTGGACAGGAAAATTCTGTTTTTACAAAAATCTGACTCCGTTACAAATTTAACTAAGAACCTTGACTGATTTACTAGCGACCTTTTTTTTTTTTTTTTTTTTTTTTTTTTTTTTTTTTTAATGGAAGGAAATAACTGAACTTCGTCCTTATTACTGCATGGCTGCCAAACTCTATGGAAGAGCAGACTAACATGAAAGCAGTAAGTGATACAGAAAGCTAGTTCTAACTTTCTCGTTCGTTCTTTATGGATAAAGATTTAGTAAAAGATCCAAAGGGCCACTCGTTGTTTCCCAAAACACATACAAAATACAATTTTAAAAAGAGCAGTAACTGCTATTGTTTAGATCAATGATGCCCAACCAGGGGTATTTGTACCTCAGGGGGTATTTCTGCTGTTTCCAATGGGTACATGGAGCAGATAATGGATATCCAGGCCAAGAATTCCTCTTCCGTGCACCGGTCATTGTTTACAGTTCGATTAGAAATCTTGGAATCAATCAGCTATCATCTGACGAAGATTTGAATGCAGATACATTTTAAAAAAGCTAATTTCTAGGGTTCTGAGATTGCATTTCTGCCAATGTGTTACACCTCTTTTGCTCTTGTTGCTCGTTTACCTGCATTCAACCAAAGCCTGCTCAAACGTGATTGGCCAATATTACTCGGACTACAAACGGAAACCAGAACCGATACCAAAATCTTGTCCCTTGCCTGCAGATTCTGCATTCATATGCAGATATCTGTTTATAGAGATTAAGTCAGCTTAACACCTGAACTCTATGTGACGAAAAGTATTGCATAGTGAAAACTAGTTACATAGCGAGCAGAGAAGTTGAAATGATTGGCATGAAATGGATAAATAAATGGTTAAACTGGATAGCTGAAAGTAATGGATGAATAGAATGAATAAAATGAGGTATCTGAAAGTTATAAAGAGCTGGTTGATAATATTTTTTTTGTAGCAACGCCTGCTTGAAGACCAGGCAGCTGTTCTTCCCAAACAGCGACCCCCGTCACGGAGGGATGCCGCTACTCTAACAGAGGACAGCAGGGGGGTTCACAGGGCTTTGCGCCTCACTGAGGTGAAGACCGTCTATCCTGAGGAGGACGAGGAACAGTCGTCACTACTTCCCTGGCATCGTGACAGGCCAGGGAAGCCAGTGGAGCAGGTGTCAGAGGAGGAGGACTTCAACGAGGAGCTGGAGCTGATGGAAGGCAGAAGGCGCAGACACGAGGCCAGATATGAGAAGAGACGACCCAGTAGGACTGATGGCAGGTACTTGGAGAAAATTGTCCTGTGTTTTGTGTGTATGTTTAAAAGCATGTTTATAAAATATCTGTTTTTATTTGGCTTTTCCCAGGGAGAAGAGGGAGAATCCAGTAGGTGTTGCCAGAGATGGCAGGAGATTGAGAGCAATGACCAAAAATGAGGATGCTGAGTTCGCCACTGGCCTTTTAATAGGTTAAAGGACGTTTTTTTTATTTTGCAAATGAACAGTTTGTTATAAAAATCAAAAGGTCCAGCATGTGATGAACATTTACTTACAAGAAATGCCTGTGCAAAATCAATTTGAGCATGTGTTGTAACCTCTGAAAGAATGGTTTCTTTCAGAGCTATTGGTTGGGAAAGAATGAAAAAGAATTGGTTTTCTGAAATGATGGATTACCAAACCCTTATTAATGGCATGACGAGTTCAGAAGATTCAAACTAAACTACTAAAAAGAAAAGATGGGTCTCTTTTTAACTTGTGTCCCATCTTTTCAGGAGCAGCCGATACAGAAGATGCCTTACAGAGGAGGAAGATGCGCTACAGACAGGAGCTGCAGGAGCAGATAGCTGAACAGCACAGGAACAAGAAGAGGTACATTGTCAGTGATTCTTGTCTTTTCACGTACAATATATAATAACATTTTAGGCAGAGAGACTTGCTATTGCTGCAGCAATAGGTAAAGCTTAACTTTTTAGTGCTACAAGCAACTATTTTGTGTTTGAATAATCATTTATGATAGATAAGCCTCTGAAAGGCTGAATGCACATTTAAAGATATGGGCAGTTACCATCCTAACACCTAATGTGTCTGTCAGGGGCTTTTTGTTATCCAGCATAACCCTGAACCTCCACTTTCTCACTTGTTGCACGTCCCTGTGGATGAGTGTCGTTTAATGCTTAGTGTTTGTAACTCTGTCCTTGTTACAGGGAGAAAGATTTGGAGCTGAAAGTTGCTGCGACGGGGGCAAATGATCCTGAGAAACAGGTCAGCTGGCAAACTTTACTTTGGGTAAAGACGATTGTTGATTATCTTTTAAAGTGTAACTCCACCCTCAAATTCTGCTAGAACTCTCTCTCCCAGCATATTTAAAAAATGCAACGAGTGAGGGAACAACAAATGTAGGAGGCGTGGCCTCGTGGCGACATAGTGTGTGGGTCAGGGGACATGGGGGAGTCTGATTAGAGCCTTTTTTTGATATAGATTTCATGACGTAGACGGGTCCTGACTCTATCTCAGCTTTGGCCTTTCAAGGTTCAGGGCTGATTTTTAAAACAGTAGATGGCATTTTCAACCCATGAAATGCTGATTTTTATACATTTGGTAAAGGTCAATATTAACACCAAAATTGATGCGTTTCATCACAGTACAGTCATATCATTTAGTTTACAGCTTAAAAAACACGTTTTAAGTGTGCAGCACCTTTTTTAAAGGTCACAGTGGGTGGATACAAATTATTTTAGTAGGAAATAAAATTAGAGTTAAGGGGAGATATCAAAGGGATTTTCAGAATATACCGTTTGCAATAGATTTGTTTTAGCTTTTAATTTTGTCTCTGTCCATAAATCAGCCGGACAGAATCAGACAGTTTGGACTGCGCAGGAGAGAAGAGCCTTCAGCAACAGGAGAGGGTGAAGAATCATCCAGACGTCTACCTACTAATGAGAAGATGGGTGGTCGAGGCAGAGAGACGCCTCCTCCTGAGCAGCCCCACGTGGCCTTCCAGTCCCCAGTGCTGGAGTACAGCTCTGCCCTGGGCCTGGGGGGAGGAGGGCTATATCCCAACAGCCAGCCTGCTGCCCCCTCCTTCCCCAGAGCCATGGACACTCCCAGGTATCCCTTGAACTTAAACCACACGCATGTATATAATCCTCCAAATGTCAATTGTTGATTTGGAGCCACATGGTGGTCACTGCGTTAACAGCAAGTGCAGTTTAATGCTACATAAACCCTCATTTAGCAGCTACATAACGGAAGAGCAACTGGTGTCTGTGCAACTGTAGATGCATTGTTGATGAATAATTGTGGTTAGCGCTAACCTCGATGACAAAAGTTTCCTATGACTGTTTCCCAATAAAAGCCACCCCATGTTTTGCCATTTGCTTATTAAGCCTCTGATACGGCTGTGGCAGAGTTAGTACAGTGAGGGTGATACCATGCATGCATCATTTCCTGTGGATCTCCACAATTTGAATCCAGCACGGGAATGGCGGACATGAAAATCTTGATTTTTAACTTCGAACTCTGTGGTCACAGGCAAGTCATTTGACATGTTGTAATTTTTTGTTATTGTGAAAAATAAACTAATAAAGTAACTTTCAATTCAATATTATTTTGTCCTAGTTAGTTAACCTCGTACTGTGTAGCTCTTATTATAATACATAATATAGAACACCTAAATCTTCAGATACAGCCAGAAAAGTAAGACCTGCAGAAAGTTTTACATTTGCAGACGAGAAACTGTTTTATATAAATAATATCATAATAAATATCATTGATTATTTGACATCCTACTTTGTATTTCCAGAATCCCCTTGTTCCTTCCTCATCCTCCTTCAACTCTCAGTGAAGCCTACAGGAGCCAGTATGGAGAGCCTCATCACTACTATGGCACCAGGAACCTGCTGGACCCAACCATGGCCTACTGTAAGCACTGGTCTCTTCTTTCAAATGGGAGTAAAACAGCTTTCTTGTCTACGGTATACGTCCCGCATGTTGGTAGGCTACACAAACACGTTCACTACATTTATTTTTTTTCTGCCCAGATGGTCACTCGTCGGTTCCTGGTGCAGCTCCCATTTCCTACTGGAACGCACCACCGGGGGGAGCTGTGCCCCGCCAGTTTGGTAACCACAGCCCTCACAGCCAGCACAGTGGAAGCAGCTTCCCTGAGCCTCCAATACAGTAAATATCGCCTGCCTTTAGTACTTTGGCTTGGAAGGCAGGGTCAGAAAATGATTAGCAGCCAACATCAAAGTGCAGTAAATGTATCTGCTTCACCAGGACACAGGCATCTTATTAATCGCCATCACTCATATCACTGAAACAAATATTTTTGGGGCATATGAGCAAAAATAAGACAATTTTATAAACTGCCTTATAATTCCTAACCTAACAGAATGGACTTGGCATTAGCACCTGCTTGTGTTCTGATGGAGAAATAGGCTTTTATTGTCCCATTAAAGTAGATAATTTAACTAGTGAACATAATGGAATTGCTTAGAAAGTTTGGATGTCATTTTAGTGAGAGAGAGATGTAATAAGACACACAACAGGACAACAATCACGGTCAGATCTGAACAGTGTGATGCTCTCCTGGCAGGCCTAGCAATGTTGCTGTGGACTCGCAAGTCAGGGTTTTCCCTTCAGAGGGATCCAGAGCAACCCGGGAGAGGATTCTGAGCTACAGGGAGGCTTTGAAACAACAGGTAGGTTAAATCTACATTTAATACGACTGTCTTTTCCAAGATTTGTTCAACAGATGAGCCTCCCTACAGCCATCGTCAACCATTAGAACTATAATTTTCCTCTAAATACAAGCAACTCTAGTCCTGATATTTAGGTCTAATGAGTGAAACCTATCCCAACAGGTATATGGATGAATAAATGACCAATTAGAGCTTTTATTAGAATATATCCAAACAATGATTGGCAGGCTGAGACTTAAAGCTGGAGTGCCGAACCTTTGTCTCCACCTTCTGGCAGTGAGTAATTACTGTTGTATGTACGGTATGTTGGATAAATAAAACACAAAGTGTTGTCTGTATGTAAAGTTAATTTAAACGTAGCTCTCGTAGTTAAAGATGGTGAAGGATTTGCACATTCATGTTGGATACCTTTAACACATTGCAACCTTTTTTCATGGGGTAAACCCACAAAAATGGCTGTGTATGAGCAGTATCACCTTGGCTCAGGTCCTATTTGTTAGGGAGTATGAAATAAAGTGGCTGCAGGTAACTTTGAACTTTCACTGCATCCTAGTCTGTGATATGTTGGCAGGAAGCTTCCAGGAGAGGGAGCAGCGAGCTTTACAACAAGGTAAAATTGATGTAGTTAAGACTAAAAGATATAGTGTAAGTTAAGTTATGTCCTTAGATCCTCATTAATTTCTTGTTGGAGTAGAAGTGTTTGAGATCTCCCTCTATTCAGGCGTTGCTTTATACCCCAGTGCTACCTCAATCCCATCCCAGTCCTTCGTCTTTATCCTCTAGCTGCTCTACGATACTGAAGCTACAAAAATCCTCTCTGCTCCCCTGATCACTGCACTACTACCAGGTATTATTTGATTGAAGTCACTGTGGTCAAAGTACCACTTTTTCCTCAGAGGACACCTCGGTGTATTATCATACTTATACCTACACTTGTGCCTCTTAATTTTGTATGGCCTCTCTATTATAGAGTACCAATTCCTATTCTATATTTGGGAGTTGTGGTGCCTGGAACTCTGATTTACCCTGCTGGGATACATTGCTTCTAATTAAATCTCAAAATTGACCACTTACCAATTGTTTCTGCATCACGATAATACCAAATTACTTGAATGCATCATATCTTTATGTTTGAAAGTTTATGACTGTTGGTTGGAATTTTGTTATACTTTTGGTTTTACACAATAAGC
Organism: Maccullochella peelii; assembly: GCA_002120245.1. NCBI lineage: Eukaryota > Metazoa > Chordata > Actinopteri > Centrarchiformes > Percichthyidae > Maccullochella > Maccullochella peelii. The sequence goes on from LKNJ01000515.1 coordinate 117,723, forward strand.
ATCTTGGTAAAGAGTAATATGGGAATAATTGTAGTTATACAAAGCATTGACAAGATGTTGTTGTGAAGAAAGTTAGCTGGTGATAAATATTTTTTTAGTGTTCAGAGAATAACAATTGTCATTGGAGGATTTTGATGTAACCTAGAAAAAACTGTACTGTAGATCCAGGAGCAACAGGAGCGGAGGTGTCTGGAGCGGGAGGAGACGGAGCGTTACGAGGCCCAGCTGGAGGTCGACATGAAGAACCACCAGCCCTGGGGTCGAGGTGGAGGAGGAGCCCCTCTCAGAGACAGCACTGGAAACCTTATCGGTATGTCCCAGAGTATAGTGACTGTTTTTCTGTAACATGTGAAAGGCTGTGAAACCGTGTTTTCCACTGCAAGATAATTGCACACGCTCTTGTGTCCACGAATGGTAAATCCTCACCTACTATTCTTGTGGCCAGCTGACCTCAACCAGATGCACAAGCTGAATGCGGAGGCCTACAGCAACCCGGAGCGGTGGCAGAAGAGGGCCGCGGCTGCCACGACGGCCCGCCGGGCAGAGCTCCCTGACCCCAACGAGAGGGTCTGTGGTACTGAAGCAGAGTGCAGTATCCATGACACTAGTGACAGACTCTCTGGTACCGTAACAATCTTTCTTCTCAATGTACTGTAGCAGTGTTTTGCCATTGCAATATTTTTAGCATCACAGCCTGCACTAGAAACAGGCTGCACAAAACTGGGGGAAAAAAACACAAACGGGCATAAACTGAGATTATTTCAATGAAAGTCAGAGGAAAATATGTACAGCAGTAGGTCTTATGGATGGAGCTTTGATAAATGTAATATTTAAATGGTGATTTAAAGAGAAAGATGTGACTAAAAACGGACAAAAACAATGTAGGGTTGCCCCCGACATAAGATTTCCTAGTCTACTAGCAGTCGTTGGTTCAAGCCATTAGTCAACTAGTCATCACACATTTATGATATTAATTTAATTATTTAAAGATATTTTACAAGTGCACATACAAAGCGAGCCATCTTTAACGACGATGCTAACGGCAAAAGCGGTAATGATTGTGAATGTGTCGGAACAGCAAGGAGACTGAACATTTTGTTAATTTATTTCAACACAGTAGAACGTCGTCCCTCCCCTGTCTCCGTCAACTTTACCCTGACTAGCACCAAAGAGACTAGCATGATGAATTAAACCTTCGCCTTCAGCCTATGGCCAGGTCAAACAGATGATATACATTTACAATCTTCAACAGTCTGCGACTAACCGACTAACGAAAACTTGCTCGACTAAGACTCTTCTCATCAACTAACGTTTTGGTGGACTGTTAGCAGGCAGCCCTAAAAACATGCAAAATGTGAGGAATGTTTAAATTATACTTTCCACAAAGCACTGGAAAATACAAAGAAAACTGAGTGATATTAACTGCACTGCTGACTCCATGAATGCCTTGAGTTTATTCAGGTTTACGTAAACAGAAACTTCATATTTGCTTCTCAGCTGAGAAATGAACACTATATAACACTATATATGCCATAGCATGTAGTAAAGATGGTATTACCTCTTCTAATATAGTCACATCCTTGGCTACTACTTTAGTGAGATTTTTCTTCTTGTTTTCTTCTTCTGCAGGTTTCACCCACGTCCAAACCCCCCAGTTTGCCAGAGGCAATGTGTTTGCCGACCAGCCCACTCAATGGCAGCTCCATGAGCAGGACAAGTACAAGGCTTACCTCAAACAGCAGGTACCGCTTTAAACAGCTGCTGGTGGTACTTGTATTGACTGCGTTTTGTGGTAGGCTGTCTTCTCGAGCAGCACTTATGTCCTTTTGAACATTCTGTTCTCTGGAAATGTAGCTAGCTGCTAGAGTAGTGCAAGTAAATTTGAGTTTATCAGCACAAACCAGAAAGAGGTATGTTTGTTTTTGTTCCTTGCTATAAATTTGCCTCAGCCTGCAAGTAAAAGTCATTTTGGGGTTGTGTTAATGGGTTTATGTTGTCTCATTATTCTTGGTTTGTTTACAGATTGAGGAGAAAATGCGTAAAAAGACGGAGGAAAGGGAACAGACAAGATTGGAGGAGGAGAAGGAGGAGAAGAGGCTGCTGGAGCAGAGGGCTCGCATCCAGAGGGAGTATGAGGAAGAACAGGAGAGGAAGAAACGCAAGGAAATGGAGGTGAGGAGCAATGGGCAGGGTTTACACTAATCGTTTAATTGGATGTGATCCTTATATTGCAAGACGTTTAAATTGACCATCGATTATTTCCCTCCATCTCCCCCTATCTGTTGCCGCCTTGCTCTCTTTCCTCTCTTATGTCTCTCAGCAAAAGGCCAAGAATGATGAGCTGATTCAGCTGGCTGAACAGAAGAAGGAGGTGGAGAGGAAGAAGAAGGAAGCAGAAGAGGAGGAGAACGCAGCACTGAGGAGGCAGTACGAGAGGGAGAGGCAGGCTCGGGTGGAGGAGGTGAGTTCACTGATGGCTCCACAACCACCTGGCAACAAACACCATCACACTGCAGTTTAAAAGTTACGAAAAGTGTAAAATGGGAAGTTATGAAGTTTTGAAAATGTTAGTCTCAATATCGTTAAATTATGTAATTATTACACATTTTACTATACAGTTATAATTAGAGTGCTTACAGCCAGTGACAATAAAATCAAAGACTGGAACTTATTGTCTTTCCTGATGAGGACATTGTATGTTCTCCAAAAGATAATTTTACATGATGAGCCACGTGATAATGCCCCAGGTCTTCCAGTTGCAAACACACTACAAAGACGGTAGCTGATGGTCAGCTGGCTACCAACTGGCATGCACGTATGTTCTGCACATAAGTGAGGAAAACAGCCTGGTCAGTTGTTTGTGTTAATTTGAAAAACGCATAAAACGTCCTACCATTTCATGCTGGTGAGAATCTGTTTAAGCGGTCTCATTAGAATACTGATGTTGATACTATAAAGCTTTGCTCTGCTTTTCACTGCCATTGTCAGCTTGTGGTCTTTAGTTCATGGAAGTAGAAAAGACGTGGGGGGGGACACAAAAAACCCCTCGCTTAAAGCTGGGGTAGGCACATCGATACGAGTGCCATGGCATCGAACATAATGCCTGCTTGTAGGCAAAGAGAGTATTGGAAATTTAACAGAAGTTGTAGGATTTTCTGTCATTGAATCAGGCTTTCGCCATCTGAAGGGACATGCACATGCACATCTGCATTTGTAGAACAGCCAATACGAACGTCACGTCACGTCTCGTCACGTCTCGCGTCAAAGTCTCTAGTCACGGGATAGATTTTCTAAAGCCTAAAAACAGAGCCAAGAGGAGGGGCTGAAGCCTAGTTTTTTCTGACCACTTGAATTTCAATATGCTATAATGGTTATTATAGAATTTTTGCCCAATGACGCAAAAAAATACTGCCTACACCACCTTTTTAAATGGGTGAAATCACTGATTTGTTAAGCTGACCAGCCACGGAGCTCTCTTTTACTGACTCGGTCATAGACTCAACGTGCTGTATTAACTGAACAGCTGCCGTTAAAGACCAACTTTCACCGACAGTGCTGGATATGCTACAAAAACTACAGGTAATTGTTAGTCACAGTGGATCAACAACAGAACATGCCATCCTTCATGGTTGAGGATGTGCTAATTGGGTGAAATCACCTTTTGCAGTAACTGGCAACACTTTACTTTCTGTCCGCCTATTTAGCATTTATAAGCAGTATATAAACATTTAATGAAAGGTGTATAACGCAATATAATGTAGTTAGACTGTCCGGTAGCATGTCCTTTGTTACCATCTGTAGCCACTCTTTGATATTTCCTCTTTGGCTGTCTGGCATTACACCAAAACACAGACAGAGGGCGACAACCATCGGGTTACATTGAATTTGACCGTAGTTTTTGAAACTTTCATGTAGTGAATGGGTGGCTGTGTGTTCTTAGGTCCACAGGGAGCCCTCGCCTCCAATCCCCACCCTGCAGAAGAAACATGGGCTGCGCCAGTACACCCCCAGGCCCCCCACTGTTGACAGCCAGCATTCTACTGCCCCCCTGTCTGTGAGTCACACACACACTTGACAAAAACTCTCTGTGTAAAGGAGGATATCTCTGCAGCTTCTTCCCTGGATAAATAAAGGTTAGTAATGTGTTCGCCTCCCCTCTGGGTATCTCTGTTTTCATACCGTTTCTATCGCTCTGTCTTTCAGGAGCGCTCTTTGTCTGGTCTTCAGTCCCCTCCTGTCCCTGCCTGCAGGAATCGGCTCCGAGCTGCAGGTGCTGTAAAAGATAGAAGTTAAAACTGACAGTTGTTTGGCTCAGTATGTCCCATGGATAGTGTTTAAAGTTCCTGGACCATTGGCGTAATGTAATTGTACTGTACTGAGAATTGGTATTGGTAGTCAAAACACTGTATCAGATGTAGAATGTGTGTGTTTTCAGGTGACCAGCATGACGTGTTCAGTGAGCTGTCGGCGTTGCGTCGGCAGCTCCGCAGTGAACAGAAGCGGCTGGAGGGTCGTCTGCAGCAGGGCGACTGGGAGGAATTAGAATCTCCTCTGAGTGACAGGTCAGCCCCCAGGCAGACACGCCCCTCTTACTGTAACTTTAGAATATTTACCACATAAAGTGCAGCATTTGGTGGACATATTTATACACGTGTAGGTTCCTCAGTGCCGACTACAAATTGAATATATATGCTGTGCATTTATTAAATCTAATTTCTGATTCCCAGCCAGTGGTACTTCTACTGTGGCTTGGAGTAGCTCAACTAATTTGAAAAATTAGAAATTACACTTTGGATAAAAAATGTTATCCTCATATTGAGTCAGCAGGAACACCTGAACACTGAGTGCACGCAAACTAGTTGGCAAGCAAGCAGAGAAGTTGAAACCACTAACAGTGATGAGTAAGCGGTTGTAATAGATATACAGTTTAAATGGCTAAAAGTAATGGATAAATGGTTCATTTAACCATCAACGTCAAAATCGTCACTTTTTTAGAGCCTTACAGCTAGGTTTTACAGAGGTTTGTGGATGGCGTTAGTTTAATCAATATTATCATACATTTCTGCCCTAATTAATACTGTTGGATCAAAGACACCCTGGTAAGCCATGACCTGATTTGTAGGGATTCTGCTGAGCCATACGAGTGACTTTGATTTTTGTAAGCCTTTGTCTGTGGTGTTGTCTTTTATTTGTCCAGACATGGGGAGCGTCCCGTGGTGGATGTGTTTGATATGGCCAGGCTGCGGCTCCAGGCTCCGGTCCGAAGGCCGAACTCCAGAAAGGCAGAGCCCAGAAACCTGCTGCGGATCCATGACTCCCTTCAGCTCAAATACACAGGTAATACACACACCTTCTGGTCTTAATTTTACTCTTCTGCAAACCAATGTGATTAACTGTGACTGGGTTTGTATATGTATTTGTGAGTCAGACGGTGAATCCAGGCTGGGCTTCATTGAGGTCCCTAACCTGGAGGGAGTGGGTGTGGCCAGCAGCAGGAGGAGGCGGGACTACAGGGATCCATATCACCAGTTCAGCAGCCAGAGGTCCACTGTCCAGGACGGTTAGAGCTCACTGCCTTTTTTTGAAGGCCTATTTATCTCTTTACAAAGATGTATCTGTGGTAGAACAGTTTATTTTCATTCACTTACATTATGCTAGGTCAACAGTTGATGTTCTTTTCTATATGGCCCCATATACACCTGATATTGACCTGATCTCTATCTGGTTATAATGAAATTCAACCCACAGGCCTTTGTTTTCATATCTGGCTTACTTTTAAATAATGTCCTCCTTGTGTTGCAGATTATTTTGACCTGCCCCCACCACAGCAAAATGATTATCTGGTGAGTTTGGTTTTAATCAGGCACCTGTGCTTCAGCTACAAAATTCCTCTACCTGGTTTATATGTACTGTAACAACTACCTTGAAAGTATTGGAGCAGCGTTTTGAAAAGAGTTGTGTGTATGTTGCAGAGGAGCGCGATGGGGGGGTCTGCAAGAGGTTCTCTGCTGGAGTCAGAGAGTGCTTTCATTGGTAAGACCACCATGATACAGGTATTAAAATAAAGGCATTTTTACTGTCATAATTTGAATAAAGTTTTCACAACACACACCCACCCAAAACTCTTGGAACTACTACAGCACAGTGTGTCCTCTAAGTTTAGTTGATGCCTCGGGCTAATTTTGGTTGCGTGTGCGGTGTGTCAAGACCCCCTAGGTGATGCCTTTCCAGTGCTGTGCACCCCAGAGCTTCAGAAGACCCCTCTGCTGTCAGCCAGGGAGAGGAGGAGGCTGGCCAAACAGTCACAGCGCCCCCAGGTACTGTACACACCACACACGCACCTCACAGACTTCTGACATGTGTTGTGTTGTAGCTTAAACAACCATGTGAGCTCAAAAGTTACATCTTTAATGTTTTTTGTTTTTGTTATTTTCATGTCCTCTGGTTGGTTCAGGATCGAGCTGCTTCCAGCCAGCCCTTTGGCCAACATGACTACTCTGCCCACACAGATAACAGACTGCAGCAGGAAGAAGAGCCCAGCGGTGAGGGGAGAAGCCGGGACAGGACAAGTCGTCTGATGGCGCTCAGTCGCCGTGGCAACACAGCCGGTACGAAATTCCGTTCTGAGTTACAAATGCAAATATCAGCAAATCTGCTTTTCAGGAATGAAGTAGTGTATTTTTCATAGATGTCTGAATTAAATTCTACATTTTAATGGCTTTAATGAGTTTCCAAAACCCAGGCGTCATTAAATTCAGCCAGTATTCAAATAACCATGGGAACTGTTGATTCTAGTTGGATAAAGAATAACATTGCCAATTTTCTGCATTAAATATTTAAACACAATGAGTTCTGTAGCAGTCCATGCGTGGGGGGGGGGGTGATACTGTGATGCCAATTACTGAGCATCTGAATTTGGCATTTAACTTTTTTAGTGTTCTCTCTGTCTCCCTGTCCCTGTTCTTCAGGACCAGTGGATCTGTCTGACGACTGCTCCCCGCCCCGGTTCTCTCTTCACAATCTCGACCATCAAAGGTCTGTAGAACCTGTCGCCACGGATCCCTGGATGCAGCCAGGAACATCGGACGCACTGAAATGTTTGGACCGACCATCAAGGAGTGGTTGGTGACGTACTGCTGTGTCCCCCTAGACTCTTGTCTTAACCCAGACGCGCCTCTCTTTGAATCAGAAGATTATGGTTGGTTTTAACTCGTGCTTTTATGACCGATGTTGATATGAATGTCTGAAAAATGATGCTGATTGGTATTTGTTAAATCATTGTTTACATCAGAGAACCATGGACATTTACTATTTTATTAATGACTAAATTATGTCTTAAATAAATTATATTTTAATTATACAAACTGTGTAATTTGATTGTATCCTTTCGTGCCTCCTTTGACGAGGCATGACAGCCTCAAATTAACAAAATTTTAATCAGATTACAATTAAACGCATTATTTTTATGATATTTAAGATCTTAGAACTCCATCTGCTTTATTTATTTATTTATTTTATGCCCACAATTAATTCTATGTACATGTGTAAAACAATTGAGAAATTTATTCAGGGGATAAAAACCCTTTGTTTACATAAAGATGGTAGCAATTTTGACTTCACTATTACTTACATGTACACTATATTAACTATATTAGTTAATATTATGTTAATATATTATAGTTCGACATTTTGTGAAATGCACTTATTCACTTTTTTGCCGAGAGTTAGATGTGAAGATCAATACCACTTTCTTTTCTGTCCGTTCAATTTAAACGCAATAGCCAGCATCCAGTTAGCTTAGCATAAAAACTGGAAACGGCTACAACTGCTGCCTGGCTCTGTCCAAAGGTGTAACAAAATCTGTTGAAAAATGACAAGTTGTGGTTTTAGTCCTGACAAGAAATAATATTTCCCAAAATGTTGAACTATTCCTTTAAGACTTGGCTGAGGTTAAAGGTTGTGAAACCCTTATTCAACTATGGGAGATGATAACATTAAGAAACATACTGTTCATTATTCACTATACATTTACTTTTGACTTAGAAACTTTAAAAATCTAACTCACTAGATTGTTTCAAGTTGTATTAAATACAGAAATGAAAAGCAACACTTATTCACTTAAGAGAGTATTAAAATGCAATTACAGATTAGACCTCTGCTAATAGCACTGCATTAACATCAAAGCCACGGAAAGTAGTATTCAGTCTGAAAATTGTACTTTCCAGCAACAAGACCGTCCCATCCGCCATTGGAAAATGTGGCATTAACTTGATCAATATGGAGTGATCTACTTTATTCTGTCCCATTTCAGTCAAGACACTTGAGACTTGTTTCCAAAAGAAAAGGCTGAACCTGTGATTACATTTCACTTTACCTGCAGAGTTTCACTTGTTTTATCAAACTAAACATCTGCATCTTTAGTATAATCATTTTGAGATGTTAGCATTTAGCTCAAAGCACCGCTGTGTCCAAGTGCAGCCTCACAGAGCAAATTGCGTGTAGACTCTTAGTCTTGTTATGTTGTTTGATTCACCTGAGTTGTAAAGTATTTGGGGCTTCCTGCTGTTAAACAGCAAGTGAAATCCTGCGCAGTCAGTCTCCAAGCCGTCGTTACATTATTCACTGTCTGTGGAGCAGCTCCAGGATTAGTCTCTAAATCACAGCCTGAATAATGTCTTTTCTCTGCTGCTCGGTGAAAGTAAAGATTTTTATTAAAAGTAAGCTCTTTAGAATTATTGAAAGAAGATATGTGAAACCATTTAAGGCTGGATTTTTCCTCCGTCTAGAAAGCCCGTGGTAGCCATTTTTCATAGTGCTGGGTGAAAATACATGGATGACAGAAGGTTGGAGGCCATGGTTGTAGTATCCGAGAATACTTGTCTTGCTTGCATGCTTGAGTGCACACAAACGCATTTTTCACCTCTCTCCGTCTACCAGTCGTTTCTCATTCTCCTTCCATCGTCTTCGTCCCTCTCTCAGTACCATCGCTCTGTTCTCTCTCATTCATGCTCTCTCGCTTGTGTGCGTGCACACACACACACGCACACTTATTCACACGCTCGCTTTCCTGCCTGGATGAACACTGTCGCTCGCTCACTCTCTCCTCTCTCTCTCGCTCTCGCTCTCCCTCTGTCTGTTTGAGTGATGACCTTCTCCAGCATTGGATAGGAAGGAGGATAGAAGCCATCTAAACTCTGCTACGCCCCCATTACTCAACCAGACACCCCAGTGTCAATACACACACACACACACACACACACACACACACACACACACACACACACACACACAGAGTGCATTACACTGACTCAGGAAGGCCACAGCAGCATAGCATGGCTAGCAACTTCATCCAAAAATTGATTGTCCAGGCAAAAAAACCCTCAGCTGGTTGAATTTATTGCTCCAAACTAATTTTATGGTCTTTAACTTTCCAGCAGCCCAACCCAAAACACAAGAGGGGGACCAGGAAGCTTTTTTGCTGCACCTTCCCTGTCGGCGTCTAGCCTGGAACCAGCCACGTTAAGTGCCCACTTTTCATGCTTGTAGCTTTTATGATGTGAAAAGGCGACCGGAGAAGGGTTCAGGTCGAGACAACAGGACGATGGTTTGCTCGGAGTAACAATCTTTCTGTTGAGATGCTGGTGAATTTGCTCATGGTTGCCTGCCTTTCATGAGGTTGAATGCGGGGGTCACTGGCAGTTTTAGCAATGCCAGCAGTGATGGTTGTTATTTGAAGAAAGTTGCAAATTCCTTACATTTAGGAGCAGAGGCTCGTCTTAGAAGGTCAGGGGCGAAGGCAGGATTTAACAGTAGTCAATAGTAAAAAAACAGAATTCTAGAGTTATTTTTCTTTTCTGTAATGATCTTAGAAAAGTAAGCCCTTCTGGCAATGCATACAGTATTATTATAGGTGACTTTGTATTCTGTAAATACTACGGTGGACCTCCAGTCCTGTTCTCCATTTTCTTTCCACTGCTCTACATGATCTCTTGAGCTCATGGATAGTGTTGTCTATCCATGGAGATGTTGTTATTGCATGACTTCTTTCTAACCTTGAGTGGGGCAACTTTGTTCAGTGTGCTAGTCAGGTTGCCACTGAAAGCAATAACCATTTCATCTAATGAGCCGCTCACATCACATGGATCAAAAGAACTTACAAGCTCAGAGAACTCATTTTCTGCCACCGCATCTAAGAATCGTTTCTGAACGAAACAGTCCTGTGTGATCCTCGCTACGGATAGGACGCCGTCAAAGATCAAAGGCAGGGATATGAGACGCTGAAACATTATCAATAGCTAACCCTTTTGACACAACCAAATCGAGGATATTACCGTCCTGGTGGGTGGCGTCTGTGACATGTTGACTAAGTTCAAGGCTTCCAAAGTAGATTCATGATTTCCATAGCCTTACAGTCAGCACTGCTGTTAATACGAATGTTAACATCTTCATTTCAAATTATTCTTTTATATTTGGTGATAACAACAGCCAGCTGGGAGAATTCTGGGTAAAATAGAGATGTTTTGGAGGCCTGTATTGTTAAAATGTTCCGCCTTGAGCATGACGGCAAGCTATTCAAAAGATGAAAACTTACCCAGGTCCACCTTTTGTACAGCTAAACTGTTTTGAGTAAATGGTGGCGACTCCGCCCTGTCTTTTTTTTTTTCCTGTCTCACTGACTGATGGGAGTTGTAGTCTGGTGGACATGCCATGCCATGCCTTGCCTTGCCTTTAGGATTTGTAATAAGATCATTAATTAAGAATGATTTGTTCGCTAGAGATCTAACATTTAGCAGAGCTAGTTTTATAGAACTAGTTACAGGGTCTAAGACAGTTGGTGGCTGACAGGGAAAAGATCAGATTTGTAAGGGTTGCTGGGTTGTGTTTGATTTAGGGTCCTTGGTCTTGTAACAGTGGGGATCCTTGAGGATATTTGGAACTTGAGACAATAAATCTGATGATGGTGCAGAATGCTTGGGATATTTAATATTCAATGTGGGAGGAGCTAGTGATCGAGATGGAGAATGTCAGTGGCTGCAGAGAAGAGTTCCGTTCAGTGACCGGTGTTGTGTCCAGGTGTGCTGCAGGAATAATTTGTCGTGTGTGTGGCGGTTGAGATAGCATGAAGAATATTTGCAGCTAGGGCACCGGTGGACCAGGGTGGATGCCATCGCTGTTAAAAAAGGATGCATGCTCCCAGAAAAGATAAATTATCACTTAAAACTAAGTTGTGTGAGGAGCATTCTGATTGTAGCCATGTGTGGAGACTGAGCAGCCTGCGAAAACACCCTACACCTTGACGGAGAGTACTGTCGATAGGTGGTATCGTTGGTGCCAACAACATTTTTACTTGGAAGAGACGGGATCTGCGCCAGGGAAGCTATACATTGCGGACGTTTTTTGATTTTAATGTTCCTGACTATGGAATCACTGATAATCGGTGAAGGAGGAGGGGGCTTGGAGGTCTGAAGCGGAGAGGGGTTTACAGGACGAGTGTTGAACTGCATGCAGCCAGATCGTGGAGAGGGGGGGTGTCGTTGAGAGCAACAGTCTCAGAATAATGCTAAGTCGCTAAAGTAGGCTGCATACCCCTTTTAAAACAGGTTTCCTATTTTTCAGCCTCTTAAGATCAGTGGAACAACCTTTAAACACAACACTGATATGTTATCAGCTTATACATTTGTTATGGCTGACGTGTTAGCAAACAGTTGTATTTACACATCCAGCAGCAACTTTATCGTTCATCAAACAAAATGCTGGGTAGGTAGTGTACAGTGGGTTTATCAGAGCTGGCTGCATTTTATACTTTAGCAGAGGGTTTTGTCATTAACATCAACATTACATTCATTTTCTTTCCTCTCCATTTACCTACTGAAGGCGATATTGCCCTCCATTGCCACAAAAATTGAATACATCTAAGTGCTGCACTGTATCTCACTGTATCTGTGTGTGTGTGTATCAGTATCAGTGGAGAGAAAACACAGCCTATGTAAATGACTTTAGTGCTTGTCTTGGACAGCATGTAGGGGATCCCATTCATTTTAGTCAGCGTTATGAATCCTTGATAAGGCTAATGAAAGTCATAGCTCACTTATGCTAATCAGTTTCTTGAATTAGCCTGCCGCTGGAGTGGCCTATTAGTGGAGATCACAGCGTAATGGATGATATCAGGGCTGCACTGCCCACTACGGTGTGTGTGTGTGTGTGTGTGTGTGTGAGAATGAATTTGTGTATTTGAGTGTTTTCTTAATGAGTTAAGTATCTTTGTGCAGCTATATGTGTGTTTTTGAGGGAATAGTGGTGCTAATGAACATAAATATGTCCGAAGTTAATACAAACTGAACACAGAAAAATATAATTAAGTTTTTTATTTTAAGATACTGTTTGTAAGGAGGCCACTGGAAATGAGTAATACAATTTCTTCACCACTGGATGGCAGTAGTGTATTACACAGGACTACCTGAAGTACAGTAATTCAAAAGTCTCTCTCCAAACAATAAACTTCAGACTGTGAGATAAGGTATTCACACACATGAGGCAGACTGGGCTCGTTTCAGTAGCCACAGTGAGTATGATTAAAAAGAAGAGAGAGAATGTATTCAGATTGAGACGGTGATCTCTGCTCGCAGTGCATCACACTCAGTATCTCCTTCAAAATCTCCAAAACTCACTACTACTACTACTTGTTTCTTTGCATCTCCTCTCCCCCTTTTTCTTCCCCTCCCCCGTCTCATCTTCCCTCCTCTCGTTCTTTGCCTCTTCACTCCCCTCCTCCCTCCACTCCTCCTCAAGTTCAAGCCGGGAAGCATCAAACTAAATTTTGGATCAATTGTTTGATCATTCCATACAGCATCACTGCTACGCCCAATTTAGCTGACACACGCACACACAAACACACAAACACTGATACACACTTGTGTGGCCTATCCCTTATGTTACCTCTGGGATGTAGCTGACAAATGACAGCACTACTCGTCTGCCAACCCTGAGTCTCTTTCTCGGCAGGATATGTGTGTGCGTGTGTTTGTGTGTGTTGCTGGAGGAAAAAAAATCGTTGAGGGACACGGGGAGATGGAGGGGGAGCACGGGCAAGATTCTTGCTTTCTGATTGGTTAAAGTGAACATCCTGCAGAGTTATGGATTTTTGACTGAAAAGATAGTTTGCTTCGACCATGTTGCTCAGCAGTGTATGAAAAACAGCATATTTTCTTTCGATCAAAGTACAAACCAAATATTTATGCTGGTAAAATCTGTTATTTGGCCATTTATGGATTTTTCCCGGTGGGGTACAGGAACAGAATAAAACGGCACATGAAAGGAGAAGAGGACGTAAAGCTGCAAAAGGCAAGACCTTTTACTTGAAGATATCAGGCAAAATGGCTGGTATCTGGTTAACTTAAGCCATGCAAACATATAGTAGCACTTTCAAGCTTAATGCAGACTACACGACTTTTGCCACAGTTTGCCTGTCACAGAAAAAGATTTGAGATCTGCGACAAAATTTGCCATGGAATCACAGCTTGGGTCGAGTGGTTCCAGGACCCTATCTTGACCACGTTGTGAGGTGTCCCAGATGCTTCGACAGATTTCAAACGTCCATCCATCCACTAATTTCCCACCACCACAGTGGTTCGCAAGGTAGCCCAGAGGTCCTTCTCACCAGCCACATCCTCTAGCTCTACCAGCGGGATCTCGAGGCATTCCCAGACCAGATGGGATATGTAATCCCTGCCATGTTGAGGCATCCAGTTCAGGTACCTGAACCACCTCAACTGGCTCCTTTCAATGCGAAGGAGCAGTGGTTCTACTCTAACCTCCTTCTGGATGTCTAAGATGCCTATCTTTTAAGGGTGAGCCCAGCCATCCTGCAAAGGAAATTCATTCTGTCGACTTGTATTTACAATCTAATCGAAGCTCATGACAATAGGTGAGGGTTGGAACGTACTAGATCAACCGGTAAATCACAAGCTTGCCCATCAGGCTCAAGTCCCTCTTCACCCTGACAATCCAGTACAACTTCTGAATTACTGCTGACCAATCTGACTGTTGACCTTGTGTTTCATCTTACCCTCACTCATGAACAAGACCCCAAGAGAGGCGACATTCCACATCCCTAGAGCCAGGTTTTGCAACCTCGGCATGCCATTGTGGAAACCCTCACTTGCTGCCCCACTGGCAACATACCTTACCCTTAGACCTAGCCTTGCAGGTGGTCAGCCCTCATATTTCAGACAAGTCTGATTTTATCATAGTCAGAAACAAGATGTGCTTGTCAGAGCAGCTTGAAATGGGAGATAAGCAGCATCCAGTGAGTCCGAAACCTGCAGCAGGGGAAACAAACACAAATAGTATTGTCGTGCTTGTTTTTGTTGAACATCGCAATCATTTGCACCAGTCACAGATCCCTCCAACTACAATCATCTTTAAACAGTCGGAGATGAGTTGTGTAGGTTGTGCAGTTCTGAAATTTTGAAAGTCTTGCAGCCTGAATTAGCTCCAGCTTTTAAGGCTGGAACATGCTAAGTTTTACAGTACAAAAGTACAAATTGTTTTTCTTCTATTTCAAACCCGCCTCCTGACAGGAGTTGGATCAACCAATCAGCGTGCATAATGTGCAGGTCCACACAACGCTTTGTTGAGATTCGGGAAGCGTCTATGTCGGCTCTTCTGCGCACTTCTGTGACCTACCATTACCCATAACACCCTTCCCTGTGAGGTCCGCAGAGACGTTTAGGTGCATCTTTGCAGGAACATAATTCCAGCCTTACTTTACAGACTTAACAGGAATGTCAAACTGCCTCCTCAACTCTATGACATTATACAGTACAATCTCAGCTGATGCTTAAAAGAGATGTGATCCATTTCAAAAGGCTGAGAATGCTACACAAGGAATATCACACTTTTTTTGTCCATGTGGAACCCAGAAGAAGAAAGACATTTCCAGTGTTTTTATGTCGGCATTAAAATGTGCCACTTTCATCATATTGCTCCTTTGTTTAGCCACGAGAAAAAGGAAAAAAACAAAAAACAAATCTAAACTCTGGTAGATGCTTCTTAGCAGCTGGTTGTCAAGTCACTAGTGCACTCTAATGAATTTTGGGAAACCACTTAGTTTATTGTTGAATTTAACAGAATTTACCTGTAAGTCTATTTACCAGCTCTGCCTGATGTGCTTGTCACTTATTAATGTCTCATTATAAAAATTGCTGGAATGCCACAGGCTTCAGAGAAGAGTTTTCTTTTCTGCTAAACCGAGATTCACCTTACTCGCAAAAATGAAATTCTGGTCTGTGGAAGTGAGGAGTCCAAACTCCCAGGAGGGTCTGCTAAAATGTGGCGAGGTAGCGCTGGGGTCACTAATGATGGCCCCAGCAGGGGGAGAGAGGAAGAGAAGTTAGGTGGGGAGAGAAGAGGAGAGGTGGAGGAAGGATGACAAATTGAGAGGGGAGAGGTGAAGGAGTAAATCAATGCATCCACAAACCTGAATCACATCTTCGTAGAAAATGACACAACAGCAAAAGAAGTGTGGACTCGTAAATGATCAAGATGTACAAGTGATTAACCAGCTTCCATCTAAAGGAAAGTTGTGGCAATGGAGGGATGGAGTGAAAGGGGAGAGCAGTCAAGGTCAAATCAGCGGAGATCAGGTAGAAACAGATGCTTTAATTAGAAGACTGAGAAATGCCCATAGCTCTGTGTGTGTGTGTGTTTGATGGCTTTAATTAGTTGAAGTGTAAGATGAAACGCAGGAAAATCAACAAAGTGGCATCTCTATAAAGGTTAACAACCACCCACCTTCTTCTCTCCGCCACTCCTCCCTTTCCTTTCTCTCCCCTCTGATCCTTTCTTCCTGAGTGTTCGTAGCAGACGGAGGAAAAGAGGAAATGAGAGAGAGACTCGGAATGAGAATGAGGGAGCAAAGACGCACAAGAAGACAGAGTAACTCTCTTTAATCAAACCAGTAGCTCAAAGTGGCATCAGCTTTATTAGCTCCAAACACAACACACAAACACAGAAGCATTGAATTCAATTTGTATGCCTTCGAACAAGCATGTTGTTTGAAGGCATACAAATTGCATTCTGCCCTCCAAAAAAAACAAGGGAGAGATTTAGTTTCAAGCCTGTGTCTCACTGTACAGATTACAGGTAGAAGCACAGAGATTACTGTGAAACTAAAATTGAGTGTCTAGTCTCTGATGTCTTGCCTGCGGCCTGAATCACCAAAGAGATTTTTTTTCTTCTTTCTACTTTACTGCGAGGGTTGCTTTAAGATTATTTAGGTGGGGGGGGGGGGGAAAGAGATTGATGGGACAGTTATGAGACAGGATGATATGTGACACGTTTTAGTCTGTTGAGCCTGTAGCCCAGAGACAGGAGACGAGGTGACGGCAATTCAGAGTTGTTCGTGTCTTTGTGGTTCCTCAGAGCTGTGAGTCATTACACTGTATTTTTCATCATGCCCCATTGTCCCTACTGATTGATGGTTGCATCCTCTCTTAAGTTAATCTATCAGGATACTTTGGTTTTATTTCCTTTCCTTTGATATCCAATGTTCTTTTTAATCAAAGTCTACTTTATGCAGTTTCCTTCTAAACTAGATCTGTGAGAAGATGATTCATTAAGACAAAAAAAAAAAAGAAAAAAGATGTGGGATTTAGTTTTGGACAATTCAGGTTTCATTCTTAGTTGCATATTGTGGCGCCTCCTGTAGGCGTGGTTTTCAGAGTATGACACGATGCGCTCTCTCTATACTAAGTGTCATAGTATACTGTTCTTGTAATTAGTATTTTAAAAAAACCCTTCTTCTTCTTCTTCTTTTCTCTGCGGTGTTGACAAAGCTGTTTACTATCCATTCCCTTTGTGTAATGCACTGTGGGACAATAGTGTCCATCATAAGCACTTTAAAAAAGCCAGTGTGTTTTAATATGTATACATATACATACTTAAAGGATAGGTTTACAGATTTTCAAGCCTGTCTTAAAACAATAGTCAGGTGCCCATACGTACAGTGAAACAGATTTTGCTTGCTGTAATCATTCCTCCTGTTCATACTGGACATTAATAGATCCCCCTCCTAACATGCTTTCAATGTAAGTGATGGGGGACGAAATTAAAATGGTTTTAAATACATCTCTCCGTACACTGAAGAGATTCATTACAGTCTTGGGTTTGCAGATAGTGTGAGAAGTGAGAAATCTTGAATAAATGAACAGCATCTTGGTCCCGCTGCTCTCTTTTTAGCTTTTTCTCTCCTAGTGGAAATATTAATGTGGTTAATTGATTTTTAATCAGAAAAGATTAAACACTAGCAATTGTCTGCCATGAACAAATAGAAACTGCAGATAATATCCATGCACTCAGTCATTTGCTCCAATATTAAGCCTTAAATCAGTTCCTTACATTTAAACTTAAACAAATCTCCCTTGTTTTTTCAATACAAATGATCTTTTTATGAGAATTTCCTTGAATCATGTAATCGTTTAGCATGTTAAAATTTGGATATAGAAAACCGCTGAAACTAGTGAAACTACATTGGAATGGTTCTCTCAAACTGATTGCAAGATTTTGCACTTGTTTTGAGATCAATTTAAAAAATGTATTTAAAAGACCCGTTGAATTGACATCCTCACAGCGTACTTCACCTTATAAATGTGGTGGAGAAAGAAATGCAGCATAGTGAGCAGGACAGGGAGAGAAATGACTCAGGGCGATCCTCAAAACTAATCCCCTGGCTACAGCCTCAAAGACTCTTTTATCATGGCTAGAGAGCTGTGTGTGTGTGTGTGTGTGTGTGTGTGTGTGTGTGTTGTCTGCTTCAGTATCTATTCCTATTTGTATTCTTCCATTCTATTTTCCTGTATTATGGTTATTGACATTTTCCCGCAGATGGAAAATCACTTTTGAAACACTTTTACACACAATGGTAGACGTTATAGAAAACAAACATGAATGGTTCACTCTGTATATATTTAAGTGCAATTGTCCAGCTGCATGTTTGTAACAGTTTGATTATCAATCATTTGATATATGACAGTCTGAGGAGATTTGTGGCAGATGGAGATATGGCTTGTGTGTATGTGTGTGTTATTTGGCCTGTGAGGGTAAGTGTGTGGATTTTACTGCTGTTTTATAGTGCATTACAAGGCCATTACTGCAGCCTCATGGCCCCATTCTCTCCTTTTTATTCTGTATCTCTTTATGGCGTTAAGTAGCTAAATAATGATAGCAGAAGGGGCTTCAGTACAGCTGCACACTCAAAGACACAGGCGGGCAGTTTTTGGCAGGAGAGATAGCCAATACAACTCGAGCTGCATTTCCACTCGACTGTCAAGCTGTCCAACCTCAAACATGTAAGTATGGATTAGGTTTGTTTCCATCCATTTGCTTAATGCAGATAAATAAGCTGTCTTATAGAAAATAGAAAAGTCTTTTGAGAACTGATCAATATTGGTCAAGTTGTTTTCATTCCTTAGTCACACCAAGCGTTGGTCATATTTCATGCTGTCTAACGATTGGGCATAAAAAGCACTTTTATAATGCACACCTCTAATGGCCATCCCCGCATCCATGATGGAAACTTAACATGGAGAAACCAGCACATGGACCAGGTGGTTCACACTAACCCTTTCCATCCAAAGAGTCTGGAATATGGAAGCAAAGAAAGGCCAACAATAAATTGAATCTCATCACTATTGAATACTTATTGTGAAATTTAAAACACCGAACATTGAAATTCTTTCATCTGTATCAACTTTTGAACCTAAAAAAAAAAACTCCTGGAAATTTCCAAGAGGGGAATTCAAAGATAATAAATGAAATAACGCTGCTATAAATAAAGTATTTTTGTATTTAATTTTCAACATTTAACAACAAAAGCATGAAGTAGTGGTTAAAGTTAATTAAAAAAACTCAGTTCTTTTGTGGTGGGAACGTGATCCGTCCTCGATCCGACCCAACTGCCAGGTGTACTCGGCAAGTTTGAGCTCCTGTAGCCAGGTGTGCTTTGCATTCTGCGATGCGTCAGAGCACGCAAACTGTTTCTAGCAGTAGCAGCTAGCTAGAGAATGAACCAGCAATGTTTCTCTCACAGAAATATGCACTAGTCCAGAACACAGGACCTTCTGCCTGTATTTACTTTTGTTAACTACGTTCTCACGTGGTTTGCAGCATTTTGGTTCGCTTGGACTTTTCTCTGTGTGAAAAGAAACCCATTTACAAGGAATGTGTGCTTGCACTTATTTGCTTAGCCAACACAGTGTGTCGCCGCATGATGGCTCATTGTGTTGCAGCAAAAGTTGCTCATTGAAAATAAGTGTTGTGAAACAAAGCTCGCTACAGCTGCCGCCTAATGCTAGGGCGCAAGCTACAAACCTTTCAGAGCCCGTGGATATTTGATACTTTTGATACTGAAAATCTTGTTTTTGCTGACCCCTATTGGTTTAACTTCTCCCCTTGCTGCAGTGATGAACAGGTGTACTCCAAGACACTCATGACCACACCCAACCAGAGATGAAACTAGAAACTAGAGAGGGTATTGAAACACTACTTTTCAGCCTGGTGTTATGTTACTCTTTAAAGAAATGTCATCAAGCCTATCTAATTCCAGTACTTCCAGCTACAGTCCTTTATTGAGATGATTCACTCACTGAACTGACCTCTTCTACAGTCACCACCATAGAAGGCACACAATGATATCATTAAATCATGTGCACTTAACCACTTAAAGCATGATACACTGCTGGAAAATGGCCGTCTGTGCAGCCTACAACCTTACGGTTATTAATTAAAAGATCTACCTCGGGGGCCAATCTGCAGCCTCCAGCTTTTTATGGCCAAATGTAGTAGCCTCAGTTGATGGGATGGAAAGAGAGGAGAGAGCCAGACATCTGACAGGACAGCACTAATGTGTTCAAGGTTAGAAGGGTTATTCCTGAAGTAAAAACTATTCCATCATTCGTTCAATTGGTTTCAAGAAACTCTCATTTTCCTGCAATTAAAAGACTTGTCACAACAAGTCATCATTTAAGGGGAACATGCAGTGAATCCACAAAGGCTGTTTCCTGTTGATTGTAAATGGAGCAGCTCCAGGTTTTGTCTGTGTGTGTCATTGTGAAGCATCTGTTCGACAAACAAGAAACAAAGGGGAGAGCAGCTATACACTGGCCTGGGTGCAATCCATCAATGCGCATCATGAACTGTGTGTGTATGTGCATGTATTTCCTGGTGGTGGTGGTGGTGGGGTGCCTCAGAAGTGATAAGGGAGTGTTTTCAGCTCTCAGACATGTCATGAAGGAGAGGAGTCAAGCGACGCTCCTTAACACCCACACACACTCAGCGCAGCCTGGCACAGTTTGACCCTAGTCTGTTGTCATCAGGATAGCTTGCTAATTAAGAAGAGCTTCTCTCACACTGACACACACACATGCATGCTGACAGCTTGTCGCTCGTCTCCCTACCCGGGGGTCTCGTCAGGGGCCTTTGTATGTATATCTTTGTGTGTGTGTGTCAGAGCGATGTTGTGTGACAATTTCTGTTTTTCTGTCAAAGAGCTGTCTCCTGCTGTGAAGGGCCAGAGAGGTGATTTATCTCCGTCAACTCTGCTCTGTGTGACAAAATGTGTGTGTGTCATCTACGTAGTGTAGGGCAAAGTCCCTTTAATGATTAAACTAGGGCAAATTGTGTTCTAAAATACAAAAACCAAACGGCACACAGCATTTAGCGGCTAAAGAGTCAGCTATTTCTAGCCAAGCTAGCGGCATGGTGGCTATGGGTGACAATGTCGGTCTGTTGGGTCACCACTTAATAATCATTAGATGGATTGCCATGAAGTTTGGTACAGACATTCATGGTGCCCAGAGGATGACACTTACTTACTTTGGTGAACCCCTGACTTTTCCTCTAGCGCCACCATGAGGTTGACATTTTTGACTTTTAGTCAAATATGTTGACAACTATTGTACGGATTAGCATGGATTTTGGCATTCATGTCCCCCTCAGGATAAATTGTAATAACTTTGGTTATCCCTTAACATATTTAAATGTGTCCAATAATTTGGTTTATGACTAAATACCTGCAGAAGTAATTACATTCCCATCAGCCTCAGCTGTACTTTGTGTTTGGTGCTTATTTAAGTTAGCTAAAGCAGCTCTGTATAACTCCTTAAACATAACTACCCTGTGTGAGTACGCTTGTCGTCGCTGGTTGCAGAGGAATTCCCTAATTACATTAGCATGCTAAACTAAGATGGTGAACATAGTAAACATTATACCAGCTTAGCATCAGCATGTTAGCATTGTCATTGTGAGCATGTTAGCATTTAGCTCAAAGCACCGCTGTGCCGAAGTACAGTCTCTTGTGTTTACAGCTTGTTCCACTGTCCCCAAGTGGACTAAAGAATGATGGCTGAATTCCATTTAGCTGCTTCAGTTTCAGGGTCCTGGTATTGTGCATGCTGGCTCACTCTGTCACGGCTCACTGGGACACTTGAATAGAACGGAGCCATCGTTAATGTTATTAGCAACACCTGGGTTTTTCCTACTATGACAAGTCAAAATGTCTGCTGTGAAAAAGGCTTATTAATGCTTCATTAAAATATGTTTAATATATTTTTCAACTACTCCACTGTTTCAGGAAATTGTACTTGTGCATATTGTATTGAATCTATTTTTTTTAAATCATCATTAATCTTTATATTAGGTCACTATAATAAGTTATTATCTTGCAGGTCATGTGATGACAACTGACTTATCTCCATGACAACTGAGCCAATTCCATCTGCTGATGAAGACGGCTGAGATGCGGAAAAAGCAAGTAAGTTTTTTGGCATTTTAACATTTAACTATAAAAATTAGAGAAGAAACAAAGAGGAGGACGAGACCAGAAGTTGAAAAAAGAAAGGATGGGGTGATGATGAACGAGACAATCATTAACAAAATCCCACTCTCTGTCGCCCCTCCTCCTCCTCCTCTCTTTCTCATTCTGTCTCTTTGAGCAAATTAATGTCTTCATCGTTGATATAGTAAACTGTTGTACAGCTGTTCTGAGGCTCCTCGTGGGAAAACAGAGAGGAAGAGGGAGGAAAATAATCTTTGAAAGGAACTGAACTGACAAAAACAAGAGAGTGCCTGTTTGTGTGTGTGTGTGAAGTGTGTGAAGTGTGTTAAGTGTGTAAATGAGACTGAATTAGAGAGCGAACGAGCCTCATCCATATTAATAACCTGCAGGTCTCTCGCCACACTCCTGGGACCAGTACCTCCCCTCGCTCTAATAGATCACACTCCATCTTCGATCACGTGGCTGTTTGTTTTCATAATTAACTCAAATTCAACTATGTCTGTGATATTTCGGCTTTATGACATTTGCTTGGCATTTCCACTTCATTATGGCACCGCCTGTCTCTTCTGCTGGTGGGCAGCCATGATGGGCCACCCTGTGCATCCCCAACACATTTCATTAATGTTCATACTAGTTTTTAGAGTCCCATGGTTCTAATTTAGTTTCTGAGAGTTACATTACTACTTTCATGCCCTGCTTGAGGAAATACAGCAGGCTGAGTCAGTGGCTTCTTTTAAATCTAAGCTTAAAACGTAGCCTACTTTTTTCAATTTTTTGTGGTTCGTTTAGTACTTTTATTCTTTTATTGTGGTGTTTTTATGTGTTTCTATGTTATGATTTGTGTGATTGTTGCTTGCTATGTGACTTTGTTTTGATAAGTGCTATAAAATTAAGATAGTATTATTATACTGATATGTACTGTGAAAACTTTGTTTATAGCGTGAGTGAGTTTAGAACTAGATATTTACGTATTCACAGCTGCAGATGTTATCTTTGAATGGAGTGAGTGTTACAGAGTGAGCCTGACAGTGTTACCTTATAGGTTGTTAGCAGCTTTAAAGCTGCAATGATCACTATTTTATATCAACAATGGATCAAATGACAACAGGCATGTAAAAGGTGTTAGTTATACTGATGAACCCACAGAGAATGATCACCTAATTATCATTTGCAGTTGCTCTCTGAGCATCTTTTGAGCTCATTGTTTCGGCGCCCAACTTCACTCTCACCGCTCTCATGCGTCTTGTTTTTAAGAGAAAAAGCCCTGATAATCCCACTTTGCACTACCTGCCCAGCAACAAACGGCAGACAGACACAGTTAGCGACTAGCTGGTGAACATAGTGGAGCATTTAGCAGCTAAAGAGACCAAAACAGAGCAGAAAGGAAAGTGAATATTGGACCTACATTCATGAGGTGGACAGAAACACGACTACAGATTAACGCTTATATTCTGCTGGATGTGTACTGTTTGCTAACAAATTCACCACATTACCTTAACAAGAAGTGCTAATATGTAAATGTTATGTTTACAGCTTGTTTCTGCTGCTCCCAAGTGGTCCAAGAAACACAAAAACAACAACACAAAACCCCCCTGTCTCCTAGAAATTACATTTATATTGTACTTATTTGCATCAGCAAATATGTTTTGGAGGAAATGCAATGCCACCCGGATTACAGCTGTTATCAGCATAATGAGGAAATGTTGTTTATTACAGTAATCTGGCAAGTTGCAAAATGTTCAAACTGAATGAATCAGTAAAAATGTTCACTCACTCTATTTCATTTGTTTTTTGCCAACATATCCGCTCTTGCAAAACAATATCTGCTCATAGCAGCTAAAGCGTTATTAAACTTTTGTTATAGTTATCGCAGTGCTTGGTTATGGTTAGGGACAGAAATTTAATGTTGAAAGGTGACCAGGAGATACAGTGTTGGAAGAAGCAAAATAGACCCGGAATTAGTGAGAAATGACAGATACTTATTTTGCCTGATGTCATATTTGTCTTCTTAGTGGACTCACAGTTGCTGTGTGTGTGTGTGTGTGTGTGTGTGTGTGTGTGTACAGACTGTCAGACTCATCCTCCTTTGATGCTTCAGTTAAGGCAGCAAGGAACAAAATAAATGACGTTGTTTAACAGTGTGAGAGCATTGGGTATTAATATGTGTTGGCCTGTGACATCATCAGCCTAATTGGTGCAACTGTTTATTTTAATATTCCATCAATATAATAATTCCATGGGGATGTGGTGTGTGGTTCTCCCCGTCTTGTCCTACTTTAGTGTCACTATAATTGATATAATATTGGTAGAATTCCCCAAAATATGTCAAATATACGGTATTAACTTACACTAAAGCTGCAGTGGCAATTGGTCCAACAACACATGTATTGTGATTCTCTGTTTCTGTGATTTTGAGCAGAATTCTGACAGTACATTACATACCTTGCTGGCAAACTTGCAGGCACTGGACTGGTTGTTATGTTTGTCAGATATCAGTAACCCTGTTTCTGGCATCAAAAATGCATTGAGGAATAAGTGACACCTTTTAATTGTAATCACGCAATTACATGAGTTTAGCACTTGATTATAGTGTTGCCTTCAAAAGAACATACATGGTAAAAGATTTAAAACTTTAGAAATGAATAAAATGATCTGAGCTGTATAAATGTCCTTTTTTTTTCTCCAGCTAAGCTAATGTCAGTGCCCCACAAATGTTTCTCAACAAAACTTGATGCTTTTGTTTATGATGTGGTCATTTCTCTCTTAGATAAAATAGCTCAGCAACAAGATTTACTTCAAATTGCAAGAGGTGCATAAAAAATGACATGAAAAATCACACAAAGTCGCCCCGAACAAGCGCTCCATATAGGGCAAGCTGGACTCTCCTCTAGTTTAATGGTATCATTTTAACAGATTAGACGTGTTGCACACAACATTCCAACCTGTTTTTCTGTCAGTGAAGACATACCATCTGAATATATTTACTGCTAATCAATTATCATTAATCATAGCATTATCTGCATCTCCTGCAGTGATTTCAAACACGTATCTAGAACCTGTTTGCTGCGGTTGTAATGACCCAATTTCCTCACGAGAATAATTTGTTTCACCTTAATTATTAACACTCTTAGACTCTCTATTTCTTTTCTCTCTAATCTCTCTATCCCTGTTTCTTCCTTTGGAAAGGGAAGGATGGGAGAGACTTGTGTTGCTATGGTGATGTGTTGTCATGACGCCAGTGCCCTGTTGAACCTTTTGATGACCTTTACACAATGATACCATTTCCTACGGGAAGAAAGCGAAGCAGTCGCCGTTGCTTTTTCTTGGGAGGGCAGTCTTGATGGCATACACTTAAAGTCTTTCACTCTTCCCGACTTTTTTAGTATTATAGCTCATATAAAAAAAGTCCATAAAATAGCCATTCAGGAATCAGAATTCAGAATCGCTGACAAAATCAGATGTGGGTAGTGATTTAGACATCTGAAACCAGAGTGGAAAAAAGTGAAGATTATCTATTAAGACTAATAGATATGTTAAAGTGCATCATCAGTCTGTGAGTGCATGCTATTGGCTTGGTTATCTGAATTTTGAACTTGAAAAGACAATCTGTTAAAATGCAGCAAATCCAGATATTTTAATGTGATTACTGGCTTGTACATGTATTTTTTGAAAGGATCAATCATGGGTATTCAGAGATGTTTATCTAACCTCCGAGCCACTGACTCCAAAAATCATGACCCACTGACACAGACTCACACGAAATATCACACACACACTGATGTAGCTTGGTTTGTTGATGCTAAAAACAGAGATATTCCAAATTCAGTCCAAATGTTTCCTGTTGCTTCTGCCATGAACTGTGCAGAAAATATCCCTTTTATTGTTGCTGCAATTGCAATAGCAAGGACAATACACTTGCCAAGTGCACATGTGCAGGCACGCACGTACGTACACACACACTTGCATTCAGGGCCTTACACACACAGCTTTTCTCTCAGAAGTGTTTAAAAAAAAACATGTAATCACACACAAACACAAATAAAAACTGCACACTGGCATTCAACCAAGTGTGGACAAAAGCACACACACACACACACCCACACATTACACACACACACACACACACACACACCATTCTTCTCGGCTCCAAACTGACATCAACCTGAATCATCGACGCTCCGGGTGCGTTTCATTCGCGACGGCGTGCAGGGCACACGGGAGGGAGGACGTGGGTAGCAATCATCCCGATTAGTAGAACAGCGGAGTAACAAAGTGCTCAACACCTACAGGGCGACATGAGGAGCAGAGAGGAAGACAGAGGGGAGTCCTGTCTCGCCTTGAGTTTCTCTCTGACGCAATGGGTTCCAAAATATTCTCAGCCAGGCGTGAAGGCAAGAAGAAGAAACGTGTGTGTGTGTGTGTGTGTGTGCAGGGTGAGAACGTGGGGTGCTCGTTTTACAGTGGTGCCATGATGTTTGACCACCTGTGTGGGAGAGAGAAAGAAAAGAGTGAAACGGGGGGAGGGGGAATAATTGGAGAGTGACGGGGAGAAGAGGCAGAAAGAGGAGGATGGAGAGGAAAAAGTCATGGTGATGTTTAAAAATAAGATGATTTTCCATCTCTACACCTCTCTTTATATCCTCCAACACACACACACACACACACACACACACACACACACACACACACACACACACACAGAGAGGAAGGAAGGAAAACGAGATGAGATGATGCTTTTCCATTACATACATTTGTGTGATGAATGACTTTCTGTCTTCTTTCTCTATGAATATCACCCCCCCCCAAAGAATCTACACTAGACAAGTAAACAAATGACTGGCTTACTTACAATCACAGTATTTATCCGAATGTGTCTATTTGTTATTAATTACACATTATTATGTAAATGTTAGAGATGAATTTCAGGTTCCTGATCTGTAATAATGATTAATTAGGATCGTGTGAGTTTTCTTATTTTCTACTGAAACATTCTTCTTTACTTAAAGCAACTCAACCATTACTACATGAATCAATATTTGTCATTTTTTCACACTATTTATTTTGTTTAGAAATGTAATTTGCTTTTACACACACCACAAATTGCTATTGATGGATAATAATGGTTTATTTGTTGTAATCCCAAAATCACTACTGGTTCCAATAATAACATTTCTGACGGCACCAAGCCGTAGGGGAAAGGATTTCTGGGTGGATTGGGGTCATATGAGTTCATTTTATTTCAGACTTATAAATGCTAACACATTTAGGACAGGCTACCATTTTTTGCCAAGACTACATTAAACTCCCCCTGGAAATCTCACTTTTGTTGACCTCCAGTGGTTTAACGTATCACCTTACTGCAGCGATGTACAGTTGTACTCCAGGACACCGTGACATCACTGCCGGACCTGGCTGTTCAACCTGGTGTTATGTTACTCTTTAAGCTGTCACTTCTTCATCCATCCTTTAACTGCCAAAAAATGCCTTTGCATGTCTGCTAATATGTGTATCAGTCTGACTCGCTCTCTTAACATTTCTGCTCTGTGTGCACTCAAAACCTCGCTGTACTGTGTTATAAGGCATTTTCCGAATCTCCGCTTGTATTATCCAGTCAAAAATGCAAGGAGCACTTTTTGATCTGCTTGTTTGATCATCAATCAAATTGCTTTTCAGAACAGGGAGAGGAAGCGCCTGAAGAAAACTGTCATTCGAATGGCCACACCAAGACAACACACCACAGCAACATGTAAACAGTTCATCTTTCATTGCATAACTATTTATGATGAGCCTTTAGGAACTCTGAGCATGACTCTTCATCACTTGCTTGGAGCTCAGTCCCTTGAGGATCCTGGTTGCACGCAACTTGGAACCACTTGCATGCAGGAATGAGCCATGACAACAAAAAGATCAAGTATAAAAATCTCATGAGATTAAGTGTGAATAAAACGGGCTACTTTTGTCACGTCAAATGCATCGACTTCATGTTCATTTTACAATACACTCGGAATCAATTTCTTCGGCCTCCTCTCCTTTTTAAGGTGACATCTCGGCTGTGCAGGTGCAGGTTTATCTGATGTTGGTAGACTACGCAGGTGAGGCTGGCATCAGAGCACTGGGGCTGGATGACCCGAGCCCCCAGGAAGAGTGCCAAGCTGCATGTGTGGTGAATTTGCTGTGGTGGCCACAGCCTGAACTGAAGGTCATGTGATGCTTCTGGCATATCCAAACACCATATCCAATTGTCTTAATCCACTCATGGGTTTGGCTTCTGCCAGCTGCCTTACATTTGCACTGATGGCAATCAGCCCTGACCTTGCTGCTTGCTCCAGCTAAAAAAAGACAGCTTTTTCTAAGTTCATTTCCCCTCTGTGATGTTTAACCCACCCCGCTGGAGACTGAGAAAGGGCTGATTGTTATTTCTCTGACCTGCACTTCTGCGTCTCTCCTTGCAAAATAACCCAGAGGGATTGAATGTAGCGATGTTACACGAACAATCCGATTCTTTTCAACGGCTCTTTGGCACGAACGAAGGCAACCGAGTCGTACTTGGTGAGAGCCGTTCTTTTTATCTTTGTGCCCAGATTTCACTGCCTGCCCTGAATCCACTCCCCTTCATGTGAAGCAGCCAGTCACAGTGTTGCATGAATTGCACATAAGGCAAGGCAGCTTCATTTATGTAGCACATTTCATACAGAGGGTAGCTTCAAAGTAGTTTTCTCTGACAAAGCAGAGGACTATGGCGTCACCTTGTGTAATGTTTACAATGCAGATCATTGACATTAGGTCTGGCAATACGAGTCATTAAGTGCTGCTAAACCTAGTCCACACATGCGAAATAAAATTATATCGGTGGGGTGTCTCTCGGAAAGGAACGGAGCCATAAGATTCGGCTCCCTTCAAAGAGCCGTAACTCCCATCATTAAATTAATGTATTGAATGATTGAATTCATGTTGAAATCTTGTGAACAAAATCACTTTCAGTTCTGGATCAGTTTTGGTAACTAGTTTTAAACCTTCCGTACTCTGTGATGATGGGATAGTTGATGCAGCTGCATCTTCTTCAGTGAGCTTCTGGCTGCTTGATACCCCCCCCCGCCCCCCGTCACCAAAACTGTCTCTCCATTTTATTGCCAACTTATGTTTGGCTCTCCTTCTCATATCATTAAATCTCTCTCTGCATTGAGCTACAGTTCTTGAGAGGCCAGAGCAACTGCTTGTTTGTGGTGCCATACTTTCGCTCTTGGCGATTTTGCACTTCCTGCACAAGGACATCAGTTTCTTCCTTGGACCAAAAGAAAAGAAAATCTGCAAAGAGCCCGCCCATCACCAAACTGACAGTGTCTTTGTGTACAGCACACTTATTTTAAAGGAGAGGCAAAGAGGTCATTTGATTGGCGAGTACAAATCCATTAATATTACTACTATTACTGACAAACACTGTGCTGCATCTGCATTTGCCTTAAACCTAAATTTAACATTTTCCAGATATTTTAAATTATCTACCAAATCAGATAACTTAACTGCACTTGTCGTGTCTCTTGCGAATTATGTGCACAACTAATTTGCATCAGCTAATGCGTTACGGAAGAAACATACTTTGCAAAAAATGTTGTTCTTTCACTCTCAAGGCCCGGGCACACCAGCATTGAAAACAGTGAAATTTTGCAGCAAAATCAATTAATTTCAATGGAACTGATAAGCAGATCTGCTCGCAGGGTTGAAGTAAATCTACGTAAATCGAATGATGAACTCTGACATGCAAATTTGTGCTGTCGATTAAAAGCAAATGGTCTTGACCTTTTTGGGAACGGAATGGAATTTCTTTATAACCCTGCTCCGCCAAAGAGGCATGCAGTCAGTTATGAGACAAGTCAGTCGACGGCAAAAATACATCTCCTGAATAAATTGTAGCTAGAGAGCTTTTGTGACTGACTAGCATGTTAGCGGTTAGCTCACCAGCTACAGAAGTTTGCCAACCAGCCCTGGAAGTAGTTACTACATCACCAAGCTTCTATAGCACTGCCTATTTTCGCAGGATGTACAGATGAACTTCACTGTGTGCAACTTTCTGGTGTGACCAGGGCTTCATACTTCAGCACAAAGTCGGGAGGAGGTCAGTGGATGGGCTCTACCAAGCATATGGCTCTGACACCCAAGATTTGTGTTTCAACTCCATGGTCTTTTCTAACCTTACTGAACTGTACCTGTAAAATACTAAATAGTACTGCTGACCTCACTTGCAGGATTGTGAAGTAATAACCATAAAGTCATATTTTCATATAAACAAATGTCCATTTTGCTATTTTCTGTCCTCCAAAATACACAAAAGTGATTAAACCTTTACCCATCTGCCCTACAGGCTCAGTGTCCTGCAGTAACAGTCTACTGGTGCACAGGAAGTGATGGGTTTTAAAGTTTATAACAGCAGCAAACAGCGGTGTGTTTGGAATTGGAAACTCTGATTGGCAAAAAAAAAGCCAACAAAAGAGACAACACAGCCCTGGCCATGCTGTTTGATGGATGAGGATGCAGCTCAGAAACACCACAGCAGTGAGTGCTTGAAACCAAAAATGAAGACAAAAAGAATAAAAATGGAAACTCTCATGGATTTTCCTTTTTATAGTGAAAAAGTAAGAATCTGTCAAAAGTTTTCAATTTCCATGTTGGTTGTCCCACTTCCAACACAACCTTTAGTCACAGAGTGATGATTTTCCCTCCAATTAAAGTCAGTGAAAAATGTGATATCCATTGCTTTCTGTCTTCCTTATTTCTGCTCCTCACTCTCTTTTCTGTTCCTCCCTCCTCTCATTTTCCCTCCAACTTTATTCCCCCTCCTTCCCTCCCTCCCCTCCTTTCTATTCTGCTCTTCCTCTTCTCCAATCTAATTATCTTTGTCTATCAGACACTCACAGATTTGTGTCTACCATGCTGAGAGAAAAAGGGTAAAAAAAAAGAACATGAAAAAAGGAAAAAAACAAGAAAACAGGCTATAAGAGTAGAGAGATGGGGGATAGCTGCTAAGAAAAAGAGAGAAGAGGCAGTAAAGTGGAGGAGTCAGAGAAGCGACTGGCCTCTGCAAATCATTTCCTTCTATCTGCCTCCAATGTGATAATTATGTCTATGTACCTCTGTATCCACTCATTTTCTTTCTTTCCTCCACTCCTGCTCTTTCACCAATCCTCTTAACAATTATTATGTATCACTTAACTTGTCTTGTTTTGTCTGTCTTTTTTCTTTCATCCCTCCATTTTTCCACCATGTACCAGTCTTCCTCTGTGCCTGGGTTCCTACGTTCTGCCCACCAAGTGCGTCAGAGAGAACAAGACACTCTGTACTCTTTGTCCTACCCTTGAAGCCGTAATGAAACTTTAATCAGCTGTGTTTGTTTTAAGCGCAGATTCAGGTGTAAGAAGGATGTCACCAAAATGTATTCTCTGCCCCCCCCCGGGGATGCCAACCAGGCCTGGGTTCACAGCGTACGACAAAACCTGGGAGGGAAGTAGCTACCCCACACAAGCTGGTGAAATCAGAGACAACAGCTTCTTGTTAGACTTACAGTACCAAAGATTGGACGGTTGTGTTTGATTTTCTCTGCACAAGAGTTTTATATTGTGAGGAGATTGAGCAAAAGGTCTGAGAGCTGTGATGTGCTGTTCTGCAGCCAATGAGAGTCTGTGAAGAAACCAGGCAGAAGAAGTGGGCTCTGTATTTAGAAATCACAGGTTTGGTTATTTATATAACACTAGATGTACAGTATAAAAAAAACCCAACAATGCCCAGACTCTCTGGAACACACAATCCATAATGCTTCTGTTTCTGCAGAAATAGTTACCTTGAAATTTGGCTTCTATCGATTGTTTTCTAGTGAAGTCACACTAGACATCATGCAGAATCCTGCAGCGTTTAAGCAACACGCACTGCCTCTTAAAAGCAACAGCCATTATAAATTCATTCACAGATTTGATTTTCATTATTAATACAGCATCTCCCAATGGCTCTACAGTAAGAATGGATGATGCTAAAATCAAATCTCAGCAGAGGCTGCGTTGATGTGGATCAGGTTATATGGGGTAGTTCTGAGATGGGGAAAGAAAGGTATGGTGGAGGGAGGTTTTCTTCTGTGCTTATAGGTATCTATTAAAATTAGCTTATTCTTCTTGTATGTATGCCATTGTATGTGTGTTTGCATAAGCTGTATGCACTAGGTTTGAGCAAACCTTCGTGACAAAAGGTGATCGCGCCTTTGCTGTCTTAGCCACAAACCTCTGGAATCATCTTCCCCAGTCAGCAAATCAGATTTGCTGAATCTTTGGATGGTTTTAAGCGGCTTTTAAAAACCCATCTTTATAGGCAAGCCATTTTATAAATCTGCTTCCCTGTTTTTGTCTTTGTTTGTGCTGTGTTTTAGATTGCAATTTACTTTTCCTTTATGTATTTATTCATTTTGATTTTTCGTGTGTGTGTGAAGCACTTTTCTTGCTTACTTATTTACTTACTAGTACATGTGCTCAGTATGGGAGCATATCCCACTGGTAGCCCTATAACACCAGGAAGAAGGAATATTCTACGCACCCTTGTTCCATTTTATTTCAAGTTTGAAAATATGAAATAATTGACCACAAAAAATAAAAGCCACATTGTTTAGTGTCACACCAATGCGCTGGTGACAACAGAGTAAAGCAACAAGGTTGTGAGAGCAGTACAGTAGTTTTATATTGTGCTTTGGGCTTAAAGCTGACTCAATAACTTAACAGTGTGTTTGCTTCAGAACTTGAACTTCCTGAATCTCTTGGTGTCACTGAAGCTTCGTGGATTCACATGGAATCCTTTATATAGAATATTATAGGCTTAACAATTGCTGTGAATCAGCTCTGACGACTCTATATCACCTTTTAATGCCTGTCATGGCGTCTCTGAGCCTCTATGTAATGCACTCGTCATTCCACGCATCAACAGTAACTTGGCCATTAGCAGGACTGGCAGCTTGAACTGTCCTCTACACTAAATTTGCATTGTGTGTCATGGAGAGGGATTTGGATTGCTTTTGTGTTTGTCATTTTTTTCCCTACAAACAAACCGAGGTAATGCTTTGAGAGTTTCCAATGACTCATGGTGAAAAATGTAAAACACACTGCAGAAGTAAGAAGCAAGACAGAAAATTCTCTGAAAACATTCTCTTTACACGGTCTTTACACATATTATCAGTATCACTGGCGTAAAATAAGCCTCCCTATTGATATTTAGCTATATTTAACTTTAAAGGAATAGATTTGGAAATCTGCCAATTCGAGAGTTAGATGAGAAGATTATCACTCTCATGTCTGTGCAATAAGCTAGGAGGTGATTAGCGTACTGCAGCTTAGCATACTGGAAGCAGGGGAGAACAGATATCTTGGCTCTCCCTAAAGTTAAAAAATATGCGCATCTTAAGCTTAAAGCTGTGGTTTAACAGAGAGTTACAGCAGGTAACAAGATAGTACAGCATATGAATTGGTGAGCTTTAGAACTGCTGGTAGGTGTATTTTTGAGCCTTTGAGTCTGCAGGCTAGCTGTTTCCCCCTGCTTCCAGTGTTTATGCTAAGCTAAGCGACTCCCAATAAAGTGAAGAAGCACATTTCCCAAAATGCCGAGCTATTACTCAAAATAAATGTTCTGAAACTTTAAGCTATATCCCATCATTTTAGTCGTTAGAAACTTTACTCATCATATTGATTTTTCACTGCAGTATATCTTCCCTACTCACATATTTACTGCAAATCACGCGGTAGCCTAGGCAGTATGGTTTATATACTATGATTACAAAGAATTTTATGGAATCCATTGAACACCTTTATGTCACAAGTGTCTAAAAAATAATCTAATCAAGACGGCAGGGTGTTCATTTTGGAATGCACTTGTATATTGATGGTTAAGCAGGAGCAGACTGTGATTGCAGCAGGCAGCTCCAGCTGTGAATGTGTGTAATCATGCGAGTGCAAAGCAAGACGTTGGTGAAGAAGGAGAGCTGTGTGCTCAGTAAGCCTTCTCTGGAGGAGGGAAGCTTTTTAAGTCAATCTCTCAATCCTGTTTTGGCTGAAATCTTCCCATGTAGGCTGGTGGGTGTGCGAATGATACTATTACCTCCCTTTTTTCCTTTTAGATTTAATCTCCTGTCTGGACTTGTTGCATTTTGGTTTTTGATTTGTGAAGATTGCATTTCTATCAACATTGTATTATTTTATCTGAGCATAAAAACAACAGAGGGAGGAAAGTTGCCTTAGCAGCAGAGATAAAACAGCAAGATTTTTTACTTTTAGTTTGAAATGATTTTACAAGTCAGGATGCTATTCTAGACATCAGGGTACATTTTATTATACTACCATACTGGGAACATTTGATTTGTTTTATATGAGGTCACACTGTGGTTCAGCTCCAGGCTGATACAACGGATTGGTGCCGTGTCCACTTAGGTTTGAAGCTTTGGAAGATAGCTGTGATGCTAATCAATTAATAACAGTTGTTTGGCCCTGAATAACAGCAGAGGTGAATTAATTAATGAGTGGCATTCCCCTTTAAAAAGACTGTTGTTTTGATGTAGTTTTAGAAAACACGTTCTTTGAAAGAATAGAAAGACTTTAAAGAAGCATGTTTTTTTTGTCACTTGGGGGCAGCAGAACAAGCCGTGAACACAACAGTGATATATTAACACACACATACTAGCATAACAGTTGCCTAGCAGATACAGAGCAACATCAGCATTCATGTCATGTGTCTGTCCACCTGGAAAAGTCAAATATTCACTCTCCTTTTAGCTCTGTTTTGGTCCCCACCAACTACTTAGGAAGATATCTGGCTCTTTAGCTACTAGTTGCTAACTATCTGTCCGCTGTTTGGTGCTGTTTGGGCAAGTAGCATACAATGATTTTATCAGAGATTTCTTCGCTGAAAACATGAGTGAGACTGAACCAAAACAGTAAAGTTGATGGATGTAAAACCAAAACAATGAGATGAACGGTACGTGGATAAAGGCTTCCACGGTTTGCATAATCAGGTGATAGTTCTCTGTGGGTTCATCACTAAAAGCAACCCCTTTCACATTACTCAAAGTCATTTAATCCATTTTTTATGTATAAAAAATTAATTGGTGCAGCTTTTCCTTTAACTTGGTTTTACTGGCAATACTATAACGCAGTTCAAAAATGTATCTTTAGTACTTTTGTTGGATTAATATTTTATGAACAACATAAAACACAAATGTGGAACTGCTTCACTGACAGTAAAAGAGACTTATTCTTGCGTTCCAAACAAGCTTTGTTTCATGGGGCTTCTGAAGACTGTCCAACAAAAATGTGCTCATATCCATGTAAAATCACACCGGTAACCGCCACAGCGTCTGTAAATCATGCCCCTATTCAACATTAATGAGGCAGCTCCTGGATTTGTCTCTGTATAAAATCACCTGAGAGTCTTGGCTGTCTGGTTTCTAGCTTTGGAAAAGCTGGGAACAAACTAGAGGACTTTAAAATTCTGCCCAACTGTGCACAGGCTCACTGTCATACATTTGACAACGTACTTTTGTAGTACAGTAACAGAGGAGTCTCAGATCAGATCAGACTTGTACCATTCACCAGCTCAAATAGTGTTTCCTTATTTGTACAAATAATTGAAAATAATAATAATTTGATTGCAAAAATATTAAAATCTTGAATCTCTGCATACTGCAGGGTGCTTGTGTTTCCAGCTCTAGGAAATCAGGTGGCACTAACTGTACCCTGCATCACTGCATGAAAAGAGTCAAATGTGGACAAGAAAACAGCAGAATACACCACAGACATGTGGACTTCTTCAGACTTTTTCTCACCTGAAATTTGAACCAAAAACTCGATTTTGGGAATAATCAGAATTTCCACCTTTCCACCTTAGAGACAGTCTTGGCCTCTCTATTGGTCATTAGCATCAAACTTTCATTGATTGCATTTGAACTGTGGCCCCAGGCTGTGAAGCCCCTTTGCTAATTGGACCCCCACATGTGCCTATCCTTGAGATCTGATTGGCTACACTGAAACTCCCCTTCTATCGCATTTACATGTACTTAATTTAATTGGCTGCAGGTTACAGACACAGACAATAGGTCTTATATGCTAAACGGGAAACAAACAGCCTCCTCCTGTGCTGTTCAATGTTTTGTTGATACTTCCATCCACCCCGATCTCCTCCCTACAAGGGGACGTCACCTGACTTCCTCCTTTGCTCTGGTCATAATTACTACAGCTGTCGTTTTGGGGCACTTTCTGAAATGACTGATGCTGTCGTTCTTCTTGGGAGGACAGTCTCATGCACACGATGTCTACATGTGCTGTCTGACACAAATCATTTTGAAACCTTTCATAACCTCTTTATAATAAGACAAAGCTCGACCTGCAGATAGACCCTTTTCTTAACATTCAGTAAAACCAGTCTACTGCTGTCTATTGAAGAGTTTTACTGGAGAAATCATTAATACAAAACAGTATTAATGTTTCCAATCCAGGAATTCAAATTTGTGACATTTAGATGTGGGGAACACACACTTTAAAAGCAACTCAGTATCATGGGATTCATCAAATCCCAAGTAGTAGTTTTAACTGTCTGTCTCTGTTTGACCTGGAAAGGTACGCATACAGCCACAAAGCATTTGCTACAGTGAGTGTAAAGGCTTTTTTATGCTGAAATGATGCACAACACTTTGTGTTTTTGCGTGTCCCCATGTGTGAGCCCACATGCAACCATCCTGTACCTTTTTTCTTGCACGTCTGCTTGCACATACAGGTGTCAACTTGTATGCACTGATGTGTGTGTGTGCGCTAGCATTTTGCTTGTGGTCTCTGTACGTGCATTTGTGAGCAGGCGAAGTGATGGAAGAGAGAGAGGACAGGCAACGGTGTGAATAAGCCCTCTGTGTCACTTCAGCTAAACAGTCAAAAAACTCTGCACGGACTAACAAAGTTAACTTTGACAGGAGAGGAGAAGAGGGGACAAGAGGAGCAGAGAATGGGGGTAAAGTGGGGAGAGGATTTGAGAGGAGGAGGAAGGAGAGAGGGGTTTGAAAATGAGGGAGAGGACAGAAAAGGATACAACTGCGGAGGAGACTGTAGACGGGAAAAAAGTAGAATGGAAAAGGGGATGGGTTGAGGAGAGGATTGGGGGAGGAAGGGGGTTAATCAGAAAGGAGGAGTGTAAAGAGGGGTGAAGAGGAAGGGGAACAGAAGAGGAATTGAGGACAAGAGGAAGGAAGAAAGATGATGAAAGGTGAGTGGAGGAGATTACATAAAAAGGACAAGGCAGGAGGTTTCACATGCAGCGTTTTGCTTGTGTCAGGCCGAGTGTGAGCACAGTGTGTGTGTGTGTGTGTGTGTGTGACGAGGGGAAAGGTTGACAGGC
The DNA here is from genome assembly GCA_002120245.1 of Maccullochella peelii. Taxonomy (NCBI): domain Eukaryota; kingdom Metazoa; phylum Chordata; class Actinopteri; order Centrarchiformes; family Percichthyidae; genus Maccullochella; species Maccullochella peelii. Next base: position 154,954 of record LKNJ01000515.1, read on the forward strand.
TTATGATGTCATCAGGTGACATTTAGTTGACAGGGGCCATGCAACAGATGGGGCCGAGGGTTGTGAATGAAAGTGTGTGTTTGTGTGTCTGTATCGTTACCCACGTGCGTTCATGTCTGTCTACATTAGTGTGTGTGTGTGTGTGTGTGTGTTGAACGCAGGGGACACCTTCGGTTTCAGAAGTGATGTGACGCTAATTGGTCCAGAAGGTCACCAGGTTCAAGTTACACATTCATCATGTGGGCATCCCGTCTGTGCGTGATCGTGGTCAAAGTTTTCAGGCATCCTCGCCTTTCAATGACATGAACCCTTCTTCTTCTTTTAGGAGTCGGCCCTTTGGAGTTTCTTCTGGAGACACGTACAGGATGAAGAGTTCAGAGGACACAGCTGGAAAGAAGGGGAAGACTAGCACCATAAGTAACAATTCATGTATTCTGTTCCATAGACTAGAGATAGACTAAACAATTAATCGCTAATGAAAATAATAGTTAGTTGCGGTCCTAATTAAAAACCCTAAAAAAAGACATTAAAAGCGTTTTACAATGAAATCTTTACTTTCCCTCTTGTTTTTTTTATTTTTGTGTCCACTGTGATGACTCTGTTTCACTGTTCGATGTTGAGTTGAATCTGCGTTACCTTGAGCCTCGAGTACCAGAGATTCAGGTTGTCCAGGTGTGTTTGGTGTGTGCAGTCGCTGTGGCTCGTCTTGTGATTTAATAGTCTATTAAACTGTAGTGTGTGGAGTGGTGCGTTAGTGGTGATTGCATAGTACTGTATATATATGGGTCAGAAAAGGAACATAATATAATATGTATTATATCTAAACATCATAACTATAGATATTGTCATCTTAGTTGGGGGCCCCAGGCAGTACTTTGCCTAATGGTACAGTCCGCTCCTCTTCCTTGTCTTCCTCCTGAAACTTTTGTCTGCGTACACATGTGACGTCCACTTCAACCTACTATAGCAGTCCATTGACTGTGACAAGTATTTCTTACACTCTGTAATCTCCTTGACGTGTGGCCGACCTGTGAACAACAACACTATTGTTTCATTGTTTGTTTTTTTGAATTCAGATACTGCAGCAGAGCTCACTTTAGCCTCCGAGCCCTTCCCGAGGGCTGCCTCTGTTCTTTTTGCTTGTTCCTGAACTTTAAATGCAATTTTCCGTTTCCTGTGGTTTAATACAAACTTCCATAAGATTTGTTTGCATAACAAACAGGCACTTCTATTTTATTGTGTTTATATTTAGTCATTTGAATATATGGAACCCCAGGTATGTAGACATAAAGAGATGTTGAAACTGAATGAATCACTTTACAAATTGCAGTTGCAATACAGCGTCACACAGGGCACACAGGGCAAAACAATCAAGTGCACCTCAAGTCATTAGCAAAGTCATTATGCTCTTAATTGATGTCAGTAAATAGAACCTTAGAGGTTTCCTACAGTGTTTGAGTAGGACTGATGTGGTTAAAGTTCAGTTCAAGCTGTAGCCATACTGAAACAATATGAGTTTAATCATCAAGTTTTTCTCATTTGAAGGAATAAACTTTAGAATAAACTACTGGAGAGTGAAATATTTATTACATTTAGTGTGATGTGAGTTTTTCCCCCGATTTCATGCTGTTTTAGTTTCAGTTTACACCAGATTTATGAATGGATAATATTGTCTATATGTACAAGTGAGAGGACTTGAGTGTGTGTCCTTAAATGTGGGTTATTTAAAAATAAATATCTTTTTTCTAACAAATGATACAAACAATATGTCCACAAGCACTGCACAGGAGAATGTGTGACGATACATACACCTCTCTGTCTTTCTCCCGGATGCTACATTACATACTCACGTCTTTGGGGTATTGAAAAAAAAAACCAGTCAAGTTTCCTTGTTTCCTTCCTCTGTTTCAGTATTTCTACTCGCTGCGAGGAAGAGACAGCTCAGTGGTTTGGAAACAGGCAGAAATGATCCCCCAGGGTGATTATAGGATAAAATACTGTAATGTAGGCTACTGGGGGACATATTTTGAAATGCACAGAGCTGTAATTTTATTAGAATAACTGTAATAAAAGTCTATCTCAAAATAAATGTGTTTTACAGTGGAACACATTGTAATGAAACCATACAGTGCAGCCCTCCACTCATATATTTCTGTCTGTTTTGAAAAAGCCGACTGCAGATACATTTGTCTGAATGACATCAATATATTTGACATTTGCGTTCAGTATTTCTGTGCCTAATTAAATGATTGGTTAAGGTTTTGTGTTTACAAGGTTTTGACATACAACAAATCCAACGGTCAAACCTTCGACAGAGACGGACCTGTGCTGAGAGCTTGCTGTCATTATTGCTTTAATGCTGTGCTTTCCACTCAAGCAACAGTTATTTTTTGTTGGGCCACCGAATACAGTATTATGCCAATACCACTTACTGATGGCAAAAGTAGAAAAAGGGAGGATGAAAGATTAACAAATATTATTTCTATGGTTACCTGCAGTTTAATATACTATGGAACTATGTTTGTCCTAATTTACTTTAATGGATCCCCGGCAGCCAATCAGAAACAAGTATTTTCCGTGAGCATGGTATATTCGTAATTATTAGTGGAAGAACCGGCTCCATAAACACTGTGTTTGCAACAGCCACTGTAAAAGTTTTCATCAGCTACTGCGTGCACTGTGTATGAAATCACGACTAGTGACTAATTGGAGTTTTTAGCCCTTTTAACCCTGGTTTACTCTCTGTGAACTTCTACTGTACCTAATTTCTGGCTCTTTAGCTTCTAAATGGTCCGTTATGTTCACCAGCTCCGTTTCTAGCTGTGTAAAAAAAAAAAAAGACACCATCTGTATTTCAGCAGCAGCAGCAGTATTTCATTTTCAACAACTTTTCCAATAAGTTGGAAAAACAATAAGTGAAATCCTGTGACCTCATCTTGACCACTTTGGCATATGCATGACAGCTGACATAATTTCACCCATGAGGAACGAGGATCCATTGATAATTCAGGACATTTCAGCAGAGCGGTCTCTGTCCGAGGTCAAGAAATACAAACTGTCTTCTTTGTGTTGTCACAGCCATTCACAGGGATAGAGATGTGAGGTGACACACACACACACACACACACACACACACACACTGAATGGAATGGAAATGTGTCGTGGCATGTAGATCAGCTGTGATTCCCTGGCTGCTTTGGCACCTGTCAGTTTCTTTATTTTTTTTTTGTGTCTTTCACTCATTCTTTCTTCCCTGCCACAGTTGTCCTGTTCTCTCCACTTCTATTTACAGTCCTCTTTACCCTCTTTAATGCTCTCCTTTTTCATTAGACACCTGTCACTATCCTGTCCTTAACTGTCCCTTCAGCCTACAAAACGTGTCCACTCGCCTTACTGTCACTGGCCTGTGTGTGCATGTGTGTGATTAAAGAGACAGAGTGTGTGTCCAGCTGCACTGGAGTGTGTGGACGATGGTGTATTTGTGTGTGTCCGGTTGTGTCAGCCATCCTGTCAGCTGAAAATCATGTGTAAGTCAGTGGAGGCTGCAAAGTAACTTCCTAACAAAGGATCTGCAGGCTTCAGCAGTGTCTCTCACTCTCTCCCTTTGTAGACACGTCCATCTCGCATGGCTAAATATGTCCCTGCCTTACAGTATGTCTCGTTTGCTTACTGTCTTTCAATGACCTTTGATGTAACAGATTAATTCCAACGGTAAACTGTGTGATTCAGGAAAGCTTAATATGTTTAAAAAATGTGTATTAGGTAAATTTCTTCCGGCTTGGTTCAATTAAAAAGCTCCTTATAGCGTATTACCTAATCTTGACCAAACTTCCTGCTCTAAGGACTGAAGCAACGGACGCTTAATAATAGTGTAAAATTGTGTCCATATCAACATGATTGGGAAATCTTAAATAAACAATATAAGGGACTTTTCAAAGCAATGCAAAATGTATTTGTCAAGCACATTTTACGTCAAAATGCTTAACAAAAAGATAAAATGGGAAGGATCAATCGTTTGAGTTGAGTTTATTTGCACCTGCACAAACTAATATGTTTGACAGTAACATTGACTCAAATGACTGTGTAATGTAAAACCGTTTCTACAACTCTACGTTGCGTTTTAGCCTCTTTTAGCTAATTGTTTAGGTTTTACAGCCAACACATTTACAAGGTTGGTATTGTTAGACATTTGTTGATATTACTGTCAATACGATACCCGAGTATCAATCCAGTGTCAAGCAGAAACAGGCAGATGTTTTCAGCATTTAAGCTCTGCATGCTACCATGCTACTTGCTCAGCACCAAATGGCAGACAGACTAAGTTAGCGATCAGCTAGTGAAGAAATGGCACGTGGCACAGGCCACATATTTTTTTCAGGTGATGGTGGAGACAAAAACAGAGCTGAAAGGAGAGTGAATATCGGTACAACACTTGTCTTGTCACCCGTACCTCTAAATGAAACCTAGTCTTACTTTGTGTCTTGATGTGTAGCTAGGCAATTGTTTGCTAACATGTTAGCCACACAATGAGCTCAGTCATTATGTACAATGTATTTGCATCATTAGTTGTCATGTTTTTTTGTATCCACAGATAATTCTTCATTCATCCAGCTTACACCAGCCTCACTCTCTCTCCATTGCTTGTTTAAAATCTTCTGTCTGTCTTGACAGTCAGTGAGACCCGGTCAGTCATGTCACAAACTATCCAGCTCTTGTCTTTCTTGGTCTCTGTCATCCAGTCACTTCAACCCTGTTTTCAGCATGTCCACCTCACACTTCTGTCTGTCTGTCTGCCTTTGTTTGTCTTGTTGTCCTGTCCCACTACTTGTTTGTGGTTGAAACTTGAAGCTGTTTCCCTTTATTCGATGTCCATGCCTAACTTGCTCTGCTGTTCATTTTCTTGTCTTTTTTTTCTGTCTGTCGTACTCTCGCTCAAAGTCTGAAGCTGTGTTTCAATTTGCGTTCTTCTGTACTTACACTTGCTATTTTAAGTGCGTTCACACTGACAATTATGGCAACATGCAGTGCACTATTAGTACCCAGATGGTGTACTCATAACAGTCAAAAAGTTGAGTGTGGAAAGCTGTCTAGAACATCATGTGTCGGCCATCTTCTTGCAGTCTTCTTCTTCACTGTGTTTGTTGGCACATTATCGCCACCTGTTGATCAGTGGAATAGTGTGAAACCATTGGCGGGTCAGTGTCTTGTGTCACCCGCGTGCATGTAGGTCCTCATGTGCCTCATGTTGCCCTCATGAATCTACAGATACCCCTTTTCCACCAACATGGAACAGATTCCGAATTTTGAACCGCATTTCGACCAAAAATAAATTGGTTCGAAACCCGAAAAATTGGTTCCCAGCTGGAACCAAAAAATAGCAGGTTTTCCTTGACCTGAAGTGCAAACCGTCGAACATCAGTTGGGGTGTCATATTCTACAGGTTGGAAAGTGAGGATGGAGAAGGCAACAATGACCTATGGTCTACTATGGTAATAGTCTTCTATGTCTTGTTATCATTAATAGTTTCTGTTGTATTGTACAATGCCCTCCGTCGATGACACATCCTTGATTGCAATGGCTCCACTCAAAACTGAAGGAAACGTAGGCTGGTTCGCTAGATTGCACCAAGGTTCCAAGAATCCTGAACGAAACCAGTTCAAGAACCAGAGCTAATTTGGTGGAAAGAGGGCAAGAGTCACTGTCATTATGTCTTCTTTATGAGAACCAATAAAAATTCTTGCACAGTATCTGGCAAAATACTGCATCAGATATAGCACAATGAATGGACTTTTCCAAGACTAGTGGGCACAACTTGCTCTCAGGTTACATTTTTAACAGTTCAGACTTGTTTTGTTTGCTATTCAGGAAGCATTTGCCACCTTCCAATACTGCAACAACATTCATTTTCAGTACAGGAGGCGTCTGAGGGAAATGAAGCCCTGACACTGGCAGTGTTTGTGTTTGCCCTACCCACTGAACTATGAAAAACCATGTACTTTCATGGTGTTAATGCAAGGTATTTGTTATAGACTGATTGATTGTCTTGACATTTGAGTAAATTCTCCAGGCATGCCAGTCCAGGCAGGAGAGAGCTGCTGAGTTAGAGTTGCATACGGCAAATATTAATTTCCTTTAACCTGGATATGTCTGAGTTAACTTGATTAGAGGTGGACTGTGACCTCTCTTGCTCACTCTATCTTCATTGCAGGTGCAGAGGTGTGTGTGTGAGTGTGTGTGTCTGTATGTGTCAGTGATGGATGTATTGCAGATGGTCTCGGCTCCATCTAATTATGCTGTGGACACTGGAGGAAGTCCCACACAGAGGTCACTTAGGACATACACACAGGAAGAGAGAATCGGAGAGTGAGTGTGCTCGAGGTGCTTCTGTTAAATGTACTTTTTCTTAAACAGTCTGCAGTAGTTGGAAATGTCAGTGCGATCTACACACGTACTGTATCAAGGTCACACACACACACACACACACACACACACACACACACACACACACCGCATTACTTTCATTTGTGTTGACTCATCTTCCATTCTCACTGGAAATTTGGAAATGTCCAAATGTTTCCACGTTATCATGAGCTCTGTCCGCACTGTAACTGTGTTTTACCATTTTATATTAAAGCATAATCAGTGTCCCAGATTCAATGCACCTACATGTTAACACAGCACAGCTGCAGGTTGAATGCTTCTGCACTATGAGAGTGATAACGTACCCCTTCACTGCCCAACATAAACATAAAGCTGTTCTCAAACACATTAAGTACTGTGGTGTAAATGTCTAGGCTTTACATCTAAGTTAAGTAGGTTGCATCATAATAACATCATTCATCCTTGAAGTCCAAATGTTGTGAAATTCACTTTTTATGGAAATACCCTGTTCAGCTACAGTGAGCCATCTGTTCAACAGCCTCCAGCTCTGCTAAATGGACTACATATTGTTGTACAGTGGAGAGTCCCTGGAAGTCCAAGTTAAACGATTCTCAACCGTAACAGGGAAGTAATGAGCCTGTATCTACAGATTACTGCCTTTAGTATCTTGACTTATTGCACATTTAGTTGCGTTGCAGCTTAAAATCCCAGTGGACTGAATTGAGATTAGTTTTTGTCACTGGATTTCCCCAGCATAAATAGGACAACACATGATTTTACTCAATTTGCATAATTAATGAAAATTAAATAAAACACTTTCACTCGTACCTCTCATTGACATAAAAATCAATTTTGGCTTTATAACTTATTGTGATACCAAGCAAAATAAACAACACATCCAATACGAGATCATGTGGAACATTATCCATTTTAATAACTCATTTAATTTAGCATTGAGTGTCACAGTTTAAGAGTTTAATCAATGACGACTGAAAATGAAAAACCTCCCCACCAAAAAAGAAAAACACTGAGGAACAACAGGTTCCTCCAGGTCACCTCATTTGGCCGGCTGGCCACGGCACATGGGTTGCAGGTGGGAAAAAATGAACAGAAAATCATAACAGCTGGTAGAAATACAAAATACAACAGGACTGTAATCCAACAAGTCTAAGAGTCTACAGCTCTGCTAGCAAGTCTATGAGGCCGTACTTTGGCACAGCGGTACTTTGAACTAAATGCTAATGTGAACACAGTGACAATGCTAATATGTTGATGTTTAGCAGGTATAATGTTCACCTTGTTCACCGTGTTAGTTTAGCGTGTTAGCATGCTAACATTAGCTAATTTGCTCTAAATACAAAGAACAACTGCGTCTGATGGGAATGTGGGTAGTAGTCATTAAAAAGGGAAAGCATTGGACAAATAAACCCAGCTGGTGGCGCTAGACGAAAAGTCAGGACATCACCAAAGTCAGTGTCATTCATCCTCTGGGGACCATGGATATCTGTACAAAATTTCATGTCAATCCATCTTGCAATGTCAAGACTAAGAAACAAAAATGTCAACATATCAATCTCCATAGTAGTTGAGCTATTTCAGTGTGGACCAAAGTGGTCATCTAATCTTACAATCCAAAATAACAGGTTGAATACTAATCCATCCATCATATCAACACCCTGTTTTTTTTTTTTTTACAAGGTTGGACATGATCATCTGTCCAACCTTGTAGTGTGCAACTCTGACAACAGAACTCACTAAACTCCCTTTCCAAAGAACTTTCAAAAGCAGTTGTTTTCATTTATGTTGCACTTTGTATACATCCAGCAGTCAAAAGATAAAGACAATCGTCAAATCTCAGTGGAGTATTTTGGGAAGTGACACAGTGGGAGCTTAAAAATCCTATCAAAAATCTGATTCCAGGTCCAGTGAGACACGCTGGTGCAAGCAGACGCCTTTGAATTTTGCAGGATCATCAGACAGAGGGTGGACAAGACTGGAGTTTTTTTCCATTCCACATTTGGACATTCTGTGTTACAGTTACAGCACTTAGAAAACCAACATTTTCTGATCTGAAATGACATCATGTTTAATTGTGATAAGGTTCACCAGTAGCGGAAATGGCTGGTACAGTACATGGGTAACACATGCAGCTCATTATTTTTATGTAGCTCCACCTAACTTACTGCTGGCTTTGCCTTTACCATCATGGTTGTTTGCACCAGTCCATAATGTTGAGCAACACTGCCGTCAAACTAGGGGCCAATGTTTCTCTTGAAAGTCTGGAGGTGTAGCTCGAGCAGAGTTTTTAGGCGTTTCAGGAAAACTATGCAGCCAGGTTTACCCTTCCGTATCGGCATCGAAACAAGGGAGAAAAAAACATGATGTTCCCTACAATACAGTTTTCCTCAGGGTCACCCAACACGGCACCTTGCGTAAAGATAATGGGAGTGTCAGTCAGTGTAACAGTGAAAATATCCTGTAGGAATGCATCATTTCTCCAGGTTTCATCATATTCTAATCAGTGGTGTCTGACATATCCTTCATGCTTGACATCACACTTATTTTCATTAGAAACAAATGAAATATTCTCACTCTCTCTTTGAAGATTTGTTCATGTATAGAAACAAATAATGGCAACAGTACAAACAAAATGAATTGTTAAGATGGAAAGTTGGTCTTGTCTGCTTAATTTATCTTTAATAAGGAAGACACCTACTGTTATCTCCCCCCTGATTAAAAGTACTTTGATCTACAGAAAAATCCAAGTACATTTATAGTTTAAACTCTCTAAAAACATTTGGGATTAGATGGTCATAAGAAAATTTTCAAGTTAAGTGATTCTCAAGCGTAGCCTAGAGAGCAATTGCCCTATATTTTCCAGCAAAGAAAAAGCCAAGCTATTAATGGCTTAGCACAGATAAGCCCAAACGGTGTTAATAAAAGATTGTATAATGATTTTTAAAAAAGCGAGAGGGGACAGCACATAGGGCAGAAATAATTAATCACCTTGAATGGAGGAAGAGAGAGAAAGAGATGCAGAGCAGAGAGAGGGAGGAGATACAGAAAAGGCAAGAGAGGCGAGGAAAAGATGAAAATGACACGAGAGGAGGAAAGGGAAGGAAGGGCAAGAGGTTAGAGGACGAGAGCGATGAGAGGGAGAAAAGACAATGCTAATATTATAAGAAGAGACTGACACCGAGCAGCAATAATTAATCACGAGAGTGGACGGAAAGATGAGGACAAGGGAAAAGGTAAGGAGAGAGGGAGGATGGGGGGAAGAGATGGGGGAGAACAGGAGAGGTGAGAGAAGTTGGAGAGTGGAGGAAGAAGAAAAAAGTACTTTCGACATTTTGTTTTTGTCAAGAGTAATTTACAGTATCAGCTTAAAGTTCAACATCACCAAAATTACAAGTAACCAGAAATAAAGGGTGCAATAGTCTGGACCTCAGTGCCCAGACAGTACTCCTGTGACTGTATAATCATGGTAATTAGACCGAGAGCAGCAGAGGGAGTGTGATTCAGAGAGGAGAAGGTGATGTAAGCACAGTTTTTTAGTACATCAAAATAGAAATTGCATAGACTCTGCTGAGCCTCAAGTGGAAATGTCATCCCACCAGAGTCGAGGCGAGGAGTGGATTATGTTCTGACGTACCCCCGCAGCCCTGTCAGATGAGCATAAGTACCCCTTCATCGACAGCACCCGTCATGTTCCTAAAGTTCACATATTGCTGGAGTTGTCGATGTTTAGGCCTGGTCTCTCTCTCTCTCTCTCTTTTGAAGTAATTTGTACTACTACGACTTGGGATAGCATAAGTTATACGTTCCTACCATTTTTTCACTGTTTTCACTAAAATTATTTTATTGCCTTCTGCCTGCTCTTTGTAAATCATTTGTAAATGCCTCAATAAGTAAAAAAATATATGCCATTAAATGCATCAACAGTAATATTAAAAATAAATGTAGGCATTAATTAATTAATATAATGTGATCTAAATTGATATATCTGTTTTAATTTGCTTCTGTATTTATTTATCTTTGTATAAATGCCCCTATTTATTTACTTTCCCATTTCATTTTCCATTTTATTTATTAATTTGTTCTTTTTTAAAATTCATTTATTTATTTCTGTATTATTTTCCCTTTGCATATACATTTGCCTATTTATTTACTCTCCTAAATAAATAGAGTAATTTATTCATTTATATATTTAATTTTGATTTGGGCAGTTTCGGTCCTCCATAAGTTTGAAGCGCTATATAAATAAACTTTATTATATATAGATATACTATATATATATATGTATCCATTACTTTTAGCTATCTATTTCGGCTTCTCTGCTCATGTTTATTACAGTAGTTTTAATGCGTTTTTAATGTAGTTTACTGTATTGGTTGGGCTGACTTTATACTGATGCAAGGAGTTAATGGGAGTCCCGCTGTAGATACCTGTAGTGTAGGTTTTGATTTATAGCTCAGTGTCTGTTTTCACCTGTTGAAAGAGTCACTGCAACACTAGACCGATGTATCGTACACGATCAGGCTGCATCGTGCTTTAGATATATTGAGTAGAACAATGTAAACACAATGTTACCCTAACCCTTTTATGTCAAAACTCGAAACTTTCCTATTTTACACTGCCTACTCCACCCGCTAATGGCTAAAAACGTATCTTCTTAATTTAGCTTTTAAATAGCCTTAATTTTTTTTATTTTATTTGATCTTAATTGTTTTTAATTTAATTTAATTGTGAGTCTAAATGTGGGAGTATTTTCTGTGTTCTTTTATCTTTTTATTTTCACTTCCTTACTTGTTTACTTTTAAATGTAGTATCTCCTGTGTTGCTTGCCTGCATTTTTGCGCTTTTATATTGTAAATCTTTTTACCTTGTTGTATTTTTATTACCCTGTAAAGCACATTGAATTGCCCTGGTGTGTGAAATGTGCTATACAAATAAAGTTGCCGTGCCTTGCCTAGTGATACGAGTGATGGTGGGAAGGGTTGCCCTTGGTTCATTAGTGAATGTGAGAAAACTGAGTGCAATCGCCGTATATATACAGTATATACAGTATACAGTATATATATATATATATATATTATGATGATGCTATAGGGTGATTTAATGTACCACCATAATGTGGGGGTTATAAACAAATAAATGCTTTATTATAAACAGAATAGACTATTTCAGTTTACAACAGTGATTTCTGCATCAATCATAATGCTGTTTCAATATGGAATAAAAGTAAAGTATTTGTTTGTTTATAGCATGGGGCTTTATGCAGTCTTCATGATGTGTATGCGTATGCACAGTGTTTTCTATTCAGAGTCCCACTGTGGCAGAAACAAACAAGTTATTAATCCTGCTGCTTTCCTTCTCTGTACCACATCTTTAAACAACTGGCAGATGGAAAATTACGTTTTATGTAGCCGTCTTTTATTTACACAAACACACACTCACTCACTCAGATACACACACAGTCAGTAGAAATCTTGTGTGCCATTTAAATGTTAAATGTTCTCAGATTGTTGTGGATATTGAACACAGTGTACACTGAAAGCAGAGAGGCAGCATGGTGGCCTATAGTGATTAGAGTGACAGCCATGTAACTGGAAGGTTAAAAGTTAAGCCCCGCATGACCCCCCCCGTCAGAAATATCCTTGGCCATCTAACATACAGTAGCAGTGGCAGTTTCTTAATGGTCAGAGGAGCAAGCTTTTTCCAGGCTGAGAAAACCTTTGCGGTAGGAGTGTGTAAAAGTGTGTACAGCACACAATGTGAAGCAGGACACTGCTGAAAATAAGTGGTCACAGAGGAACAATTAAGGGACAAATCAGAAACTGATAATTAATGAATCAGTGACAAGTAGTTTCCTGGGTAACTCTGATTCAAGAACTATGTGGAAGGTAATAACCAGTTTGCGAAGAACAGAACCAGTGTGTAATGATTAGTTTCTTATGAAATGATAGTATGTGAGGATGTTAAGATTAATGTCAGTGTGCTCTTTTGGAGGATTCTCTAATTCTAAGTCTCTAATTGTGTCCTTAATGATCGATCGGTGGATTCCCAGTTAAATCTCAGTACAATAGCTATTGGTCATTTAGGTTTCTGTGGTTCCCAACTTGGGGGGGGTCAGGATCCCAGAAAGGGGTGATGAGATGATTAACAAGATACGAAAACAGACATTTGTGCCACCAAGTAAATGATTACAATAGGCCTTTTTCACAGAAGACATGTTGACTTGTCACAGTATAGGAAAATCAGAGGTGTAAATAATAGATATAATGATGAGCCATGACAGCGCGACAGTGAGCCAGCATACACAACACCGAAGCAGCTAAATGGAATTCAGCCATCGTTGTGATTTTCCTACTGTGACATGTCAAAATGTCTTCTGTGAAAAAAGCCCATCACGGATCCCTGCCAACTCCAGGGGTACAGTTCTGCTGCTGACGATGCAGTTTCACCTTCCTGTTCAGAATATGTATCACAAAAATAACATCTTCTTTAGAACAATTTAGAAAATAGTGGCGTCCCAAACTACTGTACCAACACAAAGATATGGTTAGGGGTTTTACTGGGACTCATTATTATTATTTATTAAAAAAAGTTTTGGGCTCCACTCTTAACCCACATTACACCAGCGATTTAAGAATTATCAGTGTAGGCTCAAAATACACATAAAATTCATGTTTGACTGTCGCATGCTGTTAGTGCTTATATGAAAACCGCAGTCAGTCAAACTGACAGCAAAGGAACAACTTCAGTCAGCACTCGTGTGACTGTAACTGTTGCCACCATACTGATATTACAATACACGCAGGGCTAATAAAGACTAAAAATAATTATAGTTACCCTTCATTACAAATACAGCAGTGATTGATGTGTATGCTAAGACTAATCAGAGTTGACATATGCATTTCAACAAAAGTAATTAAATGTATTATATGTAACCTCTTAAAAAAGGGGTATCAAATCACCTTCAGCCCTCCTCATGTTTCTATGAACAGAAGTGAAGTTTGACTGTGGTTAAAAGACCTCAGGGTGAGGAGGCTTATTGACACGTATAAATGCTTTACAGGCGTTTTGGATAAAGTCCAGAGAGCAACACCACCTGTCTTTGTTAGGCATCATGTAGTTCTTGATAGAACCGGACAGCTTTGCGCCCCGTTGTGTTGTTTTATTTAAAGGTTCTTTTGGTATCAATACTTCACAAATGTTTGACTTTTCCCCCCTGTGATTATAAGCAGATACAACAGCAGCTGAACTGAACTACTAAAATTATATTGTTTTACACACAACAGTTATTCCCAAAACATGTTGTCTCATAACCTCATAGCTTAATGAGTTGTCAGTTTCAGCATCAAACCTGTGGACACAAAATGACATGAGGACATGAGGACGAGGGATATGATGACCTGAGCTAAAGGATCATATAAATCCATTTGAGGCGTAAAGACTACAACAACATTACATCTTATTTTTAAGTCTGGAAGACTGAAAGTTGTAATTAACTTTACATGCGTTATTATTTGGACTGACTTTCAGCAAAAAAATAGTCATGTACAGTCTTGTAATGTTACTTATTCTAATTCTCTGGGGGAGATGCTTTTGAAAGATTTTTCAATGCAATAAAATTTTAATTTAGCTCTATTTTCAGGAGACGATATAAAGATGATAATTCTCTTGTCAGCAAACAACACAATAAGACAAACATATTTTACACGTTCTAACTCAAATGCCAAATCTGTTAAGACCTGTTGATGGGATTTGAGTGTAGTGGAAACTATAAAACGTCTGCACAGTGTAGGCTCAACTAAACATGTCCAGCTTCTTATACAGTATTTCAAGAAATCCTCCACTAATGACATATAGTGGATGTGACATCAGTTTTAGTCCACTCAGGGATTTAATGTGAAGCATGTCCCAAAATCATCACTTCACAAGAACTACATTACTCCCTTCAAACTGTGTAGTTCTTCGCTCCCAAATACTTGCAGAGGCACCTTGTATGGTGCGGCAGTGTTTTTCTTTTTATCTGTCAATCAGCATTAAGAGAGTTCTGCAGCTCTGTCAAGCTTCTTATGATCTCTCAGCGCAAGCTATTTATATGTCATCTGAAAAGAAAAGTGATTTGCTAATTAGGAGATTCAATTTAACCAAAACAAATATATCCAGTAAAACTGCTTTTTTTTAAACTTCTATCTGTAGTAGACAGTGGTGGCAGTCTCAGGCTTTTTTCAAATCCATGTACAATAAATAAAGTGATGCATAAATTACAGCAGTCTACTTCAGCAGGTGGATGATTTGGGTCTTCTGCATGTTGACCATTATTTGTTTTTCTTCTCCGTGTAATTCCTTATTTGGACTTGGTAATGTCGTTTTTATTGTGTCAGTTGTATTGAGTTAATCAAGGACAAGAGAAAGAGCAATGGCTTACACCTGTTAATCAGTCAGATTGCCACCCTCTGCCCTGCCACAAGTACACCTGTGAAATCACCTGTGCTGAGAGCGTAAAGAGAGCAGAGCAAGCCGCAGGGGAAGGGGAATGAGAAGGACGGAGACTTACAGAAAATGCTAGATGTTTAGTTTATGAGAGTCTATAAGAGTAAAACATTTATTTAATATACCACTTTGGACCTGGATCACTGCACCGATTCAGGACAATCCTCAGCTCATCTGACCCAAACATTTTCTTTTTGTGACAACGAATGATATACAGAGATGCATTGAATGCCCAGGTAGGCAAATCACATAAGAAGCAAAGGCAAATGCCAATAAATCAGCAGGATCCCAAAATATGCACACATGCCTTTAAACATCCCAGTAATAGAGAATAAATAATAAAAGAAACAGAGGGGTCACTACTTTGTTGGCCCTATTTTCAGGCCAACATCATTCAAGCCTCTGAGCATTACAGAGTCAGGAGAAAAGAAAAGGAGAAAACGAAATAGCTAAAACGCATGGTGCTAACATACCCAATATTCAACTAATACATCCGATAATTCTGACCCAAACAAACTATAACCACAGTAAAAAAAAAAAAAAATAATATTAGAAGTTACAGAACTGTAAACATATTCCGTCCTAAATAGATGACATAACCACATGATGGCAGATTAGTCGGCAATTCTAATTGACTCCAAACTGAGAAATCCTTGATAAGCGAGTCCGGCCGTAGAAACAGGCCGACACAAGCAGAGCTGGCTGGAGACGCTGCTGCACTTCTTCCTAAACTGCACATATCAAGAGAAGAAAAAGTTACTACTTTTCAGCTTAAGAATAAATGTAATAGTGAAAGTCTTCTTCTCTTTAATTCTATCAGCAACAAAACAGAGCAAATACCATGAAATTATCACCAAATTCTTTTTATTAATTCAGTTTTTATGTTCATTGATGGATGTATAACTGCCTAACCTTCAGTTTTGTGTTTCCCCATTGTTGCTTCTTTTATCTTACGTCTGTCTTTAAAGAAAATGCTACTGTGTTTCACTCAAGGCTTATTTAAACTTCAGAAAAATGTTTTACATTCGTTGGATTATTTTCTACATGTATTATGTATCTCCTTCAAGGTATTGTTTGTGGGATTTTCTTCACAATGTACTTTTTATCCCTTGCATACGTGCACACACTGTAGCTTCACTTTGTTTTGTATCAGTGGTCCTGCTTAAATTCTTTTTGTTGTATTTATCTCGGATTGCGGTTTTACCCAAAGGTTCAGTTTAGAAGTATCTAGAAGCCATGGGGCTCACACAGACTTGAGCTGTTGTTACCTTAGGTGGCAGTCATGCAAAAAATAAAGTTTAATTGGTCAACTGTACACAAGCAGTAACCTCTATGTATGACCCTCTCTGCTGGTAGAGACACAAGCATAAAATTAGACCCGAGTGTCCTAGCTGTGGCATTAGGGGGAAATGCTCTGTAACCACTCAATGTGTTTCACTTTTCTTAGAGGATGAGAAGACATGGAAGGACAAGCTCAAACCTCACCAGCTGGCTGTCAACCCAAAAATACACCTTTGATGACTCCGCCTGTCAAGACCTGCCCACAGGAGAGCCTGAAACTGTCACAGTAGAGCTGCAGTCCTGAGTGTGTTTTACCATCCGAATTGTACTGTAGGTATGTGACGCGAGGGGAGATAAAACTTTAATGATCCCTGTGGGGAAACTGCATCAAAACAATGATCTGTACTCCATCAGGGAATCAAACCTCAGCGTCCTGCATGACGAGAAAAGATACTTCCCAGCATGAAATGATCAAATGCTCTGCAGTGTTACTTCTGCAAACGTTTGTAAAGAGTCGGGGCTTCTCGTACGGCTGAGGGGAAAAAAAGCTTTCTTTAACTTTAATGGCCAGAGCCAAAGAACCACAGCTCATTACAGTTTTATCACATTTTGGCACATTTGAATAATAGAATGAACTCATAGTACAAAACATGCATTTAAAAATCTACTTTTTTTCATGCATGGCCATGTAATTCTTTGTCTTTTTCTCTCCTTCTGTTTTTGCACATGCAGAATAACAAACGAAAACACATCTCGATGCAGCTGTGAGATACACACACACACTAACCCACACACACCAGAGCACACAAAGTAGGCACAGATGCATACACGCACATGCTGTACATAAATGCAAATAGATTAGTTTACAAGCTGTAGCCCACTGTAAGCTGTAGTGCACAATCCATTCACTGTGAGGAAATGAGAGTCATCAATAAAATATATTGGGCATTTCCATTTTGTGTGTGTGTGTGCGTGTGTGTGTGCAGATCTTGTCTCATATTGATTCAGACTGCAGGCTACAAACCAGTCAGCTAACATGCTTCTGAATAAAATAAATCTGGCCTTAGAGGCAAAGGCTCCTGACACAAAGCTGTCATATCTCCTTACTCTCTGTCTCTCACACACATACACACACACACACACACACACACACTCGCACTCATCAACCCATTGGTGCGTTTGCGGCAGCACCCCTGAATGATTAATCACACCTGAGTTGAGGGGTCTGTGTGTGTGTGTGTGTGTGTGTGTGTGTGTGTGTGTAAGACACCGAAAGAGAGCAAAACCAGATGAGATCAGATGAGGGAGAAAGAGAAAGATGTGTGTGCTCAGCCCCTCTGACAGAAAGATGGAACACACACACACACACACACACACACACACACACATACACACACACACAGAGACTGGCTTTCAACTGTAAACTGAATACCAGTACACTTGATCGACTGTGCAAACTCTTACCACTGTTTTATACACTCAGTGGTCACTTAAGTACTCCCTGGCTAGGATCCCCCTTTGGCCCCAGAATAGCCTGAAATCTTCGTGGCATGGATTCAACCATGTGCTGGAAACATTCCTTAGAGTTTCTGCTTTGTTGGCTGCACATTCACGCAGCGAATCTGCCCTTCCACCACATCCAAAAGGTGCTCTACTGGATTGAGATCTGGTGACTGTGTAGACCATTGGAGAACTCATTGTGATGTTGGTGGAACCAGCTTGAGATGACACATGCTTTGACATGGTGCGTTATCCTGCTGGAAGTAGCCATTAGAAGATGGGTAGACTGTGGCCATAAAGGGATGCACATGGTCAGTAACAATAATCAGATAGGCTGTGGCGTTTACACCATGCTTAACTGGTATTAAGGGGTCAACGGAACCTCTTGACCATGCCTGCATGCTTTTATGTACTGAGTTGCTGCCACATGATTGGGTGATTATATATTTGCATTAGCGGGCAGGTGTGCAGGTGTACCCGATGACGTGGGCACTGAGTGTGTGTTTCAATATCTGTGTGGACTACCCTGGTGAAAAAAGGTGAAATGAATTGAATACTCAGTTTTAAAGCTGCACTAATCAATACTTTTGTATGAACTATGGACTTCTACATAATGTTTTAGTGTAAGTTAGCAACTAGCTGGTGAACAGATATTTCCCTCAGAGGATGGTGGAGACCAGAACAGAGCTAAAGTGAATACTGGACTAAAAAAGGCACTAAATGACTGCTAATGTTGCTCTGGGCTGCTGGATGTGTACATGGGCAACTGCATGCTAGTATGTTCACCAATGAATAAAGGTCACGCCAGTGAAGTGAGACACACAAGTTCTCAAGTTCATCTCAAGTTCAAAGTCTAAACAAGTTGATTGTATGTTTTTTAAAGTTAGAATTATTTCACCCCAGAGGCAGAAATTGTAAGACTGTTACACGAAATTACTCAGAATGTAAAAATCTGTTTAATGGATGTTGTTTTAACCTAAATGAAATAAACTCGAATCAGCAATAACTGCAAATGTGCACTCTGGTCTAAAAAACAACTGACAAACACATTATCACTAGGATACATTTTGTAAATACCCTGCTGTCAGACGGTTTTACTGTTTTATTGCGCTTAAGCTAAAATTTCAAACTAAAAAATGACCTTGTTTTTTAATACATACCTTTAGTACATCAGCATTTTATTCAACAGCTGTAGTACTGGTGTATTTTGAGGATTTAGAGTTTTAAATTGGCATTTACATGGGTCAATATTATAGGCCTCAGTGTGCTTAGTTCAGTATGCTGCATGATTCAGTATTAATGTGGTCTAAAACACTTGAATCATTCATTCACACTCCTGTTGGTGTTGATGGCAAATCAAATGACGACATTATTTTCTCTCCTTATTCACTCTGTGTGGTAAAGAAATCCATTCTGTGTAAAGGCTATGGCCGTAAGGAGAGTACCAAACTATTACTCTGTGTCCAATAGCTCAGAGTGACCACAGCTGTTTAGTTACTGTTATCATATTCCTAATGAATAAGTTATACTATAGAGTAAAGAAGGGAGGACAAGGACAACAACTACCCCAGGTGACCCTAAGAGTCGTATAACTGTTGTAAGGGTCCTGTAACAATTTGGGTGGGTTGTGGGGTTATAAGAAAAAGGGGGTAGTTTTTCAATGAAAGTCCAACATTGAACAGAGAAATTTGAGAAACTCTCAAAGAATACAGATGAAGCTATCATTATCAACACTGTGTATCTCTGGCAACAATCACTGTGGAAAAAAACAATGTCAAACACTGCAGATGATTTGAATGATTATTGTGGTATGTGTTCTGTTCAACAAAATGTGTAGAGAAAAAACTAAACAAAACACTGTAAATCCCAGTTCACTGACTCAACTTTAAAGTTTATTGGAAACGAAACTTTTGGTGTAGTGCGGCACAATAACATGAAGGTTATAAGTACACCTGACCCAAAATAACTGCGTCACATGACCCTCATCTGACTGGAAAATTCTGTCAGTTCAACAGAACGTTTTTAACTAAACAGCGATATAATTTGTGTTTTCCAGCATACTGAAACAGCTTGGAACATGCCTGAAAGTCACGGAAATCTCAACAAGTCCTCCAACCTAAACAACAGAATGGGTCGTTTGTCTATGACTCCCAAAACGACCTATATAGGCGTACTGGACCTTCGGTGTCATGGTAACAATAATAAACACGTTATTAACGTGAAGCAGTCGCAGTTTGGTTAGGTTTAGGCTCTAAAACTACTTAGTTAGGTTTAGGAAAAGATCATGGTTTGGGTTAAGTAAGTTAAGTAAATAAGTCAACATTGACTTTCGTTTTCACACGGGACACAAACAGCGGTCTCCTACCCCCACCTCCCTGCTGTTTTTTCCTGTCATTTTCCCTTTTCTAGCAATGGAGAATGGGTTCGGTGTCTGACTTCTGCTATCCACTGATGAAGCTATGCAGCAGTCGCTTTGCTAAAGCAGTCAAACACGCTGCAATGCTGCACATGCACAGGATGTCGTATTTGTAAGTGTTTCATGAGGTTGCTGGTGTTACCCCCTTTACACGCAACTACCTTTTTACATATATTGCATTTAGCTGCATTTTCGTTCAATTTAGTAAAGTGAGCCCACACTTTTGAACGTTTTGCCCTGTCAGCCATGACTGAGAGCACAGTAAACACGTGGGTTACACAACGTCTGACGCCTGACGCCGGCAGCTTCGTCATCATTGGGGGACGGAATGAATTACCGTTACATAAATACCAATAGCAGCACCGTTTGTTTAATTTAGTACCGGTTTTCGATACCCATCCCTACCTCTCTACGCGGCCTTTGTTGCTCTTTATAGGTCGCCGCCTAACAATAAACAGAATATATGGGTCGTAATAAGCTGCTTGCACATAGGACCTATACGGTCGTATTTTTGGGGAGGACAGTCTCGGAAATCTGTGTTCTTCATCTGTATGACTTCATATGGGTTGTTCCTGTTCACCTTGAGTAAAACATGCAATAAAGATGGTGGTGAATATAATTCAGATACTGCCATCGCCTTTTCAATATGGCTGTGCATGTAATCTACCTCTTGTACTGCAGAGTGGCCTGGAGTAGACTTTAGACTTTATTGTAATCTTGTTTTATTTGAGGATGCCTTGTCAAGAAGTCTGCCACAGCAAAAGCTATTATAGAGTTTCTGTTCTGAGGCTCACAGCTGTCACTCTGTGTTACTATCCCAGTGGCATCTGGATGATCATGCTGGATTTTCATCACATAAAAGCTTAGATTGAACTCCGTGTTAAATATGAATCGATAATAAGATTCTTTCTTATTAAGTGAATTTCCATTCTCCCTGCATTTAAGTCCGTAGAGATCATTACATCCTTGAAACACTGAGTGTTGGCTCAAGCCTCTCTGTGCTGGTACGACGAGGAAAAGAACTGATGTATTAGTGTCTTCTCATTGCTGTGTGTTTCTTTCTCTGCCGCTGCTGATGGACTGATTTCACATTGCTCCTACACTGCTCCTTCTCTCTTCTGCCTCAGGAACAGTTTCTCAACCACTCTCTGATGATGCTTTCTCTCCTCGTGCTGCCTTCTTCATATTTGCTGCTGTTAAGTGAAAATAACACCTCACAAAGTGAATGTGAAATTAGAAAATTAGTGATTTTGTATCATAACGCTGAAAATGTTTCTTGTTGGTTGTCAAAAATACATTACATGTTTAAATACACCAGTTTCTATAGGTTCACTCATTGTTTAGTTCACTGTCTAAACAATACAGACTTTATTGTCAGCATGAAAGGCACAGATCCTCACCAAATTGTCACAGGACCCATACAACGACTCTCTGGTTGCCAGTAGCTGCAAATTACAAGTCAGCTGGTGATTACACATGTAAAAATAAAACACACATGCAGAGGTACTAAACTGAACTAACTGAAGAGGTTTCAGAAGATAGACTGTTTCTGAGTCTGATTTTGAGGTATTCCCCTGTTTCAGTTATTCCAATACAGGAACAGCTATTTGAAGGTATTATAGTAAGTGTTTCTCAAGATTAACACCCCCTAAACCTCACACAAAGAAACTATAATTCAGAATTGGGAAAACCAAGTGTGTGACACAAGTATTATATCCTGTTATGGCAGTTTCCCTGCGTCAAGGCACTTATTTGCTGTTGTAATTGTTTTACAATAGTAGCATAATAAATGGTAATAACACCAACTGTTACATAATCCGTTTAAACGGACACAGCAGCTGGAGTCAACAGGTGTGTTAAGCAGGTTATGTAACATTACAGCTAACTGAGTTACCTATTACTCATACCCCAGTTTGCCTTAGTCACCCCTCTGAACCCACACACCAAACTTTCTAGGTCCCTCCTCTGTGGTAGATGGCATGCAGGACATTAAGCAGAAGCATGCTGGGAGAGATGCACTTCCTGCATCAGAGGTTAACATGACCTAAAGGTTTGAATTTTTGTTAATAAATGTTGCTATTCAGATTTGATGTATTATTAAAAGGTTTACTTAAACCTGTACTCCAACTGAAATTATTAAAAATTTAGTGCTGCTCTGTAAATCACTTGTCCTGTGTTCTCCTTTGAGAAAGAAACCAAAAGGGTGACATTTATATTTGATATTTTTTAGTTTCATGATGGCACTCCCTAGTTTTGCAATAATCCAATGGAATACCATTGGTATTCATGTGTAGATGGAGGTTTCGATACAGCCAATCAAGTCTTGGATAAAGCATTAACATCAGTGTACTATCACAGGCAGACGGTCACACTGAGCCAGACAGCTCACTTTGAACAACCACATTAGCTTTCCTGCTAAATTCTTCTTCTTATCTAACTTACAAACATGAACACATGTCTTGTCCTGCACCTTAGCTTGTTGAACGGGCCACCAAACAAACATGCACCAGGGGAGAGCTGCTATCAGGCTATCAGGTTTTCAGGCTAGTTTTTAGGCTAATTAGCTGCTCAGCTACAACACATTACTCAGCATGTAAACGTACCTACAAATGTCACTTTGATGAAACACAGACATCGACACGCCCCTCCAGCCTGCTGAGACAAAAAACAGCATTTCTAATATTTCCTCAAAGATCCTTTTTCTTCCTTTTAATAATAAAAAACCCCAATTTACAATACATTAACAATAGATTTTGACTAAGGGAAGTGTGACAAGCTGTAAACACAAGACTGACATATTACCACTTTATAAAGTTGTTATGGCTAATGTTAGCCTGTTTACACATCCAATAGATACAGAGCAACATTAGCATTCATTTGGAGTCTTGTTTTGGTCCAATATTCATTCTTCTTTTAGCTCTGTTTTTGGTCTCTACCAACTCCTGAGGGAAATATCTGGCTCTTTAGCTGCTAAATGCTCCACTAGGTTCACCAGCTACTCACAAACTTTGATTAGTGCAGCTATAATACTATGTTTTTCTTCTTTAACAACTTAGCTCTTACAGATATTACCAAGCTCCCACTGGATATGTGCATTATTTCATCTCATCTGTGCTTTGCTGTTCTGTAGAGTTCTTTGAATTTCTTGTTTGTCAGATGATTGGGGAAAAAAAGTCAAGCATCACATACTTTGTGATCAAAGTCATTGTCACTGTACTGCAAATTTAGAGATTTAGAGAGAGAAAAAAAGATAAATCTGACCATAGATTCTCATAGATTTCATTATCATGGTTTGCCTCTGCAACAGGGTCATGAAACATTTTGGGGAAACATTTTCAGCTCTTAGCGTTGCAGTTAAATAATACAATAAAAGAATACCAGCGTTCTGCTAAGCCTTTCTGTTTCAAATGATTCACTCAGTGACTCAACCGAAGCTTAACAGGCCTGGAGGTGGAGCTGCACCAAAGGGCCTATGGGGTGACTCACACTCAACCCCACTAGGTTTACTCTTAGAGCAGCACGACAGGGCTAACTGCTGTCGTGTGTCATTCCCATGTGCTTTTCTTGGAATAAAAACATGAATTACAGAGGTAAAAAAAAGCCAGTAGCATATTGTAAAGCCTGGAAAAGATTAGGTTTTGAAAAATGCACTTAAGGAAACAATTAAGAAAATCGTGTCCTCTCTATTATGTCATCATTTTTCTCCTTTCTCCCCAACTCTCTCTCTCTGTTTCCAGCCTCTGCAGTATGGGTTGGCTTCACAGGTGTCCCAGTGTCCCGTCCTGACATAAGAGCTTCATGGATTTAAAAGAGATTTCTTCACGTATTTGTTTACAGTATGTGGGCATGACAAAGACAGAGAAGAGAGTAATTACATAAATCTTAATGCTGTAGGGTTCAAATGCTCACTGGAGAGGAGTAAACCCAGGACAGTACTCCACTTTGATATGCTGTATACTCTGCACAATAGAAGGAGAAGTTATTTAATCGATAAAGTTAAAGGGGCACTCCACCAATTTCATCTTTATTTTATTTCTCCAGGATAATACACTCAGTATCAATACTGCCTTTGAGGGAGTCCTATATACAGTATACTGTATACATTAAAACAAGCAATCAAACAACAAGACAATTAAAAACATAAAACAGTTAGCACAGTCTGCAAATCAAGTGTTTTATGTGATGCACACATTTTAAATATCACTGTCAGTAATAGGTACTTTAATTCTGGCCACTATGTTGTCAATACCAGCCATTTGCAGAAGTTTGTCAGTCTGTTTGTGGTCTTTCAGGGTGTGGCCTGTAATGAGACGTGCAGCTTGATCACTCATTGAATCTGGTCTAACTCTGTTCTGTTACATTTCAGTAGTGTTCGGAGCCAGGCCGTTCCATAGTAATCTAATTGAGTATGGAAAAGGGCATTAGTGATGAGGACTTTTCTGTTTACCAGCAATTCATTTTTTTGATGACCTTGGTAGGCAAGGATCCAGTGTCACACCTAAGTATGCAAATGAGAAGACCTGCTCATAGATATCAATTCCACCACTACTTATCAAAGAGTTTCCGGTGCATCTAAGTTTTTGAGAAAACCCAAAGAGCATGGATTGAGTTTTTTTTTTTTTTTAATTAAGGGACTGTTTTATTCACTCTAAAGGTGGCTCTTTCTGCATCCTCCTTTAGGGCTTGCTGAGATTCCTCAGTTGTTTTTGCTGAGTAGTAAATAACTGTATCATCTGTATACATATGGATTCTGCACTTTATCAGCTGTGTTGTAAGGTTGTTCATATACTGTATATGCATAACAGTAAAGGTCCAAGTACCCGTCCCTGTGGCATGCCAGGGCATTCAAAAACATGGGCATTTATGAGGAAGGGTGGCTCGAATGAAAAATACTATTAAGTTGCATTATGGGAAATGTAGGATCAAGCAAGTTTGAAGTTTGCTGCTTCAATTTTGACCATCCTTTTTGAGTCCCCTTACTTTATGAAAGTAAAATACTAAATCAGTACATTACATCTTCAAAGGTTGAATATAACTACAGTAATATGATGAATATAATGAGTGTCAAAATGACTCTGCCAGTAAGGAACTGTATGTATGAATATACATCTGAGGATTGAGAAAACAGGGCGTATCTTTGACAGAAAAGGTTTGGCACCCTATAGGATCCCTGCTCATGCCAAAATACCACCTCTAGTCACTTTATCAATTGCTTTGGATATTCATGAAATCACAAGGCAGCCTTGGACAGCAGCCAATGACTGTTCCATCTTGGCTGTCAATAATGGTTTGTTGACTTCAAGCCTACTGTATGTCAGCGGCTTTCCTATGCCTCAGGGGTGTACAAGCTGTAGAACAGTTCTCAGTTTGTATCCACTGTCAACTTACAAACAATCACAAGACATCATCTCGTCTGATGCAACAAACGGCCGCCATCGAACAAATTTTCAATGGCACTTTCCAGGCAACGCTGAAAGACAGAAGAGGAAGAAGAGCAAAGAAAGGAGAAACAGCTCTACACGCAGAATAATGCCTAACTGTGCAAGTGATGCCACAAGCCACCTTCAGTCTGAACCAGTCCCAAGGGTAAAAAGGAGCTGAAGGCTCAGTGTAATCTCTGCAAAAGCCTGAAGTGGTAGCAGGTGGATCGGTAAACCTTAAAGACAAATTTGTTGTCAGCTATGATGGATAAAATGTTACTGTACACACAGTTAGCAGTAACATGGTAATCACTGCTAGATAAATTGCAATAAAAAGTCCCCTTTCTCTTCCCAATTCAAACACATAATGCAGAGCTGTCCATTAGAGAAAAAAGCAGGAAATACATCTTCAATGTTCCAGCAGTACAAAGACAAAAATTAATGTGGTGCACCTCTGCTCAGCTGTAGATACATTTTGCCTCATGAGTCAGCCATTAATGTTGAATGGTCTGTTGAACACCAGGTGCAAATCGCTGCTTGGCAAAAACGCTTGGCCAATTATGTGCCTTCTGATTTTTCTTTTTGTTCTTCTAACATCCAAACCAGACAGATTACATTGTCAGTAGATGTTCCTGGTTGAACAAATAAATAACCACAAGTTAAAAACTGTTTTCTGGGATGAACAAATAAGGGACTCGACTGGAATGGCTAACATGTAACTGAATTCTCTCCGAATAAAGGAAATTGTGGACGAAATGAATGAAGATACATTTTCCAGACAACAAAAATAATTTTCAAATGGCGTGAGGCACTGTTGAAAGAAGTCAATGTGCAGACGCATGTATGGCTTTATTGGTCATACAAAATGATTAAAGTCACATAAAAATGCGAGTATGATCACCAAAGAGAGCTAAAAATGAGGAAGTCCTTAAATGGATGTTTCATGAGATAACAGTTCTGACTTTACTTGGGAGCAAAATCTTCACAGGTTCTATATTTTTAAAAGCAGAGAAGACAAACTGATTTTGAGGAATATTAAAAGTTCATCTTGAGTTTATACTTGTCTGAATCGCCCCGAGACGTCCTTGATTTCATCCAGTTTCATCAACTTTTCATCAACTATATAAATGAATAGCTTTGGCATACCCATCTGCTTCTGCCTATAACAATAAACCATAGGACCGTAATATTAAATACATGGATTGATAAGATAATGTAATGCAGTATTTAATTTGCTAAAGGTATTCCATGCTGTACTCAATAGACTGAAAGCAATCAAGTCACAGCATGTTAGCCATTGTACAATTCCTCTTTCATTGTTAAATCACAAGTTGTATCTAAAAAAAACATCCACCTGGCCATACCTATCACTTACAAATAATGCATTACAATCAGTAGGACTTACACAGCGACAATAAGCCACTCAGAGCTGTAATTTAAAATAGACAGTTATGTATAGGAGACGACAGGTGTTATAATTTATGACACATTTATTATTAATCTGTACTTTTTAATTCAGTGGGCATAAATAACAAATTATATTACCCTAACACTATCTCCATAGGTCCATATCCCATATTGGGAGTATTATCATTCCCTTCAATGCATCTTGACTGAGTGCTCCTCTAAATATTTTATATCTATCAATCCATGCGCTCAGTTTATTCGTTTTTCTTACCCATGTGACCCCCAGGAGTCTCCGTAGATTATTGATGTGACCATTTTGTAGTCAATTTAAGAGCGTACTTTGTCACAGAAATCTTTGCCTCAGCTGAAGAATTACAGAGAGACAGACAAAGAGAAAGAAAAGGGAAACACAAGGAATTCAGTTTGATCTATTAGCCTGGAGCGCTGTGCTTTGTGTGTGAAAGAGAGAGCGAGGCAGTATGTGTTCAGGTTAGAGGGTTTACCTCATTTCACTGAGTACACAGGATGTCGAACGGTGTCAAATGATTGGTCACGCCATGCCTCCCCCCAAGGCAGGTTCACAGACAGCACACTCACACAGCGCGGTCTTAGGCGTCACAGTAGTAGCAGTTAGATTGCACGCAGCTTAGTGCTCGCTTTTTTCTGCCTACTGACTTGTCACTCTCTGCTCTGCACTGCATGCCGCTGGCCCATCCCCTGCAGGAGAGAAGAGGGATTGTTTAAGTTTCATTCAGCTCCTCCAAAGCCTCTTCAACACCGGAGCTTGTGCAGTGCTTCCCTGCAGTCCCAGACGACAGCTGCTGGCGTCTTTACAGTTCCAGGCTAAACAGCAGGGGATCCAACAGCAGCAGGAATGCCCTATGATGGGCTATGAGAGCCCAGCAGGCCCGTCAACCTCAGACCCATCTGTGAACTTAAATGAAGAAACTCCATGTAATGTGAAAAAGAAACAGGCCTCAGCTGTGTAGGGCAAGACACAACATTGGCATTCCCTATAATTGGTCGGTGGGATTGTTACTAGGTTTTCAGCACCACATTGGGGAGAAAACAAGAATAAAAGTCCGGAAAAATTAGACACTAATCACTAATCTTCCAGTTTGGTCTCAGAATTTTGTTCTCTCTCTTTAATGGGAAAAATGTAGAAAAATCATGCAGCGCTGACAAATCATTGTTGAATCCTTACAGTTTGCAGCTAATATGCAAACACCATGACAGGAATACAAAATCTTGGCAAATAGAAACCTAAACTGGCAGAATCTGGGAGATTCAAGCTTTAACCTGGCAACGTATTCTTGCAATAATACTGTAAATGTTGCATCATCTTATTTGCTCAATATGTTTTTCCAAATGCTGAATGTTTTGCTAAAAACACTGTTTTCGTTGTGATAAAAGAAGCACTGTTCCTTCAAGCAACAGAGCATCACATACCAGAAAAGCCTTAGCTGCCAGTAGATGGGTAGGAATAGGAGGCCACCTTTTCTGGGAACCTTTGATGCATGTCATTCCCCCTATCTTTCTCCCCTCACTTCCTGTCAGCTCTCTACTGTCACATCTCTAATAAAGACATAAAAATGCCCACAAATAACAAAAAAGGTAAATAAGATGTGTTTTGTGTGAAGGCAGCTGGGTCTCAAATACAAAATAATGTTATTTAGCCAATAAATTTTCGTATCAGCAGTATGCTGGTGCATGGACATCCCACGTAGCTCATTAGTCTGTTGCTGCCAGCTTTTACTGATAGTATTGCTGTGTGTCAACAAATGTTTAAAATGCTTTTATCATCTAAAGATGCCTTCCAGCCATGTTTTAACGTACATAAATTGCTCTACTTTGAATAATAATTTGTATCTGATATGTTTTTTCACAAGAAAAGCTCAATTATCTTGTTAAAATCGTTGAACTACTTTTATCTACTCCGTCTCCTTCATTAAAAATCCAGAATCTATAAATAGAAGTTGAACTGCTGGACAACAGGTGTTTTCTGCTTCACTGGAAAGTCCATTCTCAGTGTGCGTGTGCGCTTCAAGTTTCCACATCACACTTTTGCAAGTTACATGGACCATGTTACATATTGGACCAGGATTGGCTGCTTCCAGACTATTTGTGATGTCACAAATCATGCCCCCATTATCGTAGGCCGCCCCTGAAAATAGGATTTTCCGTGAGCACATAGAAACTTTCCACTTTCAGCAGATGAATGTGAAAACATCCTTCTAGTGTCAGACTCTGCACTCACATCATTCTGCACAGTGAAGCTCAAACATTCAACTGTAGGAACAAGAAGAAAAACATATTTTTGAGTGGGGGGGAACTTTAAAGCTACTGCTCTTAAACGGTATTGGTTAAATATCCCACGTTGATAGACCCTGAGAATTAGGATAGTCTCTCCTGAATTAAATCTTTTTTCTTTCTTTTTTCTTTTTTTACCTCACTATTTTACATTGTGAAGTCCAATGCTGTTGTTTCTGTATTATTGATCATACTGAAGTTGTTACAAGTACGGTACAGTGTCATTGGGTATGTGAATTTGTATTATTTGAATTTGCTGCATTTAGTCCCTCCTTGATGTACTTTTATTTTATTGTATTTATATACTTAAATGTGTTAAATGGGACATGTGTTCTGTAAAAAGCAATAAACATATTTTCAAATAAAAAAATCTACAAATCTGACAGCTCAGTGGCTGTGTGTAGCAGCGTGCAGGCCAGTCAAAGCAGTCAGTGGTCTCAGTGATTGCTACTGTTTGTTTACAGTAATCTAACCCACAGTGTTTAATTCTTGGCAGAGGCTTGACAGAAGCACAATGGCTGAACTGAGAGGCAAATGACTAGATTCAGCCTTTTACCCTGACTCATTAAATCATAGCCGCAGTGCTCTTGTCGTGTTGAGCCTCGCCATCAAATAACCCTGCAGACCATTCCAGATATTGACCAGCATTTTGAGAAAAGCTCGCCAGCAGTACACTTTCCTCCAGTTAGCTTTTGCCTTTCTGAACTTATGTTTGGGTCTCCCTCTCCTGCTTCTGATGTTTTCCTTTAGCGGTGCGGCAGGCATTCAATAAAACATCCCACTCTGAGGATATGTAGAGATTTATTGGTCCACATGGCCGACTGATGGAGGGAGGTAGAGATAGGGAGACCTCTGAATGTCAATTGACAGATACACACATACATGCACACAAATAGTTCCACCATCTATCTCTCTCAAACACACACACTATCTCCTTCTTCTTGTTTCTCTCACAAATACAATCATACTCTTCCACTCTATGCTTATCACTAGCATGTGCACACACACACACCCACACATCCACACACAAACTGATTCTGTATTTCAGGGAGTGAAAGGTGCTTGTGCTAACATTCTCATCTACATACAAACACCAGCAGCAATTTACCGTAATGTCACCAGCAATGTTTTCCTTTCCAGGTGCAAAGACACACACGTACAAGTCTCAGTGTGGCTGTACATGCATGCCACAAGTGCCTCATTGTGTGTGTGTTCATCCTTCTCATTTTATTGAGGGATTTGTAACCATCGCTTTGTAGAAAATATCTGTTTGCCAGCGCTGGTTTGTAATACCAAGAAGGAAACACAAAACTGGGGTTTCAAGAGAATAGTTTTTGACTTCAGGGCTCCACAGTTTTCATGATGAGTAAACCAAATGCCCTTTTCTATTATTAAGACATTTGTTATACTCTGTCTTCAATAAGTGCTGTCCCCCTTTAATCTGTACTTAGCTATTCAGGCAGTTTAACACTCCCCTAAACAGGAACTGAGGGACAGAACAGTTTGGCAGGTTTATCAGGGGAACAGTGAGAAATTGTGGATAGAGAAAAAAGGAAGATATCCTTCAGAGGATGCTGTAAGTACAAGCTGAAATAAAAACAAAGTGTTAGAGGTTATGGTTCTTGTTAGTTGAGCCTTGGTTTCTAGTCAGCCTGATAAGATGTGCTACCTGAGTGGCAGTAGTCCTAATGCTTGAGACCTGCAGTCCTGTATCACTCTTACAGGTTTTTACCGTTTATTTAGTGTTTAGTAATTTAGTGCTGCTGCACTACATCAACCCCACAAATCACCAAATCTGTCACTGCCAAATTAAATTCCGGGGACAGAAATTGCTAAGAAGAACAAATACATTTTATGCCCACACTTCTCTTCTGGTACACATAAGGAAGGAGATTATGTTTTATTTCTTCCTACAGCCAAATCTGTTTGCTTCTTCACATTCCTGCAGCTATTCTAAATGGTTAGCTGGCTTGTTCCTGGCTGGCTGTAATCACCTGAGCAGAAGTAATGTAACACCAGCCTGAAGTCATCCAATCAGACATAATGTTACACCTGTGTCAAGCATGTAGAAAACAGTTCCCTGCAGATTCATTTTTGTTTTAAAAACACTTAAAATTCAGACAGCTCATACTTCAAAGTTTAGTTTCAAAACTTTTCAGACCTTTAATGGAGATCTCACTTTGTGTGTGTGTGTGTGTGTGTGTGTGTGTGTGTGTGTGCACGCTCACTGCCCCATGCTGTAGGTTCCAGTCCTGTTATTTCAGTGGCCAGAAATGGTGACCACTTATACAGCAACACACACACACACACACACACACACACACACACACTTTCACACCAGGAAAGGCTTCACATACACAGGCGTGCACATGCACGCACACACACACACACATTAGAGCAACACCTACGCATGAGTTCACACACACAGTAGGATCTAAATGTTGTACATTTGCTTCCTGTAGCTGAAGTCCTCTCCTGCAGTACGGCAGCTTGCTGGCTCTCCGCTGTCCTGTGACTGGAAGGTGACCAGTTTGTGCAGAAGGCAGAGACGTATACGCGAAACCAGACGCAGACATAGTGAAATGAATTCAGACAGAAGATACTGACATCCACGATGCAAGGCCATGCAGAACCTCACCTCTCTCATGCAACGCAAGACACTGTTTGTTATGTCTATAAGCAACACATTAAAATTTTGGTATGATTTTATCCCAGGGATGTCTACATGGGAAGAGTTTTGTGTTCTCTCAAATGCTAAATGGACGGTCAACAAAGTATCTAACTATGAAGAAGGAATCTCTGTCTGTATGTCTGTCCTTCGATTATCTCAACAACTGCTCATCCAATCGACCCCACACTTGGTGGGTGTATTGCTGAGGACTCCCTTGGGTCCTCAGCAATACCCAAGTCGATGGGATGAGCGGTTCTGGACAACACTGTAAGCAGCACTTCCGGAGGCCAAGCAATCGCCTGCTCCGAACGGGCACTGAACTTGTTTTATACAACCAAAGAAAAAAGCCTGCAGCGTTTTGTCCACCCCACTTGTGGCTTTTTAATTGTACAATTCCTTCCCTTAAAGCTGATCCACTGACTGAATAGTACAAACAATAGTAGTGGCAGTTAAGCTCTGACACAAATACAATGCATTTCCATGTGATTCACCAAGAGAAAGCTTTTAATGTGAAACAGGAGCAGCAGGAAGTGATGGCTTTGAATTAGCAGCAACTTAATGAAGTCCAATATGGCTACAATTGTCACAACATCAACCTGAGTCTAGTGCCTCATTTTCTGTCTGCTCTCTGCCTTTGCCATATATTAACTCTCCTGTCATTTCAGATCCTGCCATTCCCTCCAGCCCTGCAGTAACCCCTGTGTTCCCACCATTTCCCATTACCTGACCTCCCCCACCCACATGCACACCTATTCCCACTTCCCCATTAGCCTTGCATTATATATACCAGCCCATTCCCATTAATTCTCCGTCAGATCGTCTTATGTGCTTTCAATTTAACGGTGCAGCCGTCATCTCTGCCTGCCTGATTCTTGCCTGCCTGAATCCTTGCCTAATTTGCTCTGATCCCTAAATGGATACGTTTGCCTTACCTCCCTTGCCTGTCTGGTATTGACTTTTGCCTGTTTCTGACCCCGAGCAGAACTGAACCTTTGCTGGCTGGCTTGTTTGTCACTACTATAGATAGCTCAAAAGATCGTAGCAAGAAAGTAGTAACATTATAAAATAATGATGATGAGAACAGTAATTTCAGGTTTATCTCGTGTGTTCTGTTGCAGCTTATGTTGCAGATTGATTTATATATTTGACGGTGTATACAGATTAACAAGGCAATGGTAAGTTTGTGGTTAGTTTTTCAATTCAAATGCCAGCAAGCAAAGTAATAGGACTCCAATTTGAGCATGAAATGTCAGTATTTTTCCACCCTGGTTGGATGTTTCTGGCCTTATTGCTCTCTTTGCCCCCTTTTTTTTTCTGTGTGTCAGTGTTTCAGTAACAATTTGAACTTGTGGTCAGGGGTCACCAACTGCTCTGAAACAGCCCAATTTCTCACTCTGAAAGATACATTAGTCTCCCACCTGTACTCCCAAAGTTATTTTACTGTGTATGTCCTTGCAGCAGTTTTAACTAAAAAACAAACAAAAAAATATAGTCACTAACACGAATTCCACTTTTACTTGAATTTTAAAAGCAGTTGTTCCACTGTGTGATAGTAATAATTGCATCATTCTGTTGCTGACTCTTAGGCCAGAGACAAATAAGGCAAGAACTGCCTAAATCTTAACTTAGAATGAATCCTCAAAAGCTGATCTTGAACAGACTGAAAAATGCCATCCATGATGGATCCGTGTGTGTCTGTGTGTGTGTGTGTGTGTGTGTTAATTGTGTTCCTCAGTGTGAGTTTAGCTGTTTTTGTATTGCAGGTTTTGTGTATGTGTGTGTGCATGTGCACGTGTGTGTCTGAATTACATCCTTATCTTGTCCCAACAATAACCATGTCTCCAGCAAGACCTCTCATTCCCACTGTAGGGAAATAGGATTAGTGTACACACAGTGAATATCTCTGGCAAGGGTCAACACACACACACACACACACACACACACACACACACACACGTGTGCACACACACACAGAACAGCCTGGGGCTAATATTGCTGAGCAAAGAGTTCACAGCAGGATGTGAATATTAATATTTTTCATTTTTCTCTTGTTGCACAACAGTGGCTGATAGCATATTGCTGTGAAGTCAATACATAGGTTCAACCATTTAACCTTTGGATGTGCACAGTGTTATATATGAGCAATTAGCTGATTGGCCCCTGCTGTGTGGTGTCTCAGTCTCATATATGAGATGCACAACTCCTCAAAAGAATGATAATAGCCCAATAATAGTCCACGATGCAACAGTTTGTGTAGGTGTGATCCTGAGCAGAAACCTCTGGTTACCTCGGAGGCTAGTGCTGTATTTGCACATCACAGATATCTGAGAATAAAGCAAATCTTCTGACAGCTGCTTTTAAATGTATGAACAGCAGATTGAGCAGCCGTCACATGAGGAAAGTGTGCATGTGACCTGAAGGGTTGAAGCATTGAACCTGATAGGAAAAAATGTGTGTGCGTGGGGGTGGTGGTGGTTATGGAGTTTCCTCTCATAAGCGGTACGGCTGAAGGGCCTTTGAGCCACATATTTCACTGTCAAATGCTCCAATTGAGATGCTCAGTGGCTGAAAGCTGTCTTTGGATAAATTAAGGATATACAGAATAAACAGAGTAGTTTAAATAAGAGATGTGAATGTCCTTCCATATCTTTCTTGATATGTAATAAGTTATTCAATAAAGGAAAGAAAGTCAGCAATTCAAAAATGATTTGCTTTTATCCAATGAGATCGTATTTGAATGAAAAGCAGCACAGACTCGCAAGGCATCACTGTCCTCTCTTTCTCTTGTCAAAGCTTTCTAGTTTCCACCTGGAGGGGTGTTCTTTGAAGCCGGATGAAAGTTGTGGGCAACGTAAACATCCCGGGCCAACTGGGCTCCAGGCCCCTCTGCCAACGTGTTCTTTGTATTGTCTTTCACCACTGTGACTTGTTTTTCCTCCCTCACATGTGTATCTTGCAGCATTATCTGAGTGTGTTTGTTCCTGTGTGCTCCTCCTTGAACTATCCTGTCTGCGGCACAGTGTTTTTTGTAATGCATTGTGATTGTAGGTGTCAGTGGCACATTATGGGGTCAATCCTACATGCTGTGCAGCTTTCAGAGAATCCCCAGCCCTCTCATAACTTGCTCAGTTGCATTTTGTGTGATCTACTGTTTATCCGAATGAGATATTTTGTACCTTAGTCTTTACAATATTTTAAGCCCTTACTATCAACTGCCGTGCATCTGGCTCTTTCACTTTACGCAGTTTGTTTGCCTCACGTCTCTCCCTCCGCTCACCCCGTTAAACTCCCCCTCGCCCCACTGGGGAGGCGTGCCTCACAGTTTGAAAAACTCTGCTGTAAGTCAACAGAAATTTGTAAACTGTCAGATTTTTTTCTAAACCTGTACCATTTAAACAAAGGGAGCCATCTCTAGTTTTATTGTGCCATTGTGGTGAAATCTTGACCACAGACGTCTTTATGGCAATATTGGATTTAAAGGACTTTTGCTTAATTCGATGTGCAAATATAAAGTAGACATGCATACAAAAATGCAACCTACTTAACCACACTTAAGACAGTCAATGAAATATCTCCTGTTTTATTGCAGTTTGATATGTTGAATATTTTTTCTGAAGCCAACAGCACCACAGTCATTGTGTGTCTTGCTTGTTATGATAGCTGAGTAGTCAGATTTAAGTTCTGAGTGCAGACATTCGGTTCTGTTTTTGCGCACCAAAATCTACTGAAGAGCCTAATGCCATCTTAAATTGGAATCATGGGCACAGAAACGTGCAATTAGCATGATGTATATTCTGCAGTAAGATCTCACCTCCCTGTTATGTCTGATTGTCAGAAATTTAAAAAAATCACAGCAGTGGTAGAGGATTTGAGGAAATGAGTACTGCTGCATCACCCTCGAGCTGTATGTTTAGAGACACTGAAATCACATTCCGTAATTTAAAATTAAAAAACAAAAAAGCTAGTGTGGGTGTGGATCAAACAGACATGTCCAGAATGCAAGCATAAACCATGGGTGAGTGCACTGCAGCCATAATTGGAGTGGTTTCATTGACAGATGTGAACTCCCAGCTGTCCCCTGGACTGAGCGCCAGACAAACAAGCATCAGCAGACAACACGCTGCTGGATCAATTACTGTATGAAGAGCTCAGGAGAATGTTAGACATCATCCAAATGATGGATGCTTACAGCTGAGGAAAGCTTGCCTACTTATTTTGCTGATTGCATGCCCTTTTCAAATCAGTCTCACGCATTCCTCGTGTTTGTGACAGAGCACAGAGAGAACGTTTCATGAACGTTTGTGAAATGCACAAAGCCTGAAGTATTTTGGGTATAAATTTTTTTGGATGTGTATATATATATATATATATATATATATATATGTATATAGATAGATACAATATATCTGTAATAAGCTTAAATGAGCCAGTAATATTTGCCCAGCCAATGTATTACAAACTGAAAATGTGCTTAACTTGTGTGTAACAATATTTCAGGATCTAACATGCGAGTCTTGCATGAGACCTTTTGTTCTTTATCTGCTGTGTGATCTGTCACATGTGATGTAGTTGTGATGTAACTGTGCGTTTCCCTTCAAACAGCTGAGATGAATAAGGCAGAGGTGTATTGAATAATGCAGTTTTGTACTGTGTGGATGTCTTCCACATCTTATTACATGTTATGTTGTGGCTTGATTTTTTTTTTTCTATTTTCCCAATGTGCCGCATCTCATTTGGTCTGACCAGTCACTGTTTGGCAGGAAAACGTCTGAACACAGGGCTCTAAGTTGGAGCTAATACATGCATCAATATCAATACTATACAACAAGAAATCCAAACTGCTGCTCTAAATGTTAAAGAAGCCCTGCTCATGAGTAGCACATTCACTGGGTAGCATTTCCACACTGTAAGGAAGCCAGTACTGAATGTTATGAGAGTTTAGGCTAATGTTAGCAGCTCTGTCCTGCTCCTTATTAGATTTGGGGAAGTTTACACTCCAGCAACCCCTGCCCGTGTTACCCGAGATATTACCCGGGCATTACATTTGCCAAACATATTGGTCATCATCATCATCAAGTCTTTTCTCGCTTAAGATTAAAAGTGACAGGTTTGAAAATAATGACTTGTAAATTGCTTTCAACTTGAGGAAAGACTTGACTTGTTTGATCATAAAAAACATGATTTGGGACTTAACTTGAGATTTGCAAATTAAGGTTTTAAACTGATTTTTTACTTCCATTTGTATAACTTAGTCCCACCTCTCTTATTCTCTGCTGATCTCTTTCATTCTCTCCGTCTTTCTTTTCTGTTTGTCTCTAACTCTCCCCCTCTCCTCTCTCCTCTCCCGCCTGCTATAATCCAGCCATCTAGGGATGCTCTGGACAATAAAGCTGTCAGGAGTCAATGTCGCCTGATAAACTGGCTCTTCCTGCTTTACAGCCAATGGGGGACGACGCTTCGCTCCCGGTCCATTTAATTGGATGGGTTCCAGGAAGTGTTTGGACGGTGTTTTGTATATCAAATCCTGCTCTGGGAAATGGGCTTACAGTCCTCGACACGCCATGCCAAGTACACGGGCGTGCATGTACACACGTGATCACACGCACACACATATACATGCACAGAGGCGTTTGCAGAACTCAGTACTTCATGCCAAGTACACAGGCACATGCTTCCTTTCACACACACACACACACACACACACACACACACACAAATAATGACATTGTTCAACAGTCTCATGATCATGCTGTTTCTTTATGATCACATGTACCGACTTTGTGTGTGTGCGTGCACGCAAAATCTTCATATTTTGATGTATGTGTCTGCACACTGAGACAGTTTGCTGGTGTACGTGCATACATTGTGCAGATTTTGTGTGTGTGTGTATGTGCAATGTTCGTGCATGTGTTTGTGTGATGGATGTGTCTCATTTTCTCTGTGAGCTGCTCCTTTGGTACAGTGGATCAAACAGCCATATACACACACAACAAGGACAACAAATAAAAAGAACAAGCAAAAGGCAAACACAATAACATTATCAACAAGAAGTGCGATGACAGTAACAAAACAGCAAAATCATCATTAGAGGAAACAATAGAAGCAGAAGACTGATGGTGGCTAAAATGATCAAAATACATAACATCCATTCAGTAGCTGTGTATTTACATTGAGACAGTTTTCTTACCGATTACATTTTATATTGACGAAGTGTAAACACTTTATTTTTTCATGGTTGCTATGCATCATATTCTCTTTGCATATGTTTTTTTTCCAGAACGATGCAGACAAGTGAAACATCTAATTATACTGTAAATGGTGCAAAATACAGGTAATACATGTTGGTTAATTGACGTTTTAGATTTAAAGGGGCATTCCCCTGATTCAAAGTCTGTTTGCAGGTCCTGGGGAGTACTACTGCATATAACAATCACCCCCTCTTTTGTACTGGAAGGTAACCCTTTTGTGCTCAACAATCAAAAAGTCTGTATGTACTGAACCAAATCTACACACAGGCACAATAAGGCACAATAATGTGAGAATTTTTGTATTTTCTAATTATACTGTTCTTTTTTTGCATCCATTCCATACAGAATAAGCAATAGTTGTTGCAGTGATACTTTCTTTATATCTATCTTTAAATGGTTTATACATGTAGAATTGTCTTTCTAACAATGTGTAGTTTGGCATCACTGAGTGAGGATTTAACTGGATATCATACTAAGAAATGTAACAAACCCTACTACCAGCCTGGTGCCAGTGCTGGTTTAGGGGTTTTAAATTAAAGACTGCATTACAAACTGGGGGTATGGAGTTCGAAAGACATGGTGGTTACCAGGTAAGACGGGCCTAAAAGATTATATTTAGTTGCATCATTGGGAAGTGTGGGATCCAGTGTTTTTGGTGCTTGATCCATACTAGCGACTAGAAGACAGGATTTGTTTGCGTCTGCTGTACCAGTTTGGAATTCTCTCCCTCGCAAGTACCCCAATTTTAGGGAAGTGCAATACTACATAATTGGATTGCCTTTTTAAAAATCCTTGAACACTGTGATTGTTGAAAGGTTCAAAAACACACCTGCAGTTACATTAATTATTTTTTTTCACTGATCTGAGTTTGCTCCTTAATTGAAGATGTTTATGAAGCACTGGTTTCCAACCTTTTTTATTTCTTGTAACTCCTTAACATGAAGCAATGTCTTCTTATGACACTACAGTGCGTGTCTAAAGGGGAACTCCACCGATTTTACATCAAAGTGTGTTTACAGGTCTTATACTACTGTATATGAGGTCCAAGTTGTATAAAGCTTTTTGTGTCTCCAGAGGGAGCTGCAGGAACTCTGATAACTTGCCTCAAGTGATGTCACTTGGGTCGGTTTGCGTTAAAGACTGTAAAATCTGGGGGGGTGGAGTTAGAAAGAAGTGAGTTTACCAGACCCCTGAAGGCCGCTCCTTGTTTCTGCTTGAGGCTAGCAGCTCGAGGCTACATTAGCCGCTACTAGCATAACACACCCGAATCTACAACTGAACAACCGTCGGTTGAGTTACATTGATGGTAATGGCTCCAGGTTTTGACAAGGAAGAAAAATGCATGGAATAAGGAAGAATAAGTTTCTGCTGCAGTGATTCTTTTTTCTAAACTGTCTATCGTGAGTCCAACAATGTTATAGAAATGCTTAATCAGTGTAGTACACTAAGAGTTGAAAGCACTTCAATAGAAGAGCGATTTCCCTTGTCAGACTGTTTCATTTGAAAACTTTTAGGGGCCTAAAGGGGTAAAACTATAGAGCATTTCACAAAAAAAAAATCCCAGAAAAATTCCCAGTTGGGAACCACTGATGCACAGTATAGCAGTTCATACTGAATGATACTCAGTGTTCTGAATATGACAGTAAGCGATGTTTGGTGTTTTGGTTTTTGGTTTTAAATGACTCAGTGAATATAATATTACAGTCCCACTCTGTCACTACAGTATGGCTGCTTTGCAGGAAACACAGCCACAAAGCTAACTGCTGAGTTTATGTTGTCAGTACAATGAAATGAAGACATATATTCATTATCAAATATCCTGATGTGCTGATGAGAGCACAGCATGTGACGGCTTAATGTGAATTTCAGTGTATTTCCAGGGCACGCACAGTTTTGCATATAAAGGCTGAAAGTTAGATTGTCTATGGTAATGCTGGTTCAGCTTTAGAGATGTAGCACTTTTCAGCATCATAAGCATTTCCATTTTGGGAACATTCATATATTTTCTTTATGATTTTGACATGTTGATGGTGAAAAGGATTTTACATGGTCCCAACTCAATATATTGTTGCATTTTACCATAGTATACATTACAAATGCATCAGACCATACACAGTTTCAATACAAATAGATTAAATTTTGTATATAAAAAAAATATTTTAAAGAAAGAAAACCCATAGCAGAGCCATATTTTACTTTAATTTACATATACAAGCAGATGCCAGTAATTTAAAAAGTTCCGAATTTGATTGAATAAACTTTGAAATGAATATCATTGCAGTCATTCTCACAGCACAAGCGATGATATGCAGGCCTTTCTTAATAGAAGGAGAGGATTGTTTAAGTCATGTCAATACTTGCCGCTGAGACTTTAATATTCATTGTTAAAGTTGTGTTCATACATGCAGGAAAAACAACTCTCATTTTTGTGTAACAAAATCATCTAAGCTTGAGGGACAGTTTACAAGCTTTTTGGAGTTAGCTTTTCAACTGCATCTCATGGTATTCTTCAACGAATGGAGCTGGCTCAATTGTCATCACGTGGGCTGCAGTGGAGGGTGAATGCATGTAACTGAACTTAACCCACCTCTCTAGTTTCTTTTGCAAATTCTTGGTTTCTTTGTTCTCTGCTGGAACATTGTAGCCTCATGTCAGCACCACTGTATCCTGTTAAAGTCGAGATTAAATGAAGAATGCCCTTTTAACCCTTTTAGATCACATCCCTAGTCATATTGTACAACTTAAACAATATATGAAAAAAAAACAAAAAAATCCATTTCTTTGTGTTCTTATCAAAATCCAATCATGTTTTCTTCCTGTAAAACAAAATATGATGCGTGCTTATGTAAGCTTGAACCAAACAATTTCAAACCATAATATCTTGATATCCACCCATCAATCAATCTTCAGCTTTTAGTGGCGCTGAGATTTACTTACTCCGTGGACAAAATGTTCATCCTCTCCCTCGTCTTCCTCCACCTCCAGCAGTTCGAGGGGTACGTCTGCCTGCTCCAGTAACAGGGGGGTGATGAAGGATGAAGGAGGCGAGTAGTCCTCTACGATTGAATGGAGGCCAGCATCCAACTCGGAATCACTGTAATTCTCCATGTTTGTTATGACACGCCCACTTTTCAACGTTCAAAGTGGAGTGACAGCGTTTTAACAGGGGGCACCAAACTGCACTCTCTAACTGGAGCTGTAACTGGTTCGAAGCCACAATTACAGGATGCTGCTGACTCTTTGATATAATTTACCGTCAGGTCTAGCCTCAGACTAATATGCTGCTTAAAGACGCTGGTTCTTAATCAAAGGAGTTGAGATCAGTCCGCCATATTGGCAAAAGTCCCCCTTGCCCTGCCGCTGTTTTCTTCAGCAAGTCAAACAACCATCCAGGGCTGCTGTTGTGTGGCTGACCCTGACCTCTGACCTCCCTGCGGAGGGCCCCTGCAGGCACCAGTAAAGCGTGACACTGATATTATATTGTTTTCTCACTGCAAACAAATGTGACAGGAGGGGGTTATGTAGTCTCAACAGTGATCATCATCATCTTGTCACGGCCATTTTTAAACAAGTGTGTCTTTTTTTTTTCAGCATTAAATAAACATGTCTATCAGATGCAGAACATGCAGAAGAGAGGGGACTATAAATTATTCACAGCCAACAGAAACCACCATCCGAAATTTAGATGTGAGAGTGTTTTTGTTCTGGCTCTCCTCTCCTCTTTACCGCTCTTTTTCCCTCTAATGCTCTCCCTCTCTTCTCTTCTGTCTCTCTCTCTCTCAGCCCACTCTATCTTTGGAGTACCTGCCAAATTCTCTATGATATTTCCCTTTGAGAGGGATAAAGAGATAGATGAGAGGGAGGGATGGATGGATAGAGGGAGGGAGATTTGGGGAGAGAGGGAGGACACAGAGGGACTCAGGGAAGAGGGTGATGGAGGGGGCTGAGAGAGGAGGAGAGAGCGGAGGCAGGTAAGAGAGCGAGATCGACTGAGGGACATGGTAAATTAAAGAAGGCATTAAGCGAGAGATAGGAAAAGAGAGATGGAAGAAGAGGGCTAGTTCAGTATATCAATCCCTACTTTTTATTACCTAGAAGGGACGTACAGAGAGAAGGAAGAGGAGGACTTTGGTTCAAAAGACCAAATAGGTTCACACACACAATTTCACTCTGTTACTACAGGAACTTCTCACTCTCCCCCTCATACAGACCTTGTGTCTCTTTCTCACACCCACGTACATGCACTTACTCTCACATATCAGTGCTTGAATTGAAAAAAAAAGAAAAAAAAGGTTATCATTTCATGCATGTGACTGTGCCAAAATAGAAACATTTGTCAAAAAAAATCCTGTCTCACTTATGCTGCAGTTTTTGTGGAAAATGTGAAGAAAAACACGACAAAGCGAAATCTAGGTGAAATGGTGGGAGAAGGATCAAAGGCTACAAGGACTGCAGACAGAGTTGGAGGTGAGTGAACTTCAGGTGAACTCCCTCTGAGCTGTGGTTTTACACTGAAACCTGGATGAACATGATTATAAATAAGAAAACCCCAGAAACACAGGTTATGTGTCTGTTATAAGTATCTGTGTTAAGTATCTGGTTTCTTTACTGTCTCACTCAATGTCCATCTGTCACAAGTGACATCACAGACACCTCTGATCACGTTTTGATTATGTATGCATCTTGGTGATGAATTGGGGCATTTAAAAAAAATGTTATTTATTGGCCCAAGGTAGGCCTTTAAAAAAGCAACTTGATCATTGACAACTTTAACTGCAACATCAACTGCAAGATGAAATGACATTACATTTGGTGCTCATATCCAGTCATCCTTCGTGGACAAATTGGTCTCCATAGGACTATAAATGTTCCCCATTATTGATTCCTCGTGAGTATTGTGTGCAGAAAATCATTTGTGTGTGTGTGTG
Source organism: Maccullochella peelii (assembly GCA_002120245.1). Classification (NCBI taxonomy): domain Eukaryota; kingdom Metazoa; phylum Chordata; class Actinopteri; order Centrarchiformes; family Percichthyidae; genus Maccullochella; species Maccullochella peelii. Next base: position 198,018 of record LKNJ01000515.1, read on the forward strand.
TGTGTGTGTGTGTGCTGCAGAAGCTGATGATGAAGGATTTTGGGTCTGGGACGCAGTCTATTCATTGCTCATCAGTTCTCGGCCTATATGGGTAGAATTTCTTTTCAAAAAGAGATAAATACTGTATTTTTACATTGCCCTGTTTACATATAGTTCTTCCTCTTTCACCTTGTGTCATCATTCATTCTCCTCTGTCCATACAGAAATGGACCAAAGCCAAGTTAAATTAATCTGCTCCTGAAAAACAAATCTTTGTTATGGATCAAATTTAGAATGAACAATGAAACTGCAAGAACCCTGACTTCAGGCATAGGACACTTGAATTAAGTCTGTTTACTATAAACTACAGAATGATTCAAATTAGATTATGTCAAGCTCTGAGAAGTCCAATCTAATCTTTCCAAATAATATAATGTCCTGTTTATATGCCCCTCATGGTCAACTGCCAAATATGTAATGCATTATTGCATTGGTGTGAATAAATGTGACATCAATATATTATATATGTATTTATATACCGTATATATTTTCATATGTTCCATTTTCATTGTCGTCAATGCAATGCAAAACAGTTTAATTTTAGTTAACATTTCAAATGTAAAAAGTACACTTGGAAATCTGAAAACTTTATATGTGAAGTCGTAAAAAATCTGGAATTGCACAAATGCACAGGGTGAATTTGTGCGGATTAAAGCTACAAAATATTGTCTTCCAGTTTGTACTTTGCGATTTCAAAGGATTCCATGAGTTATCCATTTATTTTGTCTCAGTAGTTTTCTCGTGGTGTTTCTTACCTCCATTTTTTAATGTTTCAGTTGAATGTTCAGGTTGTAACAATCTGTTGCTTGAGGCTTTGTTTGTACTGGTGTACCGAGTTAAAACTATTAATCTACAATTAGTGCTATGGAGATAAAATTATGCCTCAGACTTGGGACAGTGCGACTAATAAGCATAGAAACATGCAATGAAGCGCACACACACAAAACCTGGTATAGTTAGTACGTTCCAGGAGAATTGTGCCCGAGGACAGAGGATGGATACTGGAGGGAGAATTTGTTTTAGACATTAATTTTACACACACACACACACACACACACACACACATACAGTCGTGTTTCCATCACTTCAGAGGACATTACATTGACTTACATTCATTTCCTGGAGACTTATCCTAACCCTAATCATAACCTAAGTATGGTTGTGAATTAAACCTAACCTTACCCTAACCTTAAACCAAGTCTTCACCCTAAAATTTAATAATTTACGTTATGGGGACTTGCGTTTTGTCCCCAAAAGGAAGGTGAGTCCCCACAATGTGACTGTGTAAACAGATTTATGTCCCCACAACATGGGTAATAAATGTCCATGCAAACACACAACAGCTGCTGTGTTCACACTTACCTCTCCTGCCATTCCTCACCTGTCCACCAGCCGTCACTATTGAGTTTCCCGCCTCACCTGCCCACCAGGCTGCTCCTCATCAACAGTCAGCTGTCTTTTCATTGCTGACTGAAAACCTGCTTTTTGATCAAGTAAAGACTGCTTTGACCACACACCTCCTGCCTTCAGGTACTAGATGTGTGATCCAGTGTGACACACACACACGCACCAAAACAGAGCATGTTTGATCATGTTATAGTATCCTTACTTCTTATTGTGTACCGCCACCTCCTGGTGAGTCTAGGTACGCACCCCGAAACACCCGCGTAATGCTTGAT
>LKNJ01000516.1:0-43232 GCA_002120245.1 Maccullochella peelii
TGTCTTCCCCAGGTAAGTGATGCACACGCACCCGGCCATCCACATGATGTAAAAGAAAACGTCAGACCAGGCCACCTTCTTCCATTGCTCCGCGGTCCACAAAAGCTTAAATGCATTAAGCAATTATAAAAGTTGACTTTCAACCTAATCAATTTATTGACTAATTGTTTCAGCACTGCTTTGCTTTCAGGATCACTAGCCGAAAAGGTTTGGAACCACTGTCCAAAGACCCTGCAGAGATAGCTGCCAGTGCAGTATCAGGTGCAACTCTGCAGTCAGACCTACACTGGTGTAGAAATTATTCTTGTTTGGGTGGTTTATGCACTCCAGTTTCCACTTGGAAAGAGACATTTGTTGCTAAGTTCAGCACAGTGGGATTTGCACTATGCAGCAAAAGGTGCCAAGCTGTGCACAACATTAAAGGCCAGAGTAAAAATCGTCCCACACCTGAAACACTGCTGCAGTATGGACTGGAGTGTTTTTTTAGAAGTCCAACAGGCACACACACACACGCGCACACACACACACACACACACACACACACACACACACACACAGTGGAGACTTTGTTAGGCCGCTGGCACTGTCAGGCTTCCCGGTACAGCATGTTTCCACCCTGACTAAAACAGTGTGGCCGTTGTGCGTGTAGTTGCAGCATTGTGCGGACACATGCATGCAGCCAGTAGTCACACTGAATTGTATTCATTACAGAGAGGTGGTTGTAGACTATCACTCAGCATAGTTCGGCGTCAATGGAAGAGTTATGTTCTGAAATGTGATATCCGCCATTGGGGTGAAGTCACAGTTTCAGTTAAAAAATGACAGAATATTGGCTGCAAACCATATTTCCTTCCAGAAAATATAAAGTTTGGATATAAATTTGAATAGTGCTTTTAAATTAAAAAGTCTTTTAAATGCAGGTCTGAAGTGGGAAAAGAAACCAGGAACAGAGCACCATCCAAACCCTGAAAGTTTAGTGTGACATGGAAACAAAGGAAACTTTGCTCCACTGAATCTTGCAGCAGCAGTAGCGGGCACATTATAAAGCAACTAAAGGAACTATGGAGCTTCCCTAAAGCCAAGTCTCTGCCACACACACACACACACACACACACACACACACACACACACTTTTTTCTAGAAAGTGGCTGTGCTGCACTGTTCTGCTGGCAGTCTAATATATCACCTCCTCCTTCTGGCTTTTCCAATATCACTTGGTTCTGTTGTTTTCAAAAGGGTTTCTGAGCTCATTCTGTGCTGCACTGAGGGATGTTTAACGGCATCTGAAACGCCTGGATCATTCTGTTTTTTTTTTTTTTTTTGCTTCATTTTAGGCTGTTGTAGTTGAGCCTGGCTCCCAGGAAATGAGAAATCATTCTAGTGCAGAAAGTCTTATGGACCACAGAGAGTTGTTTCCTCTTCCTCCCAGTGTGAAAGCTCCGGCATTGATCTCGCTCCCCGGGTGTCCGCACTGCACAAGTTGTAGCCAGAGCTGAGGCAGGGGTCGATGCTATGCCTCGTAAACACAGGGCTCTCTCTCTCACACACACACACACACACACACACACACAAACATGGAAAGCACAATTGCCACACACAGACATGCTGTATACACATTTAGTCACTTGGCTTAATTTAGTTGCATTCATATGTTCACAAACACACAGGCCTGAACTCGCACATTCACTTTCTGACTTTTTATTGCTCTTGAGCAAGTGGCTCAGTTGAAAGGAACTTGATGTCTTGAGCCTGAAGTGTGTGTGTGTGTGTGTGTGTGTGTGTGTGTGTGTGTGTGTATGAATGGCTAGGAGAGGACTCTTTGTCTAGTGTGAGTCAGCCACTACTGGTGTATAGTGAGCTTATAGATACAGTAACAGAGAGTTGACTGATTTGCTATTCGACACCATGTGGCAGTTTGCAGGAGGAAGCTGAAACAAAAGAACAAGAAGGAATTAACACTGATATTATCTATTGACTGAAATTACCAGTAATACCAGTAATAATGATTATACTGCATGTGCTCTTCTAAGAGATGTGGCAGCGCATGACAGTATTACAACTTCCTTTTCTTTTTTTCTTTTTTTACAGAATATAATATAACAAAACCTCGATTCTCCAATTTTTCTTTTTTTTACGATCCCTAAAGGATGAATCCTAATGACTCTGGTGATTCCCTGACTTTTCCTCTAGCACCACCATGAGATTGACATCTTTTGTTTTGAGTGAAATATCTTAAGTTTTAAGTGAAATTTGATGCAGACATTCAAGGTCCTTATGGGATAAATTCTAATGAATGAATGAGTTGTGCAAATGTGCGCTGCGGTTTTCATTGAGTTCGTAGCTGCAACCTGTGTAGGAAAGAAGGAAAGCTCGTAAGTACAGTTCAGAGATGGAATTTCTATGAGATCACTGAGCTCAGAAAAGTAATGACAGCATAGTGATCTTGATTACAAAATATTTACTTTGGCCAACTCCACCTTAGAAAAATCGTTACTATTACATAAAATATTACTTGTAAAATTATGACATTATACTATTTAGCATATCTAATTATGAATACATTAGGTGGCAATAATACATTCATGGTAAACAAAAAGGACATGAAGTATAGACACAAATCAAAGACGCGCAAAATACACACAAGGTATTTTTTGCTGCAACCGGTGGAGATGGTGTTGATGGAATGTTAAGGTAAAACACATTTAAATGTCTTAACAAAACAAAGATGTATAGTTGCAGTCTCTAGTGATTTTACAGTTCATTGATGGTCAAGTTTAAATTCTAGTTTGATGAAGACAAACCACATTTCCCTGCTGTCCATGCTTCTTTTCCCACTGCAGTCTTCCTTGTTGCTCTTGTAACTCCCATCTGCGCTGTGTTTACGCCTCCTCCTCAAAGGTGGAGAAATTTCCCCACCGCGAAACAGACAGTCGCAAACAGCGTGACCTCAGTAAATCCAGCTGAAACACATAATCATCCTCTGCTGACATGTCTCCTCCTATTATTTGCGCGATCCTCCCTTAAATACATATGTAATGACATGCAGGCTGCGACTCCAGCCTGGTGCATCTGCTTGATAAACACAGTACATGTGTTTGGGGGCAGAATGTGTCAAGCCTTAGTAAATCTGGCCCTTAGTCTTGTTCAAAACACAGTTAACTCAAATCTCTTCTTTCTCTCAGCACTTATGCTCTGTCCTAAATGCACAAATGTAATCGACTTAACCCTGCAAAAAATGGCTTCAAATCTATTTCCTTGTTTCAACCCTTTCCGACTTAGTTTCTAAATCCAAAATGTCTACCTTTTCGAGAAGTGTTGTGCAACTTATTTCATTTTTATAGACTGTGGATCAAAGCTAACACCAGTCTGCAGCTAGCTTGGAAGTTCAATAAAATGTCCCTCTGTTTTAGGGTTAGCATTAGGAGTTTGGGTTCAGCCCTAGGCTCCAAACTCAACCCTAAACTCCTTCCCACCATTCCCCAAATTACAGTAAAATAACAAAAACAAAGAAAAAAGCCCTTTAAAACATGTTGACTCATATCAAGGCATCACTCTGCTAAACTAAACATTTTCATTTGCCCCCGAACAGCAGCTCAGATACCTTTTGTATTACTCAGCACTTTGATGTAAAATGCAGTGATATTTCACCTTATATGCTGAGGCAATGCAGGGGAAAGTAATGAGGTTTATGTAGCCCGGGGAAATGAAGAGCTTTCAGGTTTTTACAAAGTCCTAACGTCTTGTTTTTGAGTGTGTTACCCTCCCTCATCTGTGTTTCCTGTATATTCTCCGTAGCTCTCTCCCTCCCTTATCCCCCCTCTGCTATAATATAGTATGTGCAGCTCTACTAAAAAATAGTCGAGTTAGGATTTATTTCTGATGGGTTTTTGAGGCAGGGGCAGAGTCTTTATTCGTGAAAGACAGTTTGTTGTATTTCTTTTTTTAGCAACTGCATCAGGTGAATATGGAAGTGTTTTTCTCTTGGTCTCAAAATTATGAGAATGAAAGAATAAGCATTGTCGAATGGAGATGGATCATTCAAAGCTGATGTCTATACATTACAGTATTTACTGTAGCCTCTGTATCATGCAAAGTCATTATGCAGGCGGGTGGACAGGGGGCCGACCTGGGTCAGCTAAGCTAAGATAATCTGTCTGCATGCTGAGGCAGGGGAGGAAGTAGGCTCATGTACAGAGGTCAGGACCCACTGCAGCTCCACACATGTGGGGTGCTGTGTGTCAGAAGAAGCTCAGACGGGTGTCTCTGCACCCCACATGTGACCTTGACACACTTTCTGACTCACCTGCATGCCAAATTTGCTTCTTTGGTCTCAACGTTATGGGCCAGCGTTTTGATACTGATGCATAATGAAATAATTGTAGAATGGTACTTTACATTGAAAATGAGCCAGTCAGCGTTTCACCCTTGTGGCTAAAAAAAAAAACAAGTCCTCCAACCCATACAAACACATAGATTGTAATACGACCCACAGGAGCATTTCCTAAATTAGCATCCCTACTGGTGGCAGGAGATATGACTCCAAAAACGACAGAATAGGTCGTTTGCCGGTGACTCCCAAAACAACATAGCATAGTGCCGGACCTTCGTCGTCATGCTAACAATATGTGGTTGTGAAGCGGTCGCAGTTTGGTTAGGTTTAGGTGCCAAAACTACTTGGTTAGGTTTAGGAAAAGATCATGGTTTGGGTTAGAATAAGTTAGTTAGTAAGTTAAGTTAAAATAAGTCAAGGTTGACTTTTGGTTTCACTCGGGACACAAACAGCAGTCTCCTGGGTGAAAGTCCTGTGTTGTTTGACCCATCCATCCACCCCGTTCTCTTCCTTATGTGGACTTTATCGCTCTTTATACTACCTAACCAGACTTACACCTTTGCTCCCGTCATAATTACTGCGGCCACTAGAGGTTGCCGTACATACAAACGTCAATAAGGGTTGTAATAAGCTATACGGATGTATTTTTGGGGTGCACAGTCAAAAAAATGATTTTGAGATGGGTGTTGTACATAATACACAGGGTGTCCTGATGCAGGATAGTATACCAGAGGGAGATAAAAGGCTGTGCACAAATTGTCATCCATTTCTTAAAAGGGTCAGTTCAGTGGTATCAGTATAGTCATGCAGATAGTTTTGGTCTTTTGTGCCACAGTATTGAGATCCACTAAATGCTCAGTGTTTTCCGTACTTCCAGAGTGCATTTTGCTGCCAGAAAGCTGCTGATTTTAACTGCCCTGCTGTGACTTGAATTGAACTGGATGTTTGAGGCGATTTTTTATTTTTATTTTACATTAACACATACCATATAACTGCAATGTCCCTGGTTCGATTCTGGCTGGGGACCTTTGTTACATTACACTTTCTGTTCTGCATTTTCTCATTACTTATCAGCTTACATACAGTATATGCCAATAATATGTATGCTAGTAGCGGATGATTTATTGGCCAGGCTGTATTACCATGTTCTCCAAATAATCATGGAGAAGTGCGCTTTAATGGCCAATCGCAGAAAAGCCATACACAAACTCTCAGTTAACTCTAAGCCAATTGGGCAGTACAGCAGAGTCCAATACCATTAAGTGCAACTACCAGATCAGGACACAAGATGACTGTGATTTGCTCTCAGTTAATTTGTCACGCAATGATTTCCAAGTATGACTCACACCAACATCCATCCATCTACCCCCTACCCCAGCCCCGCCCCCCATATTGTTGCTCTGTCTCCTTATGAAGTGTACTGCACTTTGATTGTAGATTTCTAGAAGAAAACCTCCCAGAGATGAAAAGTCATTTGGTCTTGATATGAGAAACGAGAAAAATGCACTTCTCTGGCCCGTATTACAGGAGTATGAGTCACAATATGGTGATCATTTTTCACTTTGTGTGGAGTTTTAAAATGAAAGAACTCCGTTATTGCATCCTGCATCAAGAGGAGGGAGTTGATACATTTTTCATGTGTGGGCTACAGGGATAAATATTAAGAATGAGTCAAATCCTGGTGTAATTATAAAGTTATAAATCCATGTAATGTTATGATACTTTTTTTTCTTTTAATGGCAGCTAATATAGCTCATATGGCAACTTCAGACTGGCAATAACATTTGACATTTTTCCCAAAAATGTATCAAACATCTAAACTGAGGCACACATTAAATTAAGAGTTAACCTTAAAAACCCCCATCACTCAGTCCGAGTGTTTTCTAATTATGGCAGTGCTTCAGCCGTGGGAAATGGATTAGTTACATTTGCATGTTGATATGCTGTAGAGTCATGATGTTAATAATGTCAGTTGCTATCAGCTGTTGCAGGAGCAGCTCTCTCTCGCTGAGGATGTTGGGCATTGAGGAGGACCGTGACACAGACCTCAGTGACAGCGACGAGATACACAGAGACAGCATACATTTACATTGCAGTTTTCCTCTCCCCTTCTTCTCCTCCTTTTCACCTCTCCATCTCCCTCTACCCCAGGCTCCTGACCTCTTTCCTGTATGATTGGGAGACAATAATCCAATAAGCACAGCCCCCCTGCCTGTGGCTGGGACCGCCACCATGCACAAGCACGTACGCACAGAAACTCGCAAAAAACCACACACTAACAAGAGTGTGTGCAATCGCTCATCAAGCCAACGTCGTGTACATGTCATCTCATGTGAAAGCGCTGCATATGAGGAAAAGCTCTGCAGGGAGAGTAGATGTTTTGGGGCAACTTATTTACAATTCTTTGGGCTTTTTAACTCGTGCAACGAGCCAGACAGGATGTTGTCTTTGCCTCATTTGCTCACACTTCCTGTCTAGGAAGGAGGGCTTGCTATTTATACAACCTCTGGCCTCTGCTTGTTTTGTATTTGCCCCCTCTCGATCAAGGAAATTCTTAACCTTACAGAGACCTCTCTCTCTACGATCTCTCCATTTAAAGGCCAACCATTTCTCACAGCTTGTCAGAGCCTTTTGGCATCATCTGGGGTTTGGTAAGGCCCCATCCCCCCAGCTGCAGATAGATAATGAGTCTCCACCTCTTTTCTGCTCTCTTTTTTTCATGCGTGTGGTCTCATTCATTAGCCCATTTTGCTTCACATCCCTGGTTTTTTTTTTTTAAAAAGACACAAAGATCCAGGAGATTAAATTTATTTATTTTTTGTTAAACATGCACAGGTCGCAGTGGATCATGTCAGCAGGTGCACAAGCTTTGTCATAACATCTCCGGCTGGTCTACCAGAACTGCATTAATGTCTTATTTCCACAAATGCCATTCACCCTAAGCTTAGCGTCATCTGTGTGAATGAAAATGTACTTCCAGAGGCAGCCAGGGAGGAGCAGGGAGATGTAAAAGCAGAGAACAGTGCAGACAAGATGAGACAGGGCCAAAAGGGAGCAGAAGAAACTAAAAGAAGAACCCACATTTCCTCTCATTCTCTCTCACAAGCATACGTGTGTTGTCTCAGATGCACAAAGTGTCACACCCATAGATAAGGTCTCTGGTGGGTTGTTCTTGACACAAATGAATTCAAAATCAACAAAAGCTTTGGGTTGTTTTCTAAGGATGCTGGTGGTGGAGGAGGTATGTAGGTTTTTGTCATCGTCTTTCTGACAACATCTTTCCTATTGTGCATGAGAGCTGGCAGAGACAAACAGCTTGTCAAAAAAAAACAACAACCTTGCCTGACACTTTTTCATAAAGCCGACAAAAAAAAAAAAACAAGATCAAGGTGCTTTTTGCAACAAATTGCTGAGTCCATTTCAACAATGTTATCCCTGGGTTCTTATTGAAAGCATTTCTATAAAGGTAATATTCTCCATCTACAATGCTGACATAGCAGCATCAGCAGCAGCTGTGAGCTTTAAATCTATTGTGCTCTGAAACACCACAAACAATGACAGAAAAAGAAAGCGCCACAGTGGGACATTGGTTTACAAGCCACAAAAGAGCAGCAAAGTGTGTGAAACGGGGTGAAAACCAAATATATCTCAATGCTGCAGTGATCATCAGATGCATTATTAAAACCTGCCCTGCCTAATTTCAACTAATCTGGCCTGAATTGGCCAAGTCCACTTGGGAATTGGTTTGTTGAGCCTGGGAGCTGTCTCCGCAAATTGCAATGCTAATGGCGGGGCTGAACGGGCTTCTACCCCTGATAAAGCCAGATTTAATGGAGATATTTCACATGGAATCATTTATCAGGGACTGACAGGCAGGCAGTAAGACTCCCACCCCCCACCCCCTCCCACAAAAAAAACAACCTGCACACAGGCACCTTGAATAGGCATGGGCCACACCCTCTCTGTGAGTGCTTGATCCATGACGATACAACTTTATCTGCCAGCAGCAGATTAATTTAACTCAGTTTGTTGTGAAATTAGACAAAATCAAATAGAAATGGAAAAAGAAGCCAGAGCATATTTATATCAGGGTGGATCAGAGCTCATTTTTGGCACTACTGGTCCGTGACTATGGACAGACAGAGAGGAAAACGGGCTGGGAGGGTTTTTTTTTTTTTTTAAATGCTAGAGAGGATGCATCTGAAGCACGACATAGATCATTGATACAATCTGACAGTGCAATAGAAATATGACTGTGGCTGAACACAGGAGAGGCATTGTTATGCAGGGGGCACACATGTACACTCATGTTGGTGGCAGTAATAGTCTTCCCAGCTAAGCACTGTTATTTGTAATGCCATTGTCTGTTGTAGATTTTTTTTGGAAATATCCATGTTGACTTGCACAAGATAGCTGTCTTAGCTTTTTACCAGCACAGAGAGTAAAAAGGGGTGTAATGCGATCTAGCATAAACAGAAACAGCTGTTACATATTGTAACCCCAGGTCTATGATTACACTGGGAGCACCCTATCTGGACTCTGTAAGCTCAGCCACTCGTCTTCTTGTAACTGCATGCTAAGAATGTTAATTTTGGCACCTGATTTTGATTTAGTTTTTGTCTTAGTTTTTTGATGAAAACGTATATTAGTTTTAGTAAATTTTTGTTAGTTTTAGTCTAATTGTAGTCTAGAGACTACAAATTCATCATCAAATCTTTTTCATATAACTTCCAGCAAAATACTGGGCCGACAGCTGAGACTTATTGTACAGGGCTATCAGGGTTTGGTTTGGGTTTTAAAATGTCCCAATGCAGCATAATTGATAGCCATACTTCTATACTACTATTACACAATTACTGCCAGCATCGCTATTAAAATTAAAAACAGAAGGACCTAATGCAGGGTGAACGCACCAAACATCAGACAGCAATGTGAGTGGCTGCGAATGTCTTTAATAAATTAAATCTATATCGTTTTTGATACAAGATTGTAAATCTCCAAAATAAACATAATGAATGTGCCAAAGCTAGATAGACTTTACTGCTCGCTGCAACTGAACTAAGATGTACTTCCAAGAAAAAAAAGATGAGGTATCTTAAACCATCTGGCTCAGAAAGAAACAATAGAGTGATAAGTGATTTTTTTAATAGCCGGTTAGCGATACCCTGCAAGACCCAGCATAGCCAGTATTACTTGCAACATACTTACTCTAATATTTCTCAAAATATGATTAATATGCTCCTAAGGCAATAGTATAATATGAAATAAAAATAGAAATACCTGACCTGAATAAGATAATGGGTTTAAGAACAATAAAACAGGAAAATAAAAAGGAATTAAAAGCTTCAGGGTGAAATCAAACTGTATGAAAGCCAAAATGATGTGGAGCCACTCTTAACTCATCAGGCGGGCTGCTCTAAGCTTTGGGGTACATAGGGCAAAGGCTAGATTACAGTCAGTCTTGAAGGTAGACTTTGAAATGGGCAGCAGTGTCACCCCTGAGGATGTCTTTGTTGTCCTCATCATGACCTCACCTGACCAGAGCTGCCATGTTCTTCTTTGTTCATCTCATCTGTCTGTTAATACTGCTCCCGGGGGACGTGACTACTCTCTCTCTCTCTCTCTCTCTCTCTCTCTCTCTCGACCTCCCTCCTTTGTTCACCTCCCCCCTCTCCATCTATTCCTGGAACTGGTGATTTAATGAAGAGCTCAGTCACCATGAGTGACCTCTCCCATCATCAGTGCCCTCTCTTTTGTGTGTGTGTGTTCATCTCTGATCATATTTGATTCAGCAAGCTGCAAAACTTTAGCTGTTTGCTTACTTTTGCACTTACTGTTTGCTGCTGTCAAGCATGGGTTTTGTCCGTGAGCCCTCAGCACTAACGGAGGCAAGCACAAGGCTCATTAGAAGGAAAACCCTGAACTCACCCTCAGCTTGTTTCACTCCACTTTCCCATCAGAGTACTAAAGTTAAGATATCAATAGCTGTCATATTTCCAGCACAATTTCCAGGAGAGCTAATTTACCCAATACACAGATAGTCCTTTCATCAGTTAAGATGTTTGACAATGTGATTTCATGCTTAACAAAGCTAATGGGCTAGGGCCATCTAACTAATAACAGTACAATAATCTACCCTCCTCTGTGTGTCCTTTGAAGCTAGCTGGGTGGTAGTTTTATGTGTAATCTAACAGCGGAGGGGATTTGGCTATCCTGCTGTCAAGGTAATGCCCTGTAATTGGCCTTCTAATTCTGCGGGATAATGAGACTAGAAGCGGATGGCAAAGGCTACGCTGCTGTATTTACCTGCAGCACCAGACAATTAGTCCACATAATGCTAATCACAGGTTGGCGGCTGGGCCGTTTTAATGAGCCCCCCTCCCAAAAAAGAGATTTGTTCTCACTTTCTACTTTGCAGTGTAACTGTGCATTTAAAGCAGCAGAAATATATTTTAATTAAAACAACATATAGTGATTAAGTTTTACAGCTTTTCAGTGTTATGCTTGTGTTCATTTGTAGAAACAAAAACAAACACACAAAAAACAATGGTTAGTAAAATTACAATAATAGTATTAAGTATAATGAAGACAAGACTAAGAGTCTTCGGCCATTCTGGTGGATCGGTGAGGCTGCACTTAGGCACAGTGGTGCTAATGTCATGCTTAATGTTAGCATGCTAACATTTGCTAATTAGCACTAAGCACAAAGTACAGCTGAGGCTGATGGGGATGTCATTAGTTTTGCAGGTGTTTGGTCATAAACCAAAGTCTTGGACAAATTAAAATTTGACCAAATGATGGTGCTAGATGGAAAGTTAGTTATTACAGTTCATCCTAAGGGGAACATAAATGTCTACCAAATTTCATGGCTATCCTTAGTTGTTGAGACAACTACAACAACTATTACTAAAAACCACAAATGCCAACCTCATAGTGGTGCATGTGGGAAAGTCAGGGGATCACCAGAGTCATTAAGATACATCATCTGAGGACCATGAATGCGTATACAAAATTTCATGACAATCGATCCAATAGATATTTCACTCTGAACCAAAGTGGTGGACTGACTGACCGACAGAATGACATTGGCATTCAAATAGCCATGCTGCTAACATGGCTAATAATGAAGCTCCTAGATTCTCCTAATCCTTGACTTTGAACCTTGGATCAAGACACCAGAAACAGGCGCCCTTCACACAGCCTGTCAGTCTTTCTTTTCTTGAGCAGACCACAGATTATAAACCTTTAGGGATTCTCAGAGCCACCCACCCACCCTCAGCTGGTGCAAGTCTCTGAGGCCATTCAACACAAGGAAAGATGGGTGCTGATTAAAGTAAGGCCCTCTCGGGTTGACAGTGAACTGTCAGAGATGTCAGTGAACAGTGAGCCCCTGTAAATTGCCAGTTACAGATCCTAATTTAGCTGTCTTTAACATTTCCAACAATTCATCAGCTGGGATCCCTCTCAGGTTCTCTGCTCTGAGGATGGTTAGAGCAGGGTGGCAGGGTTGGGAAGAGGTCTGACTGTAGCCTAAAGCTGAGAGAAGAATTCTTTGAGAGGGGGAGACAATGTAATAGGAAGGTCTGTGGCTCATTCTCACACAGAAGAGGTAAAAGAGGACAGAGTGGAGGGACAGGTGTCTCAGTGGTGTTCTGCCCTCTGGTCAACATTTGTCCGTCTGACGAGACTCCAGATACGGGCTCACAGTTTTACATAAAGACATGCACACGTGTATGAACTGATGTACAGATGCATGCATTTGCATACTGAACACAAAGACATCCTGTATACACGCTTGCATGCACATGTTCAGTCTGGTTCAGTCACACAAAAATGCATGTTAACAATCATGCTTATTCTCATGCTCATGCTTCCTTTCACTCTCTTTATGGGTGTGTGTGTGTGTGTGTGTGTGTGTGTGTGTGCGTGTCTCTTTCACTCATCACGTATGTGCAGCTATGCATTTGTCCAGTGATTCCAGCCAGATAATCAGGGACCATGATGCTGTCGCAATCACAAGTATAGGAAAATTTGTTTTCACGTTATTGTATTATCCTTGTTTGTAAAAAAGCTCACATTTTCTAAAATTTAAAGCCACTGAAATTTGTTCCTAGTAGTTTGATGCCCATGTTTTTCATTGGCAGGTTTATCTTTAAAGCTTTTATCTTTTTAGCTTCAATATTCATTTTCACTACACGTTTTAAACTGTTTTCCCCCTTTTTTGTTACAATTTGGGACAGCTACTTTCACAGGCATTGTGGTCCTTGTTACTGGACATCACAGCTTCCAAATATCCTCCAATACACATCCACAGCATTATTGTCACAATAATAACTTTGTCCAAATTATGAAATGTGACAAAAATAATTATTTAGGAAACTAATTCTGTATAGGATAATAATATCATATGTAGTTTAGCTTATTTTGTCTGTGGAAACAAAATATTGGTGGATGGGAATTAGCATTTGGTATTTGTCCTTATTTTCTGACATTTAATAGACTAAACTATTAATTGATTAATCAAAATAAAAAAGAAGATTAGTCAGCCCTAAAATTAGATCTTTAAATTTTCGATATATGGCTTAGACCAGGGCTGCCCAAAGTGGCCCGCCAGATGTTTCTAGCGAAAAAGAAAAAGGTACGGTGAGGTAAAAATGCTCTTTAAATATGTAGGATCCCTAATATTATTAGGCTATTTTTCATAATCTGAGCACTGCATGCAGAGTTATACTTTGCGCAGGAAGTCAGTCAATTAAGGAAACTTGGGGTCCTAGTGCCATTTTGCACAACAACAATACTATACAATAGGTGTTTGCTTTTGGCCCATGGCCCCCCATTAAGTTTCAGTTTTGCCCTCCAAGGGAAAAAGTTTGGGCACCAAACTGTTTAGACTGTGACTTATGTGATTTCATTGAAGTGCTCCCACAGTTTGAACTACAATTTGACCTCTAGCACTTTGTAGAAGGACAGTTATTGAAAAAAGTCTTTGACATACTATTTTTAATTTCCTCAGTATCCTACTTTCATGGTGACTCAAATGTTAGCAGTGGGAAGTTGTTTTGTGAATAGAAACTTTTTGGTTCAATCTCCTATAACCCCAATTGTCTCTTGAGCAAAACTCCCACCTTCTCTCTGGCCGAAGTCTCTGTGGGATGTGTGATTTACTTCAGTATGTCACGTCAAACAGTTTTGGGTTCAGACAGATTTGGTTTTCGCTGCCCAGCTCCAAACCCCTTTGTCTTTCATAGAACCATCACCTCTTCGCTTCGGGCTTTGGAGCCATGTTTATTAAGTATATCACTTAAATACTGATTAGACTGGACACCCTGGGATCTTGGAGATTAAGGGAACATGGAGCAGGTCTCCTATCTGTGAGCGTGTGCATGAATGGATTTGTGTTGGCTCTTTATTTGGTGGCGTGTGTGATATTGTGATTTGTGATGCTCCTCCCGGGTAAGGATGAATAGAAATATCTCCCCGTGAAAGTGGTAACCTCAGGCTTAAAGACAACACAGTGTCAGCATTTGTTTTTATTTATTTTATTTATATATTTTATTTGTCCCTGAGAAAGGGAGCCATTGTCTGTGTGGGAGTATAAAGTCCTAATTCAATGACAGGCTATAATTCGCAGCCTCAAGAAAATATCCTGTTGGATTAATCTTTTTTGTTGCCATCAAGACATTATCAGAAGGACTGACTACTGGTTAGATGTTTTTAGCTATTTTTCCTGTATTTTTACATTAACATAACAACTACTGATTGTTTAACACATTTCTTAAAACGTTTCATTCATAATGCATGAACATGCATATAGTAGTTACAGGATAAAATGAGCAGAAGAGCAAAAAACACAATTTCTTGGCTTCCTTGGAACTGCAGCTTTCTTGTGATGCAGTTGCACTACTACATTACATGTTCTACTCTCTGCAACATGCTGTATATTTAGGGCTGTGTATCAATATTTCTGACAATGTCAAAAATGCATCAGTAGTCTTGAGTATCGAAAGGTGGCCTGGTCAGACTCTTAGGCTTGTTTACATATAAATTTGGGAATCTTTTCAAAGTTTTGATGGTATTCTATTTAGCTAAAGTTCTTTATGTAGTGCAAAATGATCTTTACTTGTCCTCTTCAGCCTCCCGAACCATTGAGTACTCTGCTGTTGTTCACAGGTTTTATTTAAAACAAATTAATCCAAATTGATTGTAGGATTCTAGGAAGTTTTGGCAACTCTGGTGTTAAACTCCTCCCACCTACAGTGCATCATCAGATTCTCTCTTCTCCATTAGATTGCTGTACCTCCATAGCCATATTTCGGTCATCTTGTCCAGGTAGTCATGGTTCTATGAACACACTGTTCATGCCCTAGTTATGTCTGGGAAAACTGTAGTAGTGCCCCAGGTGTACAGAGGGATATGACCCCACTTGGGGCATGTCCTTGTCAGGGAGCAAGTACAGAGGTCAACTGCACTTAGTCTGCTATCTCCAGGGAAAGCTGGCATGGTGTGGGCTGTAGGATCCACTGCGCCCTTGTCACCCTCGTAACTGTGATGGTCATCTCTCATCCTGTCTTTTCCCAGAGGCCCTAAAGTGCCATCACCATGCCATGTGCAGTGATGGCTGTTTGTTGACAGCTGGTTTCTAATAGCTGCACTCACACGGGAGCCAAAGTTGTGTTTTCTCTTTAGAACGTCCTCTTTCTAACGAAGCTGACAGTGCCATGATTGCAGACTGGGTGACTCACCAGTTCATCAGTTCTTATCCCACTTGCTGCAAGTCTAAATGGGCCTCCTTTGTCACACATGGGGAATACAAAACTCTGACGGTTATCTGCTGTGGCGCCTGCCTCTAATCTGCACTGACGAAGGCGTGTATTCCTGCTGAGAGCCGTGAGAGCTGGTTATTTACAGAGATCTCGTTTTTCAGGGAAGGAATACTTTAACAAAACTCTCTGCTTTGAGTATCAAACACTCCCTAGGCTTGAACGTTGGCTGTGAAAAGTTTGTATCTTGCTCCTTCAGGGAGGACGACAGCTGCGTATACCTCCGGTTCACAGCAGTTACAATGGTGTCTACATGTGACCTTTGAACCGCTTCTCCACTGTCCTTCCGCATGTTGCAAACACTCATATTTTACCGCTAGAGCCGTTTGCTGCAGCACACATTTGTCCACATTGGTCAGAAACAACTAATTTTAAGAGATGCCCATGCAAATGAGAAACATGTGTATTTAGATATATTTGGGCGAACATGTGAGTGTTTTGATTATACTGCGCATTCAGATGGACAGGGGAGGAGTGGAGTGTGTTGCAGAGCAAGGTATTAACAAGATACAAGCAAAATGCTAACTTTTCAGCGCTTATTCTTTGTCGCGAGCTGTTGGAAACGTCATAGAAGCACCTAAAAAGCATTCCTGGTGAACTGCAGGACAATGTGCTCAGAAACAGTAGAGTCTAGCTAAAAGCTAAGCTTCCCCGCAGTGTCTTAGTAGAGTAAAAAATGCCTGCAGCATTTATGTCTGCAGCCTCTGCATTTGAAATTTGTCAACTACTGGATTCATCCTCCGCTGCCTTCTGCCCATCGACTGCCTGTTCGGTCCTGTGTTGACTCAGGATTAACACATAAATGACCATCTAAATGAGCTGTAATAGCGGAATAATCTCTGTGACCTATTAGAGTAGTACAGCAGTAAAACAAACAGGCATACAGAAATGCTCAAACACACACGTGCACACACACAGTTACACACACACACACGCGCACACTTTAATTGATTTGCTGGGGTTATTTGCTTTGTTGCACGCTTATTTAAAAGGAGAGGATGTTTTGTGTGCACGCGATGATGATAATGGACCGTTGCGTTCGAGTGTGTCAGGGAATGTTTCAATAATTGTATAATGACTTTGTCTGTTTGTGTGTACATGACTGAGAGAGAGAAAGAAACTAAAACCTAAATTTTACACTGTGAGCCATAAAAGTGTCACACTAGTAACACTAATGGCATTAGTCAATAGCTTTTTTTGGGAGATTATGCTGATCGCATTCAGGGCTTAAGGTCTCTATAGCAGGATTAGCAGAGCAGCACAACAGTAAGTCACAAATAATAATGTGATAGAATACAGCTGGAGAAGACAGATACAGTAGACAGATCAGAAGTAAAGCTCAGACCAAAGATTTGCGACAAGATGAGTTGCAATGTGCCGGTCTGCAACGTTCTGAAACCTGCCAGTTTACACCAATGCGACTAGACGAGACAGAGTATCGTTTCCATAGCAACAACTCTATGTACTTCCGTTCTAACTGCCCACTTTTCAGGCTTTTTTTGTAGCTGGATATAATTTGTACCGTCTTAAAATATGAATAAGGATAGTGAGTTACTTGCTACAGTTGCATTTCTAGTATTGATGAAACGGCAAAAACATTTTAAAAAAAACCAGAGGGTCGAGATGACCAGCTGACTTCACTACAAGCTGATTGGCTGTTGAAACAGGTGACATGCCTTACGTTTTACGGTTTTATCTCGTTGAAAATCTTTTGTCTGAACTGGCCTTAAGACCGAGTTTTGAGTAGACAAACAATGTTGAGCAATGTTGCATCTTTTGTACTGCATCTATAAGGACATCAACATTTTAGTAGTTTTACAGCATTGTAAAGGCACACATTTTTATTTTGGAGGTCTGAAAGGAACCAATAAAGGGTTACTGCCTGCTGTGAGCCACATGAGGCTGAACATTCAATATTTAGCTAAATGTTTTTGTGCTAGTGGAAATGGATGATCTCAGCGCTGGTCAATTTAAAGAGGAAGTCAAAGGCAGACCCCAAATGTTTGATGGGGGGAAAAAGACTCCAGGTGTGAGTTCCAGGGAGAGGGGTTGACCAAACTGCACTTCTTCTTGTTCTTAGTATTTTGAAAGGCAGTCTTATTTGGTGTTTAGAGGTGAGCTAGCGGAGGGATGGATTGTATACCATTAACCGTAAAGCTAACCAGCCGTTACAAAGCAGATCATGTCAAACTAAGAGGCACTCTGCTGGACCCATTCAGCACTGGCACGGCTTCAGACTCTGTTTATGTTGTCCTGATAATCTGAAGATTTACCCGGGCACCGTGCAAACTCCAAATTTAATGCCTTTCCTGTTTGTTTTTTTCTTTTTTATGTCCTTTGTGCTCTCTACCTTTCTCAGATTCCACCCAACACACACTGGGCACTATTTGTCCAATTAAACACACACGGCCAGTAAGAGCATGCACAATATGATCTGTGATATAAACCTGATCCTGATTGAGAGGAGAGTGTTTTCGATGCTGTAAACTGAGTCGATGCAGTGAACGGGAAACTTTGAGTGAGGCCAATTTGTTCCTCGCTCCATGTTATGAGACGCTGGGGACTCTCAGTTTCTCCGTTTTTCATGACCTGAGATATGATACCGTGTCAGACATAGTAACCATAATCCCTCCTCTGGCTGACACATGGCCTAGTCCAAGGGAAAAATGCTACTCTACATGCCTCAGGCACACACACACACACCTGCAAAGCTCTCCTGAAAACAAATAGCCCATGGGCACATTTCTCAGCTTTTTAGTCATGCACAACTGTGGTTTGAAGTAAATTTATTTCTAAATGCATCATTTAAACTCACTGTCTAGGGAATGCATTTATGCAAAATAATGGGTATACCTGTAGGACACTGTCAGTTTAGGCTCATTAATTAAGACACCAGTCCTATCCAAAGTCAGATGATCATGTTCCTCAGATGTTAATCACCATGGCGACTGGAAATGAGTACAAGCCACCGATCTGCAGCTGCCGAGAGATCTTCTAAAATAATGACTCCATTAATTACGGAGCGATGTTATTGCGCGACGGTGCTCTCCCTGCACCGCGCTAATTGAATGTACCGATAATGGATTTACAGCAGAGTCGAAATGCGACGACTGCTCTCTGAGCTGTCTGTCGCGGGCCTGTCGTGTTCGCCCAAATCAAGTCAAATCGGGTGTCAGATGCTGTTTTTGGTTAGGCAACGAGAGAGAGAGAGAGAGAGCGGAAGAGAGCGGGTGCAAAGACAGAGGGGTGTAGAGTCAAACTAATGATGGAGCATAAAACAGGCCATGTATGTTTGATTAGTGTTAGCTGAGAGACTGGAAAGTGAGATGAAACAAAGATGAAAAGGAGAGAGTCTGAAGAGTGCAGTTACACAGAGAGAATTGGGTGATTTAACAGCTAAGATAACAACATAGACACAAGAGTTCACACAAACAAGACGGTTGTCCCTTGCTTACGGATCCCCCCCCCCCAACATTTGATGCCACTATTCATTAAACATGTAAACATCTGCTTTTTATTCAACTTGCACAGTTTTTTCCTCTATTTTTATGACTTAAAGATAAATCAGATTAATTGATGATGAATATAATACTGTAGCTAGTTGCAACTCTACTTTATGTACACCACATGACAAAGTAAGTCAACACCCAAACATTACACCCACATGTGATTATTGAACATCTCATTCCAAAACCATGGGAATTAATCTGCTGCTAAAACAGCCTCCACTCTTCTGGGAAGGTGTTCCACGATATTTCGGAACCTGGCTGCAGGGATTCGCTCCCATTCAGCCACAAGAGCTTTAATGAGGTCAGCCACTGATGTTGGGTGATGAGGCCTGGCTCCAATTCATCCTAAAGGCGTCAGTGTCCTTCAAATATAGTGCTTGTCAGATGGTCGAACAATGTGTAAAACCCCCTCCCCGAACACCTTGTCAACGTTGGAATCAGGAGGGATGCGTCCGACAATTTCTCCAACTTTCCGTAACTGACAATTTGAAATTCTCGCCCACTTCACAAAGCAATTGTCCAGGTTAGAAAGTAGTCAGGGTTTGAAACTCTGTTTCAAGCTTTTTCATTCCTCCCACAATTACTTCTCTCATTTTTTGTTTGTACGTCATAGAGAAACCAAAAATGTGCACCCTATTTGAACGATTATGGCGTTTCTCCCCTCTCTCTCTGTAGTTAGGTTTCCATCCAAATGTGGCACAAATTTTTACCAGATTTCCAGAAAACGATCAAAACAAAATGTGCATTAATGCGTGTTTTCGATCCACTACCATCGAGATGAACAGTTGGTGGCGTCATTTTTCAGTCGGGTGCCATTAAACCATTGCAGAAGAAGAGGGCGTGGCTAGATGGTGTAATTAAGAGCACCAGTCAAATCTCAAATGGTGGAAAACCATGTAGAAAATGTGATGGAAATATGCCATTTATGTTTTCGTCTGCTGCTATCTTTAGTCTCTTCAGTAGACTTTTAAGTCACATGCTTCATGTACATCAGGATTTATTTGCTAAGTATGTTTCCATTGTACTTTGTCAAAATGTACATAACAGGAGGATGGAAAAGCACTTTTTTATGGCAGGTTTTGTGGCTGTTCGGAAACTAAAAACACAAACTAGATTGTTTCGAGCATTCCCCTGCCCTAAAGGTGTTGGATGGGGTTGAGGTCAGGCCAACCATAGGACAGTCAAGTTCTTTCACACCAAACACTGAAAACTATTTCTTTATGGATCTCACATTTTGTGTATGGAATTGTCATGTTGAATCAGGAAAGGGCCTTCGCCAAACTGTTGCCACAAAGTTGGAAGCCCACTTTTACAACGTACAGTGCATAAAAAAATCACTGTATGCTGTAGCATTAATATTTCCCTTAATTGGAATTAAGGGTTCTACACCAAACCATGAAAATCAGCCCCAGACCAAAAGTACACTATTTTGTCCGTACAGTATATGTGGTAGAAAAGATCGGCAGTATTATCTGCTTGTAATCTAAAACAAACAGCCAATATAAGAGTTGACTCTTGTGCTAAATTTGATTTGATGCCAAGTTTAATTCTGTGCTGATGCTGCTCTCTGTTTTGAATCCACCATGTGCATCCTGAAGTCTGTAATCTTCCTCAGTAACTATTACACAGCTTGTTTAGCAGCACATTTCGCACGGTGCGAAGGTGTGCTACATGCCGTCTTCATGGATCAATTGCTGAGGGTGTGTAAGATGCAGCGCAAGCTGTCTGCTGTCTCCACTCACTCACACACAGATGAATGTTAATCAATGTGATGTGCGGTGGAGGAAAGGCATCAAAACCTACCATGTCATCCTCATTCGGGATGTGCATCATCTTTTTTCAATACACACTTGAACGTACACATTCAGTGATGTTATTGCTGCTCCACATTTCACTGAGATACTGTACTACCAGACAGCAACAACAGTTTAGAGCCACGCCTACTTGTTGGTGAATGGTCGGTGGCTTTTGGAGGAGTTTGCTGCTTTCATCACACGCCAAAGGTTAATATCATGTCATCTGTGTTCAGGAAGTGTAGGATGTGTCATCTTTTTAATCAAAAATACATTATTGTTGCAAAAGCAGAGACCGTTTTGGAACCTCTTTCTGTTGAGGGTTTCACTTGGCAGCCTCTTTCAATGCAATAAACAATAAATAGCATTCACATTATCTTTTTTTAGAAAGCCTGTCACAATCTTTTCTCCTCTAGGACCGAACTACAGTATATTGCTGATGTATGTAGTGCTGCAAAGATCAGTTGAATAATCATATAATCAATTTATAGATTAGTAAACTGATAGAAAATTTATCAGAATTTTGATAACTGAGTTATCACTTAAGTCATTTATCAAGCAAAAATGCCCAAAATGTAGTTTTGTGCTGAAAATGTACTGTAAAGATGTTCTGCTTTTTTTCTGTTTTATATTATTGTAAATACAATATTTTTTGGGATTTGGGTTGTTGGTCGGACAGTATTTGAAACTGTGAGGGACTTTTTTCACAATCTTCTGACATTTTAAAGACAATTTCAATGGGAAAATAATCAAAAGGTCGTGCGTCAAATCATGATTCAGTTCCCAGTCTGTTTCTTCAATAGAGATGACTGTAAGTTACACTTGGCTAAACACTCACTAACTAACTAACTAACTAAGTAATTAACAGACACGATAGCAACAGGCTTTAATCAGAATCAGAATCAGATTAATTGCCAAGTAGGTTTTCACATACAAGGAATTTGCTTTGGTGAATTGGTGCATAAATAAGCAAAGTAGAGAAAAATAAAAATATATACAGATATAAAATGAAGCCACTAAAAAGCCAGTACTGTAAAAAAGCAAGTCAAGAATACAAATATAAAATAGAGAAATTAGCAATAAAAAATGTGAAGAAATATAAAATAGAATAAGATAAAATAAGAAAAAAACTCTACAATAATATGAAAATGAAGTGCAAAATATTAACTGAGGGATGTGCAAAAGTTCAGTGTACAAAGATGATAGTCTCAGATGCGTTAATGTAACGCATTGATGCAGAAATTACTAGCCTACCAACATTAAGGCTACAAACAATGCAATACTTTCTGTAAGAGCTGGTGTTACACTTGTACTCTCTCCATTCAAAAATAATTTCTGCTGTTGTGAATATGTAAATGTCTAGTCCTCGAATGTAATATGACTTTTTCAATCCTAGTTTTCAGGGGGGGAAAAGCCTCATATCCGGGCCAATACGGTAATAGATGGAGATGGAGTTTTCAATATGATCCATGCTTGCAGCTGCTTTACCGTGCAGCAATAACATGCTGTAACTTTGACAAAAAATGAAGATGACTAAAATGCTCACTGTGATGGATTATTACTCTCAACTAGCTTCCAAGTCTGCTTGTTGATTTTATAGGGTATTAAAACAAGTGGCAACAAATGGCTGCCTAGATGCTAGGTTACCAATCTAAAACTTTACAGTATGCCTTGAGGGCAGAATTTGCAATTTGTAGTTCATTGCCTGAAACATCTAAAACCACTGTATGGTCCTTTTAAATCATGCTCATTTTTTTCTATCTCTCTTTCTCCCTTTCACCTTTATGTCTGGCTCATTTTTGTATTTTTCTGCCCTATCTCATCCTCTTTTCTTCTTCTTTTGAGATTTGATCCATTATAGATCAGTAATAAAGTCTTGATTCCCCAGCCCCAATACAAGTCCAAGTCTCACCTGCTCTTCTCTTTCTAAGTATCATTCTGAAGAAGATCAATCTCCATAAGTCAGTCAAACAGCCCTCCAGGGTACCTCTCTACCGAGCAGCTCCACCAAAGACACTTGAAGCTCAGAGACATTTTAGTCTGCCGTGTCTGTCACATTTAACAGCCCTCATTTGTCTGAATCCGTCTTCCCTCACAGAAGAAGACAATATTTTCACCCAGTGTGAATTTATTGAAGAAGCCCATTTTTTGATTTGATCTTTAATCAAAGCGAAGGTGACAGCCTGAATGTCATCACACAGTGGGAACAAAAGAGCCCTGACTGCTACAGCATGGTTTGGGTCATTAATGGATGCTAATATAATCTAAAAGTAGAGGACACAAAGTGAAACTGCAGAGAAATGAGCTGGAGTCATGTTGATGCAGACACCTTTCAGCTTCATTACCCGCCGCTGTTACAACTCATGGCCATGTGGATCAGTGCTCATGTCTCTGGGCCATCATTAATATCACAGCGTACAGGTTTTACAAAGGTTATTAAGAGATTACCGTGGCAGAATGGATCATGTTTTACAAGTGCTTGCGGAAAATGGATTGTTTTTTCAACTTATCCTTTCATTCTCCTCCTCTAATCATTGTCATTAAGATAAATTCCTGGGTGACAAAAATCCACGAGGGCCTGAACAGCCGTTAGAAATTGATAATCTCGGATTATCTTTCTTTCTCTCTTTCTTTCTTGTTGGTTTGATTTGTCCAACTTGCTCACTAAGTCACATTATGCTTGGGTCAGAGTAGCAAGTGACTGTACTAGTGCTGGAACAGATACTAAATTGACAGAATATTAACCACAGTTAATATGAAATGAACAGTGAAATGAAATGTTTTAGTCATCAAGGAAAAGTACCAACTTTTGTCTGGTTCCAGCTTCTTGAATGTGTGAAATTGCTGCTTTTCTCTGTTTTATCTCATTGCAAATTAACATCTTTAGGTTTTGGACTGTTGGTAGGACAAAACAACAAGAATTTATTGAGGAAAATTAAAGTTAAATTAATAATGAAAAACAAAATCATTACTGTCAGTCCTTAACTGTCAAAGTCTACTAATCGGATCATCTTGGATGTCTGTCTCTTGAGACAGAAGCATCAAGTGTCACTGTGAGAGTACACTGCGCCGTGTGCGAATCTGACATGGTTTCACAGATCTGGTGACAGTGATGACATTCAATAAGTGAACAGGGTCAAAACCAGTTTAAAAGCTGATGAAGCACATGATGCTGCCACATCATGTGGTTAGGGCAAATAATTTCTAACATGAATCTGTTTGAAATAGGAGATGGACGGGGTTGACAATAGCCAAAAGCACAGGAATTTTTTTTTTTTATTTCTTAATAACTGGTGCTTGTTTTAGGAGTTCTGGCCATAATTTCTATCTATTTATAAAAAAACACTTTCTTGCTGACTTCATTTCTGAGATGCGCCAGTATAAAGAAACAGATAGAAACAGCTTTACAATGGAGAGAAGGTGGCAACAGTGCGAGTCCACAGCTCCACTATGTTAGTGAAAACAAGAGTAATGTTTAAGCCGCTGCCTAGAGTAAACTCATCGTGTGGTTTTTGTAGTTTGGTAGTATCTAGGTTAAACCTGGCTATTTTTGTTTGAAAGTGAAAGTTTTTAGACTTCTAGATTACATATAAAGGTTGCAGGTCAACAGCATTTCAGTGGCTGCATTTCACAATATAGTTAGGACCTGTCTCTGTTTGAAACAACAGCATCTACAACAGCATTTACCCAATTTTCAAACATTTGAAATGTCTTAACCTAGACACCTAAACATATTTTGACCTGCAAATGCTTAATAAGAAATGTTCATTGTTAACATTCAGAACTACTTCCTTGTATATTCTGGGTGCATTTAATGTGGAATAGCTGATATTTTGACATTTGACAAAGACATTGATGAGTTGGGTGATAATTGTGGGTTCATCACTACAAGCGACCACTTTCACATACATAAGTACTCATGTGATCCATTGTTAATATAAAAATATTTATTATAGCTGCTTTAACTTTTGTTTTTATGTCTAAATAAGGGGTTGTGATGATAGGGTGAACTTTGGATTTGTTTTAAACCTGCTTGATCCACTGACTACTAATGTTCCTTGCAGCGTTGTACTGAACAATGATATTCAAATGTTAAATGTGATGACAACCAATAGGAATGACAATACAAAACCAAAACTGAGGTTACAAAAGAAAATCATGTCAGTGACTAAACTTGGCTGTGACTAAAACATTTGCAAATACAAGGTTTTGACCCAGATCTGATGAGAGGAATAGGATGGGCATTACACCACACTGCGGTGGTCATTGCTATAGGAAAAGATTGTAATGAGGGTTGTCAGTGATTCACAGGTGTAAAATAGGCCACTTATGATACAGACAGAGACAGATGTGCACTGCTAGATTCACATTACATATAATGTGAGAGACAGTAAGACCTAATGGACCGCTCCAGAGTCAGATGTAATGCAGCATAGAGGACAGGACATGACATCAAGCAAATACAGCAGTGAGGCTAATGCAGCATCCCATCATCACATCAGAGACACATCAGAAAGACAGGATCAGTCATGAGACAGCCGGGGGTCAGCAGACTGGAAGGAAACAGAAAGGGAAACTATTGCAATGCTAATGGCTGCTACTGGATTATTAACATTAGATATACTGTATATACATGAGGCTGCACTCATTCATACTGTTTGCAAAAAGACAAAGCATGCACTGTATTTTCAGTATTTATATCCGTGAAATCGAAAACAGACTTTCATTTCAAACTGTCTTTGGGTTTGATGTAGAAGAGGAAGAAGAGACAGTCAGAAGCAACAGAAAAGATGAAGAGAAGTGAAAAGGGCCGCACAACAGTTTATCACACACTGGATGGCAATTTTCTGGTAAGAAAGCGCTTTTCATGCACTGCTGTACCCTGAGGGTTGGACTGTGCATCTGTGGCGACACGCCATCGTGCTGCATAATGATGCCACCATCACCACCCTTCTGCCTCCTTGTTGGTGCAAGTTGGTGCAGGGTGGTAATGTGCGACATGCTATGGAAAAGCAAATCAATCAACACCTGCTGTGATCATTCTGTCCCTTTTCTTTTCCTTCTCTTTGCTCTTTCTTCCTCTTTTGTCTCAGGTACACTGTGCGACTCTCTCTGTTGACGTCTAAATAATCATCTGTCCTCTGTGTCTGAGCCAGGGTTTGGATGCCAAGCAGCAATGACTGGCCTTGCAATGTCTGTGTTTTTAATGACCTCCTCTCACAGCAGCTAATTGAGCCCTGCAGTATGTGGGCAAATCTGCAGACCAAAATAACATCAAGATCAGGCGTGACAGGGATAAAAGAACAGGAAAAAACCCACTCAGGCATAGATTAGTCATAGATTTTCAATTGGTGGTCCTGGGCAGCCATTTTTTTTGTTTGTTGTTTGAGAATGTATTTATTTTTTAAAGATCAGTGTGTTGAATTATTCAAACTTTTACTCTATATGCTGACTCTGGGCTGTAGAGATCAGAGCTGTTACCTGCCAAGGTGGCGCACAGTGTCCCATGTGGACTCTTGTCAGTTCCAAAGTCCCAGAGTCCCCTGTGCTGCTTCCCGCTGGGATTCACCGGACATGCCAAAGCTTCCTGGGAACTGTCAGAGTCCAGGAATGTTGTTTACCATCTCCAACCTTTTGCATTGAAATACAAAAGTGTTGTCATGTGTCATCCATATAGAATTACATTTTTCAAACACTATGTCAATGATATAAACAACTTATGAGCATCTCCTGAGAGTGAATATTTCTTCTTTCTCTGCTTGCTTCAGTTTAACATACCAAAACAGCTCTCCTTCTGCTGACAACAGCGAGAAAATGAGTCTCATTTGGGATTATTATGACTTGAACGATGAGAATTCAGATGAGACCACTGACACATTTCATTTTGGCAGCCTGAAGACAAGTAGGTGAGAGTGAGTTGAAAAATCCATTGAAATCATTTGGAGAAAAATATATTTTATTTTTATGATGTCTTATACAATACCTGTTGCAAACCCAGTGACAGAATAGGTAGTTCGTCAATGACTCCAAAAAAGACAGAATAGGTCATTAGCCAATGATTCCCAAATGGCATATATAGGCATACCGGACCTTCATCGTCATGGTAACAATACACGTGGTTAACGTTGTGAAATGATGGCAGTTTGGTTAGGTTTAGGCACCAAGGTTTTAGGAAAAGATCATGGTTTGGGTTAAAATAAGTTTGTTAGTAAGTTAAGTTTAGTAAGTTACGTCACATGACGTCACAGCGGTCTCCTGTGTTGTTTGACAGTCCACTCGCTCTTTAAATAGCGAATATGGGTCGTAACAAGCCGCTGCACAGACGACGTATTTATGGGGAGGACGACCCTATCATCACACAAGAATGTTGATATTTGACGACAGTGGGGAAAAAAAACTGATTATAAATTCAGTGCCAAGGTCTAAAACAAAAATTGGTTAATGTTAGGGAAAAATTGTGGTTACAGTAAAAGCAGCTCTGAGAGGCATGGTCATTGTTAAGAAAACCAAGCAGATAAAGTGACCAGATGATGGCGCCGGTGGTAGATAAAAAGTTGCCAAAACGTCACAAAAACGTCTATTGTGTGGCGCTGGATGTAAATAGTAAGGTGTGGAATTGTCCAATATTGATATGATTCCTATGATACTGGGCCGTGCAAATATATACAAACACCTGTTCTGAATTTCTGCCATCATATAGAATACCAACCCTAAGAAAAATATGAATGCAGTGGCCACAGAATATTACATAACCTGAGCTAAAACCAAGTAAAGGTGATTATATGGATAGTTCCCTGGAACAGATGAGGGGATTTTTTTTTTACCTGTCTCTGCATTGCATTTAGAGCAAAGAGGAGATCTGCTGGGTCAGATTTCTTAAGAATGTGTTCTGTGCTGTCTGCGCAGTGCAGGGTTTTGTCTCTACACCATGTCCTAACAACATCAGCATTATGAAGGCTTGAGGCTGTCTACATATTAACTGTCAAAGTCAAAACATAAACAAAGCATGCTGCTCATGCATGAGCCTCTCAATGTCAAGACGGGGGGCTTAAACAGCTGACGTGTGTGTCCAAAATAGATACATGGTGTCCATCAACACTCACGTCACTGTCTGAGACTTGCGGCTGATTGAGATGGCCTCATTAATCATAACTGCCATGGTCTGTGTTGTGTAACCCACTGCACTTGTTGGTAGGGCAAAGTGTGGAGTCAGTGGCAGGGGAATTAGTGCTACAAGCAAGAATACAGTCGGCCCAGTAGTCTGCTTCACAACTCCCCAGATCCCTCTCCTAAGTTGACTGAACGGGGATCAGCACTACGCTCATTTTAGAGATTGATAGAAATAAGAGGTAAACCCTTTAAAAATAGAGACGACTGTAAGGGAGTTCTCTAAAGGGCCAGCCAGAGGAGTACAGGAGCTTACTGTTCAACAGAATGTCCAAGGGGATGTGCAATATTTGAAGCCCGGGGCGGATGAGAATAAATATGTATTATATATTTTTGACAGTTTTTCTGTGCTTAATGGAAAACAAAAAAAAAAAGAATATGTAATTTTGCACATGTTGAAGTGACAGAGCGGAGGAGGAGGAAGTGGCTGAGGCAAAATAGAAAGTCTTCAGAGAGCAGAAGTAGATAAAGTGGTTGTTAGAATGACTAATTTCCCTCATGAAATCCATCCTGTAAGACCTCCTGGAATAGAGACTTTATTGCATGGTGGGTTATCATTACACACTATAGATAGCCCTGGAATCCCTTATAGACCTCGCTAGCCTACTTTCAGCTCGTCAGAAAATGTGATTGGAGATTTGAGACGATTCTGCCCGTCCCCCAATGGTTTGACCTCCGACCTGCTTGTTTATACCTAGGACATGTCTGACTTTCTCATTGGATTACGTCTTTATAGTTTTTTTATTGGTCTGAATGTGACCTTGAAGCGTGGCAGTGTTTGTTTGGTTTTTTTTTGGCCCCAAGCTGAGGTAAACCTGCATTGTATATTAGTTCTGGGTTGCTAACAGGGAAAAAAGAGGAAATGGTTGAAGGTGGGGGTGGGCGGCGAAATTAGACAGTAGAGGCAGTGAAACAAAGAGAGATACATGTAAACAAAGAGAGGAAGAGTACGAAGGGCGGAATCAGAGAAATTACATGACACAAATAAATGCAATTAAATGTAAATGGGAAAAGTCAGTGATGAGTGACTGACTGATTTGATGAGAAGGTGGATGAAATCAAAGAACGAATGACAAACCTTTGCAGTGATTTGATGAATACAACAGACAGACAGTTCTGGCATTCAGTGTTTGTCATTTACACAAAATTCTAATTAGCATTCAAGGTTGAGGGACAAAAAAGTGCAGAGCTTTTCTTATTTAAATGTTGTAATGTGTAGCAGGTTTTATTATTCCCAATGAGGAAGTGTCTTGTTACAGTAGCCAAGTCCCATTACAAAAACACAGCAAGCTAAGGACACTCAAGGAGACAGATAAAAAACAATTATACTACATATTACATGAATAAACTAAAATCTGAGACGAGAAACTGAACTAAAGTAGTGCTGAAATGATTAATCAATTAGTAAATCAACAGAACATCAAGTACCAAGGATTTGGTGCTTTATTTAAATTGAATAAAGTTAAAGGTGAGTAAGGTTTAGGCCGTTGGTCAGACAAAACAATCGATTTGAAAACCCTGGCCTGGGAAATTGTGAGAGGCATTTTTCACCATACCTTCTGACATTTTGCAGATCAATCTGACAAAAAAAAGAGACATTAATTTAAAATTTAAAACTAATCACATTTATTTATGTGATAGTTTGTGTGATTTCCATCTATCATGAGAAGAGTAAGCGACAGAAAGGAAAAAAAGAAACCAAAACATTGGCGCATTTACAGTCAGTGCAGACCAGTACGCCACCATACACAGCACGAACACACAACGCACACACCAAACCCTCCGATCAGCAGCATCTCTCTCTCTCCCCACACACACACACACACACACACACACACACACACACACCTGCCCTCTGACACACACTCGTTCTCCCCATCCATCCTTCCATACCTTAATGAGGGAGCTCATTATGGACAAACAAGCCGCTGCTCCTCTGAATAAGCAACTAGGACAGCTCTGCTGTTCAGCCGAGTGTGGAGCTGCCAGCTGAATATTTTATTGATTCTGCAAGTCCAGCTGTTGATCTGTCTTGTGTACTCGTGACTATTAATATAGTGTGTGCTGAACAAAGCCCTGTGTCCTATGAGTTCATCAGGTTGCAGTAATTGTTAAGTGGTTGCTTTAGTGTGCTGTTTGCTCTTGCGGGTCAAGACCGCATGTTCATATTTAAAGTAAGTTTATGATCTCTGAATACGTCTGTCTGTTTTGGTGTGTGTGTCTCTGTTCTCTCTGCTCTGGCACTGCAGATTATCTGTGTACATCAGGACTGAGAGTAACCCAGTATAGCATACCCGATATCCATAGAGATGACTGAGAATTTAAAATTCTCGATAAGCAACAATATATACGTTGCATCATTTGTATGATGCAATATGCAACATGTATTTTTCTTTGTAATATCTTTTATTGTTGTCTTTAAGTTTGTGCTGCATGACAGCAACATGAACACTTTCTCTGTAGAGCGGGAAGTGCTCATTAAATAAAATTACTCAGTAACATACTGTTAGAATTTTAATGATGCAAAGATGGGAAATCTTTTCATGTTCTATCATCACCTGTCACATTTAACTGGACCAATAAGAATGAAGGGGTGCAACAAACTAACAAGAGAGTGACGGAGATGTCAGTCAGTCAATCAAGAATACTCTAACTAACTTATTGCCATTTAGCTTTTGTGACTGTTTCTTCATTGCAGAGCTGCAACAATTATTAAATCGACAGAAAATTAATTGGCGACTATTTTGATTAACCATGTTTTTTGACAGTAATTTGCTCTGCAAAGTCAAGATAAGACATTGGATGATGCCACCTTGATGTCTAGAAACATTTTTTGCTGGCTTTCACAAGCAGCTTTCACTGTTTCCTGATAGGCCGAGCTATTAATTGGGAAAATAATTGCCAGATTCAAAGGTCATGAAAATAATCCTCATTTGCAGCCCTACTTTATTGTGTTTATGTTACTGGTCTTTAAAACGATAATCTAGAAAGAAAGAATGGTATAAATTATTTGATCGTGTAAGCTGGATAAAACATTTATCTCTAAAAAAATTTTGTTACTAACCTTTAGGACATACGGATCTCTTTTAGGCCTGACATGGAAAACCACATTAATTGTACATATGGCAAATTCTTTAGTAGCAGCCTGTCAGCGTACACATAAAGTAGAGAAACGTGTGCAGCAGTTGTTTCAAGAGGGTTCAGTGAAACATTTTAGTCATATGGCAGTCAGCCCATCCCTCAGCAGAGCTGAGTACATAACTTCACATTCTGCTGAGCTCATCTGATATTTTATGCACAGTATGTTGCATTATATGTGTACATGGTTTCTGTCTCTTTGAGGGAGTTTGACTTAATACAAATGCAAAATACGCAATGCAGAACACAAGCTACACACACACAGGTAAACAGTGATGATAAGGTTAAAGTAGCTATGTTTATACACTTATCTGTGAGCTGTGACTCTTTTCTCTTCTTCCTTTTTATTTCATCTCCCATTGCTGTTTTCCACTCAATAAATAGTCAAAGCACTTATTAAAGAATTGGTGCTCCATTCATTTAAAAAAAAAAAAAACATGATTGACATCATTATAGATTTTATGCTGTGATTATTTCAAAGTGAATACTAAGTTATATATATTTTATTTTGAAACTTTGTCGACAGGCCCCGAGTCAAAAGGCTTTTCAAAACAGACAGTTGGAGAGGAAAAAAAAAAAGAGAAAAAGCAAGAACCTCAGGGTGCAAAAAGCAATCTGAGAAGGAGACAGGACAGAATTGCATAAATATATTTATTTTGGTACCTTATACACTTGAAGTCCAGGTTTAAAATACAGTGTACAGAGTCTTATAGTAGTTTGTGCTTTACTCATTCTTTCATAAAGGCTGTCAGCTTAAAACCTAACTCAGAGCGTTTGACAAGTGACACTAATCCCTATTTTCCTTTGGGGGTCATGAACATAAACATGTGAATGCACAATGACATGAAAGTAGTTGCCTAAGCGTATGTGCATATTTCTGCTTGTGAGCTGTTTATACATGAGCTTCTCAGGCTGAGGTGTGCTGAAGCCGAGGTCCAGCTAGCTAATGAAGTTTCCCCATCTAATATAATTAATTACAGAACTTATCTGACCAGACAAAACCCAGCTCGATGGATTATATTAGGATGCAACATCTTGGCCCCGGATGGCCACCTGGGAAATGGATCATGATTATCTTGCAGTTAGAACAACAGAGACACACACACAGGCCCATCGCCTCATATCAGATCTATTTGCGGCGAAGTTCTCTCTCCTGCAATACTCAGTATCATGGTGGCAGCACCATCCAGACTGCTACAAAAGGAGGATTCATAAAGGAGCCATATATGTGTAGTTTGTTTTTATTTAGATTTCAGATTTAAAAAAACAACAACAAAGAAATAACCATGCCTTTGTAGCTGCTAAATGTCTGGTCAGAAAAATCAATCCTGGGTTTGAATCCTACAGTACTGGTCCTGTAAATCCCATTCCATTGTCATCTTTGATTTTATGTTGTACTTTATAATAGAAAGACATGAGTAGATAAGAACAGACGTGGATTTGCTCTAGCAGGCGCAAATTGAAGCAAAGACCATCCATGCAAGTTAAAAATGTTTCAACTTGAGCAAAATAAATTCTCACTTTATGAATGTGTAGAGACATGAAGAAAACAGAGAGAAGCTGGAGGAAAATAACAGAAAGAACTGGAGTTAGTAAGAAGTTGAGATTAACCGTACAGTTGTTACATTACCTGTTTGTGTAATCCGAATAAACATGGACTGCGCAAATAGTCATATTTGTCACCAAATCAGGCGCTGCGGCGAAAATGCCAGTCCTCCCATTCATTTGAACGTGGGTAGTGCATTTAGGCTGCGGCGTTGGGGACCGCAGGGGGTGCTAAGAAAAACCGCAGTGGCCCTGCGGCGAAAAGTTGAAACATAATCAACTTTTGGAGAAACGCAACCAACGTCACGCTGCTGTGGCCAATCACGCCGGCGATCAGATGCCAGAAGAATAACTTTGTTTACCTTGTGGCATTCCACTGTTTACTGAGGAACTGTTAAGATGGAAGAGAGACTGATAGATCGCCGCCGTGATGACCTTATCAGACCTGCCACGAGGGAGTACAAAGACGTTAATCGCCGTGCAGTTGCTTGGCGTTGTATCGCTCTTCAAGTTGGGATTGCTGGTTAGTATTTCTACAATCAGCATGGTTCCCACACCCTGCGCTAACTGCCACAACGCTTAATTTGGTCTGAACACAGCCTTAATCTAGGTGAGAATTTGCTTCGCATTCAGTCTGAATGCACCTTAATAACCCTCTGCCCTTCTAATTTACCATTTAAATTTGTAAAGTGGATTGGTTTTATGGTCCATGTTTTTTTATGTCACAATGTACCAATGTACAAACAACAGCTATCTCTGTTAGCCAGCTAGCAACATATGCGCTGACCATGTGAGTTTTATTTTCCTCTAGTCTCTCTTCTTTTTGTCCTTGTCTCTGTATGCTCATGAAGTTAAATCACACAGCTTTGGGATTTGTGCAAAGTCTAAAACATTGTCTACTCATGCTGCCTAGAGCGAATTTGTGTCTGTTCATGTCTTCTTGCATTTTACATTGACTTCGTATGCAGTCGCGCCACCTTTTAAAATTCACTCCTTCCTTAAAGCAGTTGCGGTCTATCAGTATTTTAGTCACATCCCATTGTTTACACATCCCATGACAGTTGGTTGAAACCATGTTGCATAGTCTCTGTGACACCCAGCAGCTCTGCTCTGACATGACAGCTTATATTGCGATATTTGGAGGTTTATTACTTCTAACAGTATACGGCTTAGCAACCGACAGCAGCTTCTCATGGTGGCGACCAGAGCCTGTCTGTGAAAACGCTATACCATCCTTTTCTCCCTCGGGGTGAGGTGGGGGAGGCACCAGCGTCTTTATCTCCCACCGGCCGACACTCTCCATATTTCGTCACTAAATTACTTCCTCTGCCTCTGTGATGGAGAAGTAAAAGAAAACGATAAGTCTGAAGGCATGAATATGGAATTTATATACTGTATAAATGGCAGTTTCTTATGGGATCCTTTCAAGCCGAGCCTTCTGACAGACTGGAGAAATGACTCTTCAGGGTCCTGTGAGAGCCGATAGGAGGAGATGCATCTGCACAGGAGAGGAATGAAAGAGAGTGTAGCATATACCTACTGTTTTCATCATCTGTTATTTGTATTTTGGTTCAATGAGTATATGAATCGCTGTATACTGACGGGGGGGTTAAAAGAACAGTAAAAAAAATATTCCCAACAGCACATCATTCCACCATAGCTACTGTAGGAGTAGTAACAGGATATACTGTACGTCTATTTATGAAACATCAAGACAAAAAGGGAAGTTTATAAGAAATATAGAGTGCAAAAATATTTGTTTCCTGTAAACATCTTCCAGACCCACTGTGAAATGTATTTCACTGAAACTCTCTGTCTTGGTACACCTCTCTGTATCACGCAATACAGTTCAACAGCACCACAAACTGCAGCCTCCAAAATGACTATAAAGTTGAATCAACACCTATTTAAAACAGTTTCAAGAACAGCAGAACATTACAGCCGTCATGAAGGTAGGATTTATTGCAGGGCTGTTGTATTAGACTGCATTAGGTTTAGCTAGGTGTACCTAATAAACTAGCAATTGAGTGTTTAAAATCAAATTCCAATGCAGTTAAAAGAAGAATCATTTTTCTAATTGTATTTTTTCATTACAGAGGTGACAGTGATCTATATAAAATAGATGTGGTGTGTGTTTTTTTCAAGGTGAAGCTACTAACAAAATGTATGGAAATGAATGGAATTTAAATGACATTATTTACTATTAAATATACTGTATGTTTGACTGAAAGACCGATTCAATGGCTTGGTGATGTGGACGGATTCACCAGCTTTTGACCTTACCTCTATGTACTTTCATATAATAACATGCTTGTACCTACCAAGACACTTGCCAGTATGCAATGTGTTTGATAAGATAGCTCTATTCACTCATCCCCTAAACTGATAATGCAGTCATTTGCCTTTCCATGCCAGGAAGAATTACTGTACAGTTTTTCCTGGTTTCAGAGTTAAACTTTTTTTTTTTTATGGTTTAATGTTTAACTTTGATTTCAAAATCCAACTTTAGCTGTCCTGGATCTGTAAAGAGAATCATCAGAGGTCTTATATCAGATATTAGTCTTTCCTTGCTATTGCTCTGGGCCGTAATACATCATCAAGTGGAGGATTTGCGGTCATCCTATAAGATATTGAACACTGACAAGCACAAAAGTGTATCACCGTGTTATACAATGACAGATGCATAAAAATAAAATTTAAAAGTGGTTCTTAAGTTGTCAGTCTTACATTGTTTTCATTTTCCTTGGCTTCAAATTAGCATATTCATTGTTGTTTGGTTACTTTCAGTCATCACCCTCAGACATTATTTCTCTCCAATTTCCCACAAACACCACAATGCCTGGAAACCAATGCAGTCTTGGAAAAGTTAGGTTAATAAACAACAGTCATGGTGTCATATTTCTCTGTTATGTTCTTTATATTGTTATTGTTGTTTCTCTGTTATAGTCTCGCCCTCATTTTCAGACTGCTGCTTAGTGATTTTGGATTTATGGCTTGTTGCATCCTTGGATTGCTGCAGCTCAATTTAAGTCATCCAACCGTATGCAATGAAAAACAGTATTTTCCTTCTGTGCATGCCCAGAAGCACGCCTAAAAGGCATCTGTGTGTGACTGAGCACATCATGGTCCCATTTGTTTGCATATTGGGTCATTTGCTCTTTTTGGGGGGTGTGTATGGAATGAATTGAGCTAATCAGCTTGACGTCACGACAACAAAAATCACAGACTAACTAACCGGTTGAAAAACTCCTTCCAGACGCATCAGATTAAGTGTAATAATTTATGTGACTCTGTTGGCACATAAACAAGGCAGTTGAGTTAAATATGATCAGGATGTCTCAGTGTGTAGCATTTTGTCAAACTGTTGTTTTATCTAGCAAGAATGATTTTGGCTGCTGCAAAGCAGTGCAACCATGCATTTCATTAAAGGCAGAGCAGAACCAAAGCTTTTGTGCAGGCATATAGTATTAAAAGTGGGCAGCTTTATACACTATGTGGCTATTTTTTGCCTGTATGTCTTTAGGCTTTTCCCCTTTATGAGTCATAATGTTTGAATGAGGTTTTTTCTAAGGTTTGTTTGTGGCCTGCAGAGCTGAGATGACGTGCTGTAAAACATTTTGTTTAAATCTGTATTAGTCATCAACACACACCCTAATCCAGTAAAAATAAATGTTTTATGTTTTATGTCTTAGATATATGGTCAGTTAACTTACAGCCACAAAACGTGTTATTTATTAAGGCATACTTCAGGAATAGTGGAATGGTATGTTTCATTTATTTTTGGATGCTCAACAAACTTTTGAGGTTGTCTTTAAAAGGAAAGTGTACATTTTAGACTGACAAGTGTCACAGGTTATAATTGCAACTGTCCTGTACATCTAGAAGATTGCCGGGTCAGGGTGTTGAAGACTGCTAGACACTGATTGGACAGATCCTTCAGTGTCACAGTGAGCCTCTCAGATGCATTTGCACACATTTATAGATCTGTGAGTGCCAGACTGTGTAATATAAGGATAAAAATCATTAAAGTGGTTGGCTGACAACCAGAAATATCGAAAGTGCATCTCTTCTGATGGACCAAGTGATGCAAGGGAAACATGATGTTTGTTGTGTCCATGTGGGACACACTGATCACTTCCTGATTGGCTTCTTCTATCTTATATAGAATATGTAGAATCTCTACCTGCTATGTTCGCAGATGATGTAAAAAAACCCAGGAGTGTCTTGTAACTACAAAGATGACAGCATATCACCTAAAGCCAGTCTTTTGCTGTAAACCCATTTTCACACACAAACCCCACATTCACTTATACTAAGAAATTCAGCCTGACCTCCAGAGGTGGCGGCGATGAGGAACAGCTGCCTCGTTGCGATCCCTCAGTTCTTTAGCATTCTGTATAAACTGATTACTGCTGGTCACCACCTTCCTGCAGATGCACACACACATGGGTGTGAGGTGTAGCATGCTGTGGGCTGACCCCCACCCACTCACATAAATACCAGCCAATGTGGCCTGACAGGCTCCACCATAGCCTTAAGGGCACCAGAACAGAATCATCAGGAAGACGGCGCCTCAACACCCTCAACTTGTGTCCATATCTGAGACTGCAGATTGGCCCTGATTGGCATCAGATACTCCTTCTTCACCAGTCTTCACTTCTTGCCTCTTATGTTTTCTGCCTGTGAATGTGTGAATATGCTGGCTGAATTTCTAGTAAACTAGTCGGATAGGAGAGGTCAGGCTGCACTGAGCCTGCTAGCATCACACCAGCACATCTTGACTCCAAACGGAAGCTATTGTGCCTTATTAGCTGTGTTGCATCATTTTTTTTTATTTAACCTCCTCAGTCAAAGGAAAATACTGTTCCACAAAAATGGTTTGCAGATAGTAATGAGACAGGATTTGCGTCAATACAAATACATCTTTTCAATAAAATGCGTGAACTTATTGTACTGTTAGAGACAGAGCTAAGCTAATGAGCTAACGAGTTTGCTGAGTGACCATTTGCTCTCTAGCTCATAGAGCTGTATTTTCCCACTCCCAATAACTTCTTATTGAACGAATTGGTATGCAATGGTGAACAAACTGCTAGGGGGCAGTAAACGGAACAGTAGAGAAAAAGATAGAGCAAAACTCAGAGAGCTATTGTGACTGACTAGAGCTAGCCCGGCTGGCTGGCGAGTTAGCAGTTAGGTTAGGTTGCCAGCTACAGTAGTAGCTGACTACTAGCCGTGTGAGTTTATTCACAGCAATGATACGACACTAAGATGTGTGCGGATTAGTTTTGCTGTGCGAATTTCTGGCGTGACCAGGCCTTAATTCTATTATTCTTTATTCGTCATGCTTTGTAGAGTTGCTATGTTGTAGTTCATGGTTGTAAACTGCATTTCTGCTTCATCACATTGTAATTCTACTACTTCCATCTATATTCTGTACAAGGAAGAGAGATTTCTCTTCTGCTCAAATAAAAAATTTTCCTCATATAATAATAAATTAGTTATTCCTTATACAAATCAAGGATCTAAAGGCAGAACTGTATGCTGTACAGATTGTAAGCCTTCTCAGGCAAACGTGGGATTTTTGGCCATATACATAAACCTGGCTTGACCAGAAAAACAGCAGAGTGACGCACCTCGTACTCAGACATGCCATGGCCTCATGAAGGTCAGTGCTTGGAGATGCAGGCTCCATTTTCTTGCTGAGCTCTACTGCAATAAGCCATCCCCCCTCGCCACCCAGCCAGTGTCACCTCACTCCCACTGCTAATGCATGACCTAGTGGAGGTGGTTATGTGTGTATCTGTGTGTTTATCTACGGAGACAAGGCATCATGGGAATATGCTGCTTCCCTCTTTGCCTTATTTGAGCAGTAAAACCCTGTGGAGGTTCTGTTGTAAACCTCCTCTCACCTCATAGATGGCTCAGTGCTTATAGTACAACATGACGCTCCAACACTTGAGGGAATAGTCATGTCGCCATACTACCCTGACACTGGATAAAGCTACGACCTTATACCAACAATAGTAATCTCCCTTCATTTTCCTTCAATTAATCTCAGTTACCTCCTGCAGAGACCCACTTCAGGTTTGTTCAGGGTGTGTGTGTGTGTGTGTGTGTGTGTGTGTGTGTGTGTGTGTGTGGGTGTGTGGGTGTGTGTACATTGCCAAGCAGCTCCTCAGCATGTGAGAGTCAATCTGAGATGATGTTTGATAATGCTCTGATTAATATTGCATGGTTCATCTCACTTGACTATTAATGTATTCCTGCTCGCTTGTATGGTATCTCTGTGGTCCATGTCTCAGGCGGTTCTGCTTGTTATGCTGGTCCCGTGTGTGTTTGTGTGTGTGTGTGTGTGTCCTCAGAGCCCACACACAGCAGATAAGAACTCATTCTCAGGCCCTGTGTGAGTGGCAGCGAGGAGACAGCAGAGGGATAATAAGAAAACGATGGGCCACTCCTTTCTTTCTTATCAGACACTGAAGAAGAGGCCTACTTTATCCAAAATTTTATTCTTTGCTTTATCAACATCAACTTTTGATGCTCTGGTTGCAGCTTGTACTTTTATTACTGCAGTTAGGAAAGAAATATACCAAACACAGTTGTGTAATACTCTTTCTCTGTTTTGTTTGTTTGTTTTTTCTTTGTAGCAAGATGCACCAAAAACTAGAACTGATTGCCATGTTTACAGATTCAGGTTTTAAAGTGCAATTAAAACCATCTGTAGCCATTATTTGCCATTT
The DNA here is from genome assembly GCA_002120245.1 of Maccullochella peelii. Lineage (NCBI taxonomy): Eukaryota > Metazoa > Chordata > Actinopteri > Centrarchiformes > Percichthyidae > Maccullochella > Maccullochella peelii. Next base: position 39,043 of record LKNJ01000516.1, read on the forward strand.
AATTAACATTGATTTGCTATGAAAAATGTTGTGTGTTAAGATCACTTATGTTTCAGTCACTGACTGCTGACATTTTGGTGATTAGATTATTCTAATGTTATTACATACTGTATCTAATAACTTCATTGTGTGGTTTACTACAAATGTACAGAACCTTATCATACCTACATTAGTTATTGTTGTAGAAGCAGTTGTTATTTGCTTGGGGGGGGGGGACCATTGTTCAGCTGGAAAGTTGGACAGTTGTGTCTTAATTATGTTCTTTCTACTGGAAGTGATGGGCACAGCTCTGCCTCATCTTTGCTTAATGCAGAGCTAGCAGTCTGCACGAGAGCACATAAGTCCTGGGGGGAATTGTTCTGTCTTGACACCCCCTGTGGAGCAGCCGGGGATGAGTGGAGGGAGAACCAAAGCACTGAGATGGACAGAAACAAACACAGAGATGGACATAGGCCAGACACCCCTTACGGCTGTTTGGGTTCCCTGCCACTCACACGGATGTCATAGACCACTGATCCACACACTGGATTGGATCACCAAGTCTGAAAGGCTTTGTATGTTATTTTATATACTGTACGTAGTCTGTAAAACTAAAGTCTAAAAAATATTACGTCATTCTTAACTTGAGTTTCCTCTACTCTTTCATTCATTACTCCTTCTAAGCATCCTTTTCACTAATCAGTGGCAGATCTAGCAAGTTCCCCATGGTTGCAAAGGGAAGGAGGAATGTTTGGTATAGGGTGAAGGGAGGATTTTAACTAGGAATGTCCCAAGCCAGTTCAATTCAATTCAGTTTTATTTATATAGCGCCATATCATAACAGAGTTATCTCAGGGAAACTTTTTCATAAAGAGCAGGTCTAGACCGACTCCTTATGTTTACAGAGACCAAACAATTCCCACCAAGAGCAAGCACAAGCGACCAGTCTTCAGGATCTGGATTTGGACCGATCCAGGCATTTTTGGTGGATCAGTATGAGCCTGATCCGTTTCTCATGTCATTTATTTGCACTGCCAGCCATTGCAATTAATGATTTGGAGTGTCAGCTAGTAAAAATAGTCATTTTGCATCTATTCTAGCAACATTTCTCAGGTGAACCAATCCTCTAAAGTGCCATGGCTGGTTAAAAAACAATGTAAACCAGTCCGTTATCTTTATATGAATATGTATGTGCGTGTATGTGAGTTTGACTTTCAGTTGAATGGAGCTGAATGTCAAATACATGTGCCTTGGAAACTGTCAAAACTCTAATTCTTAGTTCTATTCTGTCAAACGAATAAAACGAACAAAATCCAATGTTTTACAATGAATTCAATATTTCTGAAATGGAGGTTGGGTTTTTTTCCCGGAAAAATATGTTTTGTTTGAACTCCAGCTGCTCCCGAGCTTTTCCTGTGACATACTGTCCTCTTCCACTGTAGAGGCCACTTCTCTGATTAGTGGATTAGATGGCCTTGGATATATTGTCTCTAGAATGATTTCCTTTTCCATTGGAAAAACTACAAAGCTGATACTGCAGTGTGGAGGTCACCAGACTTTTTCTGTCTTCTGTCCTCTTTCTCATCCTCTTTGGCAGTAGAGGTCATTATTATTATAATCACTGTTTTGGCTTGGCCAGACTGGGTTTATGCTGGGCAGCATTATGGCTAGTGCTACAGCTGACAGTTCAGAATCAGCTCAGAGTCAGAATATTTTCATTTTTAAGTTAAAACATACTGAACTTTGTGACATCGTTGGAGTGACAAATGTACATTGACAACTCACACATTTCAGAATGCATAGTGACACATATTTCAAGGATAACAGGAACTGACATACATTGCAAACAAACTATGAAAGATGGTGATAGTATAGTAATTGACAGGCGACATCTTACTCCTACACAAATGCATTTAACATTCTATAGGTGGTGTTGATATAATTTCCTTTCCTGTACATGTGAAGAATGATGTGAAGTGACACCCTTTGAAAGCTGGCAAGGTATATGCAGCTTTTATTTTGCAATCCATGGGTGCAGATTCTATAGGCCAATTTTTCTACATGTCACATGAGTCAAAGATTTAAACCGAAAGGTTTAATTTTTTTATTGAAATGCAAAAATTCTGTTAGACCAAGAAAACAAAGCCTCTGTCTCCACACGAGAATAAATCCTGTCATCGAGCATTCCTCCCCCCGTGTCCTCCTCCTTTTCTCAAGAAACTGTTTGATCAGTTTGATTTGTTCAAACAGAATACGGCTCTCTGTGTTTTCCGGGCAAACTTTCCACTCTACAGGTGGCGTATCTCAGTGTACTTTTCATTTATTTTTAATGGCAGGCCCTTCAGGCATTGGACTCATGAGCCCTCTTCCTTTTGCACACTCTGGCCAGTCATCGCTCTCTCCTCCACTGAGGGTTCCCCTGATGCAGAGGGTAAACGTCTTGAAGTTGAGGTCGTCCTTTCGTTAAGCATGATTTTCTGACTGCCAAAGCTGCTGTCACTGTCTCATGACTTAAGAGATCTGTGCCTGTGCAGCAGCAGGGCTCTTCACTGAACTAATGCCTAATGGATATGGGAGTCCCACAGTGAGGCTGGTAGAAAGCTAACCTTTTAACTTCACACAATATAGCAGATAGATGTGACAAAGACCCACCTGATGAATAGAGTAGCCTAGAACTTCTCGGTGAGTGGACAAATTGCTATGGAATTTATGTCTAACTGAGAAGAAACCTTCTACCAGACAAGTGACCTCTTGTAATCATGCGGATAATGACTGTCCTTTCTCAGAAGCAAAGGCCGATGTAATGTGAGGTTATACCAACTCAAATCCCTTTATGGAGGAGGTCTGTGTGGGTGGCTTGGCATAGTTAGTGTTTGACTCAAACACTGGAGACTGCAGTTTGCATCCCGTCTCCTGTCAATAATCAAGATACTTTATTTTATTTTAACCTTGACCATGATCTTTCTATTTGATGGATTGCCATACAATTTGTTGCAGATATTCAGTCCCCAGAAGATTCATCTAAATGACTTTAGTGATCCCCTGACTTGTCGCACCACCAGCAAGTTAACGTTTTTCGCTCATCCAGTGAAATATTCCTACAGCTACTGGATGGATTGGCAATGACAATGTATCCTAATGACTTTGGTGATCCTCCTGACTTTTCCTCTAGCACCACTATGAGTTTGACATTTGTGGTTTTGAGTGAAATGTCTTGACAACTATCGGATGGATCGGATGAAATGTGTTACAGACAACTCCCCCTTAGGATGAATGAATGAAAACGAGTCATTTTTCATCTAGTGCCATCATCAGGTCCAAATTTAAATTTTTCCAATACTTTGGTTTGTGACCAAATACCTGCAAAACTATTGACATTCTTATTAGCCTCAGCTGTACTTTGAATTTAGTAGTGCTAATTAGTAAATGTTAGCATGCTAACACGCTTAACTAAGATGGTGAACATGCTAAACATTATACCTGCTAAACATTGGCATGTTAGCATGCTGTCTCTTGTTTTTTCTGCGCACCTGTCACTAAGACCCTTTTTTGAAATTCATTTTAAATGAAAATGTCATTTTGAACATTCTACAGTTCTGCAAAATGTGTGGCACAAGATAGAAAATGCACTCTGACCTGTACATATTGTTTATGATGTCTCAGATTTATGTAGAAAACAAAAGAAACAAATGACTGAATTAGTCTATGACTCACTGAATGAAATACTGGACACAAACCCTTCTGGTTAGCTGTGTTTGATTCGCCCTTGTCTGTGACACTGACACACAGGCACAGAGGTCATTTTCAATACAGTACAGTGCCCCAGTGGAAATGCCAACTGGTACAGCTGCCTCCAGTACATGGACTCTACATAAAGTCAATGCTTTGGCCACACACACACACAAAGCTGCCTCTATCCACTGCTTTCTCTCTGCCAGCGCCGGGTCCCCAGAGTGAGGCTGGAAGATTTGGTGGCCATAGAGATGTCATACACACATGCTTGCACATGCACACACAAATGTTTTATACACTGGTCATTCACATACATAGTGCAATAGCTCTTAAGCGCACTGTGACATACACACAGTGCACAAAATGGGAAGCCAGGACCTCTCCTGGCTATTAAATACTTCTACCTGTGCATATAACCCGTATGTGTGTGTGTGTGTGTGTGTGTGTGTGTGTGTGTGTGTGTGTGTGTGTGTGTGCGC